>BSBM01000304.1:600000-862500 GCA_027924585.1 Larix kaempferi
AGTCTTGATGCACACACCTGCTCCATCATGTTCACATTTTCCATGTTCGGTCTCAAAATAGTTCCAAATACAGTGTCACCTTGTGCCTTTTGTGGAGCATACACAACCATTGGAAGACACGGGAATTTTTGAATTTCCCTGCACAACTATCAGACCAAACCCAATGTTGCTCCATATGTATACTGTTATCCTTCAAGTGATTGTACAACATTTGAAAACTATGTTGTACAAAAGCCAAGCTATGACACCTGTCATCACTTATGTAGAAGTGATACTCCTTCAATATAACTCTATTGTCTTCATTACTATCTGCCGCATGTATGTATGTGATATGGATCATTATGATGACCTAGTTTGAGTGATAATATTGACTCTGAATCTTGTTTTGTGGTTTAAGGGTGTAGTTTTCTGCAAAATCGACCACTGATAAGATAGTCCCAATAGGAAATGTATCCCTGCATGTTCTAAAATGTTCATCTTGTCAACGAGCCACGTGTACATGCTTTACATACTGTTGTGTCTTTTCTAAGAATCCATCCATGAAGTCGCAAACCCATACTTGGTATATCAACAATAAATATATATATCAGTAGATTGTTACATATAAAATTGCAATCCAAAGAAAAAAATAGTATTCAAGAACTCATTACTAACCTGAGAAGTGACTAACTATATTTGTTTTCTTTCATTCCATCCATCAATATCATACGTGACATATTTGAATGACTGCAAGTTCACCTCCTGCCTCCCAAGTTCATGCTCATCGGTCACATGTATGCATTTTTCCAATAATGCCATTCCACCGCACACTTTGCATGTCCCATCTACACAAGATTTTTGATAAAATTTGCAACCTTCTATCCTATTGCACATTACGCTGTGAATAAATTATCTAGATGAATTTGGAGGAAATGTAGCTAAGCCTTCATGCACAAGAATGTTATGCAATACACACAATATATATATATATGTGTGTGTGTGTGTCATAATAATAACCATACTCAATCTGGTATCGACAACAACATGTGTTATGAGTTGTGTTTATTTTAACATACCATGGTTTTCATTTCTCGAAAGATATTTGGCCCAAGATAAGTTCATTATGTTCATGCCTAATTATCTCATATAGTTCTGTTTGTGTCACGTCAAGAAAATGTTTAATGTGGGATTCACGAACCCCTTCTTAATTTTAGTACATATTTTTTGGTTGGAAGAAGGTCTAGTGTTGTCATGCCAAAAATCTTGCACTAGTCCCTTTACCACATCAATGAGGTTCATATCAAATCGTGGCAACCAACCAAATGAAGGCCCAAACATCTATTTGACTATTTTCAAGTTGTTCCCTTCTAACACAATACCTACAGAGTGTTTTGACATTCAAATTAACAATTTTGGATGTAGGATTAAGAAGACGAAGGCCTCTAGTGATTTTTTTCATGATTGATTGTGACAACACATGGTGAGCCGCATTGCGATCCTTTGAATGAGATTTCTTTCCAATTGTACCGAATGCATCTACTAAAATTTTAACAATACGAGAACTTGGTTTAGAATTGTTTACCATCTTTACATTTAAATTTTGTCCTAACAATAGTCATACTCCTATATTTTAATAATGATAAAAATAATTTACATTTATCTCCATCACATTTAGAATCAAAATAGTTAACAAGTATTTGTGTTAGGATATTCCTATACTCCATCCTAGTCCTACCAGCATTTTCATTATTTGCATTTTTAGTCTTGCTTGCATTTCTGCATACATGCATGCAATTGCATGCATCCCAGTCATTAGTCCCAACACCTAGCCCTCAGTTAGCTAGCCTCGGGAGCTTCTCACTGATCAGTTTTAGCCCTCCTAGTTCTTAGTGCGCCCTTCATGCAGTTGCATGCATCTCATGTGCCCTCTCTTACCTACCATTTAGTTGTACTCCAGTTATCTTCAGTTCTTTCCTTGATTTAAGGCTAGACTGACTCTTAACTGACTGTATCACTCCAATAGACCTCCAATGAGACTAGACTTCCCATTCTGACTCCAGTTAGCTCCTCATGTGCCCTCCACTGAGCCTCATTCATTTAGTTAGTGCCTCCATGTGCTAGTTACACCTACCACACTCAATTAGACTCAGTTTGATTGATGGTTGACAGTTACTTGTGCATTGATGACTCCACTGATGACGATGAAGACTTCTAGTTGTGCTTTGGTTACACTCCAGTGATCTTTTGATCACTCCATGAAGGCTAATTCAAATTGCCACCTTGGCATTCAAATCCTCATGCATTGTATTATTTATTTTTCCATTTGTGATTAATGAATTAGTGTGTGTGTGTGAAGTTTTTCTGCTTCTATCTGAGTTCTACTGTGTTACTATTTTGTTGCTCATTTACATTGCATTGACCACTCTTCTTCTATCTTCCTGCTTAATCAAAATCTTTCTTATGAGGTATACATCAGCTCTTAGATCTGTTGTGAGGATTTTCACATGGTATCAGAGCATGTTGAGAGTATTGTCTATCTCCATTCCTGAGATTTTTTTACAGGTTATTATCAAGATTTCGAGTGCAGCAGTTGCAACAGTTTCTGCACTTTTGCAGCAATAGCAGTTTCAGACTTTTTCTATTGTTTTTACAGGTCTTCTACAACTTCCATGAATTCAAAAGAAATACCTCCTCTTTCTCCATTCAACAATGGTGAATGGAAACAAAAAATGATAGCATATTTTAAGAGGGATGATCTCTTTGATTATTGTTTTGAAAGAGAGTTTGAATCCTCTGAAGAAGAGAATGACTGGTTAAATAAAGGTGACAGTGTCTATGCAACCATGATGTATGCTATGTCTCAATGCATGGTACACCATTTCTATCCTGTTGAATCTCCAAAAGAGCTATGGGCTCATCTGGATGAAAGATTTGGCAAACAGAATGAAGGGATTGGTCCAAACCCTTTCGAGAGCAAGCCCAGTGATACATTTTCCCTCCTTGATGATCTCATTGATCATGAATAAGTATAAAACATATCTCATATTGAAGTTGTCCACAAAGAAGAAGAACTTGCAGATTCTACACTCATGCTCCAAATTTCTTCTATTTCGCATTCTGTGCTAGCTCACACTCTAGAAATTGTAGAGGTTCCTAAATCCTCTCTTGCACCAGAGTCTATTGGTTTGCATCATGATCTCATGAATGTTTTGGAGGTCGAATCAGCCATTGGAGGTAATGCATTCACTCTCCTTGATCAATCACCTCTTATTTACTACTGTAATATCATTATTTCATGCTCTCATAATTTTATTGAAGATGATGGCCATTACCATTCGCTTGGGATACTTTCTCATGCATTTACTGGTTTAGATCTCACCTCTAATTCAAAGGAGATCTTAAGCAACCATGATTCAAGTCTTGGATCTGATTTGGATTCCAAGAAAACACTAATATTTGATGGCTCTTTTGGGCATAATATCACCCATGATGGTTCAAAGGAGAAGAAAATAGACTATCTACATATTCATGGATTTGATCCTACCTCAACTGATTCAAATCACAAGTTCAAGGATCATCCTCATACTTTTGGATTTGTTGTCATCACATTCGATCTTAAGAGAAAGTACAAGCACATACCTTTTGAGCATGAACCACTTCTTCCCAAGAAGAAGATACCTCTAGACATATGACCAAGCATCACACCTGCTTGAGTTTGGAGCATTTATTTTTGGTGTGCCCTTACAGTCTATTTTGAGGGGGGGTATTTTTCCCATGAGGTTTTTCCACATTTCCTCAGTTTATTGACTATTATTATTATTCACTTGTATTGGGTGACCTTTGGTCTCAGTTACCAAGGCCCACGATCGATTAAGGGGGGGTGTTAGGATATTCCTATACTCCTTCCTAGTCCTACCGACATTTTCATTATTTGCATTTTCAATCTTCATGCATGCATGCATCCCAATCATCAGTCCCAGCACCTAGCCCTTAGTTAGCTAGCCCTGGGAGCTTCTCACTGATCAGTTTTATCCCTCCTAGTTCTTAGTGTGCCCTTCATGTAGTTGCATGCATCCCATGTGCCCTCTCTCACCTACCATTCAGTTGTACTCCAGTTATCTTCAGTTCTTTCCTTGATTTAAGGCTATACTGACTCTCAACTGATTATATCACTCCGATAGACCTCCAGTGAGACTAGACTTCCCATTCTGACTCCAGTTAGCTCCTCATGCACCCTCCACTAAGCCGCCTTCATTTAGTTAGTGCCTCCATGTGCCAGTTACACCTACCACACTCAGTTAGACTCAGTTTGACTGATGGTTGACAGTTACTTGTGCATTGATGACTCCACTGATGATGATGAAGACTTCTAGTTGTGCTTTGGTTACACTCCAGTGATCTTTTGATCACTCCATGAAGGCTAATTCGAATTGCCAAGTTAGCATTTGAATCCTAATGCATTGTATTATTTATTTGTCCATTTGTGATTAATGAATTAGTGTGTGTGTGATGTTATTCTTCTTCTATCTGAGTTCTACTGTGTTATTATTATGTTGCTCATTTAAACTGCATTAACCACTCTTCTTCTATCTTCCTGCTTAATCAAAATATTTCTTGTGAGGTATACATTAGCTCTTAGATCTGTTGTGAGGATTTTCACAATTTGTTGAGTTTGATATGCAATGTTTCATTTAGATAGCATACCTTCAAGCGAACCAATCAGACTTTCATCAATATGTATGCGCTTTGGCGTTATTCGACATGAACTTGCTAATCGAGGTAGGGAGGTTGGAGCTTCATCACATGGCCGGTTTGGCATTTCAATAGTAGCTTCGTGTCCTTCTTTCTCTTTCTTGTAGTTGGATGATGGCAATAGGATATCCTCTTGGACAGTCTCAATGGAATTATCTTCTTCGAGCATATGTTGGCCATGCAATGCCTCTCTAAATTCCTCACTTGTATAACCACAACCTACCAAATCATCAATTGTTTCAGGTGGCCTTGATGTGCACATACGTTTTACTCCTTGATCAGGGCCATGTGATGATTTTTCTTCAATTTTTGTGGAAAATATGACTGTATTTCTTGTTGTGGATTGGTTGGAAGAAACATGACATCCTCTAGAACTGAAATTGGTTGAGTGTCCACATAATGTCTTCAATTGGTCATGTCATTTCTTTTCTTTTCTCTAATTTATTCAATGATCTCTTTGGGTAGCTTCCTCCTTGCATATTTTCTTTTTCAATTGCGTATATTTCCCATGACCAAAATGGTCACTGATATATGTTGCTCTTCAATTGGAGATTCTACAAGCTTAGTTTTTGTCTTACCCAATTGTGTTATACTCCACCATAATGATCATTGAGAAAAATTGCCTTTAATACAAATCAATGGTGGAGATGGTTTATGGTGCTTCTCAATTGGATATTATTCAAGCTAAGTATTTTTCTTGCTCAATAGTTTCTACACTCAACCTCAATGATCAATGAGATAATGCTTTAGATGCTCCTCAATTGTCAGACCATCAATGGTGGAGAATGGTTTATGGTGCTCCTCAATATGACATTCTCCAACCTTGGTGTTTTTGTTGCTCAATTGAATCTATTATCCACCACAGTTGTCAATGAAATATTGCATTTGATGTTCATAAATTGTAAGAAATTTAATGTTGTAGAATTGGATATGGTTTTTCTATTGGACTCTTGAAACTTGTCAAATGTCTTTCCCCCCTCCAACCAATCATCGCAGCACTTGTGATGGAGATGGTCTCAATCAAATACTCAATTTGTGTTCAAACATTCTTTCTATGATGAGTTGTATGATGTGTATACAATATGAATTTGTGCGGTTTGTGTTGTCTTTTTGTGAGCGTGTTAGAGTGTCTCTTGGATAGTGACGTGCACTATCTATACATGCACAAAATGCGTATGCATTATGCTTGTAAAAAATGTGTGCACATTTTGTAGTTATATAACACATACACCTTTTGTTCTACTAATGATCAACAACATTTAAGAAGGTATTTCCATTGCTAACATTTCATTGAACATTTCCAACACCCCCTAACACCCCCGGCCCCATCTCTTAACCCCCTAACACCCCCCCCAATTTATTAACCCCCTAAAACCCCCCAAACTCTTAAGTTAGTCCCCCCTCTCTCACTTTACATTCAACATCTTTCCTAACCCCCACCACTCTACACACACACACACACACACATCCCTGTGCCTCTCCATGCCACTAACACCCCCTCCTCTCTCCCCCTCTGCCCCACCCTTCTTCCCCCTAAATATTACTAACCCCCTCTCCCACTCTCTCCCACTCCCCTACTCCTCCTCCTACACCTAACTCGGAATCCCCCCCCTCTCTCTCTCCCCTCCACTCCCTAAACCTTACTAACACCTTCTCTATCTCTCTTTGTCTCCTTTAGGCTTACCCCCTCCTCTCCCTATAAGGGAGAATGAGAGTGAGAGAAGGGTTTACTAAGGGTTAGAGAGATAGAGGGTAGAGAGACAGGGGAGGTCACGATTAGGTGTAGGTGGATGGGTAGAGGAGTGAGACAGATTGGGATTGTTAAGGGGTTAGAGGTAGAGACAAAGGGGGATTGTTAAGGGGTTAGAGGTAGATACAAAGGCAGATGTTAGGAGATTGGGGGTAAGTAAGAGTTAGGGCGAGAGAGAGAGAGATTGGGGGGTGGCAAGGGGTAGAGAGAGAGAGAGAAGGCTAGTGGTTTGGGGATGACAAGAGGGATTAGCGAGAAAGGGGGATAAAGGTGACGGGAATGGGTGTTTGGGTTAGAGAGAGAGAGAGAGGTAAAGGGAGAGACTTTAGGGGGTGGTAATGGGTTAGAGGTAGAGACTTAGGGGGATTCTTGAGGGGTTGGAGGTATAGACAGAGGGGGGTGTTAGGATATTGGGGGTAAGTAAGATTTATGGGGAGAGAGAGAAATAGGTGTTAGTAAGAGAGAGAAAGAGAGATTGGGGGGTGGCAAGGGGTAGAGAGAGAGAGAGAGAACGATAGGGGTTTGGGTATGAGAAGGGCGATTAGGGAGAAAGCAGGATATAGGTGAGGAGCATGGGTGTTTGGGTTAGAGAGACCGAGAGAGGTAAATGGAGAGACTTTAGGGGGTGGTAATAGGTTAGAGGTAGAGATGGAGGGGGATTGTTAAGGGGTTAGAGGTAGAGATAGAGGGGGTGTTAGGATATTGGAGGTAAATAAGAGTTAAGGGGAGAGAGAGATATAGGGGGTTAGTAATATTCAAGGAGAGATAGAGAGAGAGAGGGAGAGAGAGAGATTGGGTGGTGGAAAGGGGTAGAGAGAGAGAAAGAGAGAGAGAGAGAGAGAGAAGGATAGGGATTTGGGGATGAGAATGAGGATTAGGGAGAAAGGGGGATATATTTGAGTAGCATGAGTGTTTGGGTTAGAGAGAGAGAGGGAGGTAAAGGGAGAGAATTTAGGGGGTGTTAAAGGGTTAGAGGTAGAGACATGGAGGGGGGTTGTTAATTGGTTAAAGGTAGAGATAGAGGGGGGTGTTAGGAGATTTGGGGTAAGTAAGAGTTAGGGGGACAAGGAGATATAGGGGGTTACTAAGAGTTAGGAAGAGAGAGAGAGAGAGATTTGGGGGTGGAAAGGGGTAGAGAGAGAGAGAGAAGGCTAGGGGTTTGGGGATGAGAAGGGGGATTAGGGAGAAAGGGGGATATAGGTGAGGAACATGAATTTTTGGGTTAGAGAGAGAGAGGTAAAGGGAGAGACTTTAGGGGGTGGTAAGGGGTTAGAGGTAGACATGGAGGGGGGTTGTTAATGGGTTAGAGGTAGAGATAGAGGGGGGTGTTAGGATATTGGAGGTAAGTAAGAGTTAGGGGGAGAGAGAGATATAGGGGGTTAGTAAACGTTAGGGAGAGAGAGAGAGAGAGATGGATTGGGGGATGGTAAGGGGTAGAGAGAGAGAGAGAGGGTTATGGGTTTGGGGATGATAAGGGTTATTAGGGAGAAAGGAGGGTATAGGTGAAGGGCATGAGTGTTTGGGTTAGAGAGAGAGACAGGTAAAGGGAGAGACTTTAGGGGGTGGTAAGGGGTTAATTGTAGAGACAAAAGGGGCTTAATACCTCCTCTCCCTACAAGGGAGAAAGAGTGTGAGAGAAGAGGTTAGTAAGGTTTAAGGAAAGGAGGGGAGAGATAGAGATAGGGGGGCTGGGGGATTGTTAAGGGGTTAGAGGTAGAGACAGAGGGTGGTGTTAGGATATTGGGGGTTAGTAGAGCAAGGGAAAAAGAGTGAGAGGAGGAGTTAGTAAGGTTTAGGGAGTGGAGGGGAGAGATAGAGAGAGGAGGGGGGTCAGTGGTAGGGGGAGGCATATGGATGCATGTGTGTGTGTGTGTGTGTGTGTGAGAGAGAGAGAGAGAGAGAGAGAGAGAGAGAGAGAGAGAGAGAAGGGGGGGCTAGTGGGTTGGGGGGTGTTTAAAAATTAATGTGGGGTTCTTTCAGAGTTGTAGGGGGTGTATTAGTGGTTTTGGGGGGTTAGGAGCATAGGTAAACATAATGCACACACATTTCTATTAACACAAATGCACACACGGTGTTTATGAACAAAACATGTGCTCATTTTATGTTAACCAAAATGCATATGCGATTTGGAACATCACAATTCTTCCGTGATATTTAACATTAAAATTTTGTCGCAATATTTAACATTGCACTTTTATCACTATATTTAACCTTAAAACTATATTGTTTGGTTTTGTGAAAAAGATATTCAAAGGAATTGGGGGATGGTAAGGGCTTAGAGGTAGAATGAGAGGGGGGGTGTTAAAGGGTTAGAGGTAGAGACATAGGGGGGTTAGTAATATTTAGAGAGAGGGGTTAAAGTTTAGGCATTATTAATGGTTACAGAGAGGAGGCAGAGAAAGATATTGCGCGGGGAAGGGGTTAGGTTCTATTTTAAAATTTGTTTCCCACCCTTGTCCATTTTTGAACTTCATGGATTTCTTCTGACGACATTGTTCGGAGGGAGTTATTTCTCCCTTGAAGTGATAAAATTCCACATCCATTTTACGTTGGATTGTGTGCATCAAATTAGAAAAATTATAATCTTTCAAAGCATGGGAAACAACACGAAGATTGACTTTTGGGGGAAATAGCTCTGGACTATCTACTACATCAAGGTGTCTTCAAAATAATGGAACCAAATCATTAAATGAATACATCAAACCTCATGTACAAGGTTGTAATGTAAGGTGATATTCCGAAAGGGTTTAAAAAGCCCATAATAGTCTAGGGATTCATTTCCATTAACTTGACCCAGTTACTTGTGGATGTAGACATAAATGTTTTTGGAGAGCCTCATTCCCTACTGATATTCCCACATTCAGCTATGAGGAGAATAAATTATGGTGTAGATGGGAACATCTGATACACTTTCCAAATCTGTGTTGTTGGAAGAACTTGCATACTTCAACAAATGATGATTTTGCAAGTGACTTGAAATTCCCTTTCAATTTTCAGCAAACAAATAAAAAAGTTCAATGTATAGATTTTTAGGCAGGCCCTTTCAACCAACCTGATGACCGAATACAGGGAGAATACCATTTCTGTGGAAAGAAAATCATATAATCCTCTGAGTCACCATATTTCCTCGTGTAAGTCATTATCCCAATGGAAACACTAATATAATAGCCCATTTTTTGACATCTTTCGTCTACTCAACCCTACACTCATCTTCCATAGGAAACCGCTGCCTCCACATGTAATAAATACATTGTGTCGTCATAAATTGTTCTTCTTCTACTAACAAAAGCATAATGAAGGATTCATTGTCATTGTTCCGAGAAGTTCTAAGGTCAGTTTCTCGTAAAACAAAGATTGTATAAATCATGCTAAGATCCATATGTTCCATCTCACGAACTGATATATTCTTTATGTTATACATAAACAAAAGAACTTCAATATGATAACTAGAGAGCTGTTGATTTACAACTTCAACCTTATCAGGAAGTAGGGGTAGAACTATAATAGCATTGGGAAGCTGACATACGTAAATTTCTTTGAGTTATGTTGTGCATGGCCTATCTTGTATTCATTCCGGAATAATATATCAAATATTAACATTGAGGGGGGTTCATTGAATCTTATCCTATATCTATTTCTAAAAATGCAAGGCTGGCTTGCAGCTAAGAAAATGCTCTTAAATCTAATACCTGCAATGAAAACAATAATTTTCCATTCAAAGCATGAAAGAAAACCAAAGGGTTATACATTTGCACTAATATCTAATTTAAGAAAAGGCTCACACACATATTGTTCTGGTTGTATTTTAAAATTTGTTTCCCACCCTATCCCGTTTCGTGGATTTGTGTCGATGAAATTGTTTGGAGGGAGTTGTCGCACCCTTCCAGTGATAAATTTTTCCCTTTAACCCTTTAAACACACCCCCCCCTTTTCTCCACCTCTAACCCCTTACCACCCCTCACCCCCCTTTCTATACCTCTAACCTCTTATCACCTCCCAACCCCTTTTTCCTACCTCCAAGCCCTTACCACCAAAAATTATTCTTAATGTTATAATCGACACAAAATAAAATTGTAACCCACTTTCGGCAAAAAAAATTTATATTGTTACAAAATGCACACGCGTTATGTAACTTTAAAATGTGCACTTGTTATGTAAATATAAAATGTGTGCGCATTGTGTTTTGGTGGGATTTAAAATTTAAATTTAAATGAAACGCTAGAGCATTACTTAGCACTATGCCCAAACCTCCACATGACCTAGCATGGCATTGCTATGCCTATGTGTCTGCTTTGAACTTTGCTTCAGATTCACCATGCATGTTCCTTGGAATATGATATACCATGGCTAATTGAGTATTATATCCAATTTTTTAAGTGTGCTCGTGTTTAGCCGCTGGTTAAAGTATGCTACACACCATCATTTTTTATGAAATTTTAGACGTAGATAGCATTTTTTTAGCAGATTCCAAATATGTAATTTTTAAAAAGAATATATATATTTTTCTATATTTTCTTATCTTTCTTGTGTCATGACTCCTTAACTCAAAAAAACACATTGTTAGTGTTTTGTCCATAACCCTTTCATTTCTCAACCATTTTGAAAAAAAATTGTATGGTGCACTAAAGGACATCGACCTCTACTTGCTATAAAAAAACCATTTCAAAATAGTTGCATTAAGATGTTCAAAGGATGCACCCACAATTGGCATATTGTTTTTGAGGTTCGATCATATATATATATATATATATATATATATATATATATATATAATTTTTGGGGGGTGAAAATAGCGGTCCACTAGTACTACTTGTTCTCTATATGTCTACCAGTTTTTGTAAGTTGATTCCATCATTTATGCACTCAAAGGCTTCACCCACAAAAACATTTACCTTATAATTTGTCCAAAAAATAAAAAGTTCCTATTACAAATGGTAAAACTTCACATAGTTAAGGACATTTTCAATAGAAACAAATTATATATTCGGAAACGTCATTCAATTTCCTATGTTTCATCTTTTTTACTCATCGCAAGATTCATTGTGTATGTGTCTCAAAAAATCTATGTAAGTTGATGGATGTCTGTTTTTTTTAGTTTTTTATTGCATCTAACGTGTCAAAAGAGACCCTCATTAGCTTGCACACACCCATATCCTATTGTACCAAGCTTTTGGAGCTTGCTTGATCCCAAAGAGAGAATTTTTCAACTTATATACATTATATTTATGTCCTTTTATCTCATATCCTGGTGGATGCTACACATAAAATTCTTCTTCCGAAATTCCATTTAAAAATATGGATTTCACATCCATTTGATATATGTTCCATTTGTTTTGAGTAGCTAATGATAAAATAATTTGTACTATATCTAGTCTAGCAATTGGTGCAATTTTTTCTCCAAAATCCATTCCCGGGTGATTGGAAAACCCCTTGGCTACTAGCCTTGCCTTGTATCTATCAAATTCACCATTTTCACTAATTTAGATTTTATAAACCCATTTCACACGAATACAATCTTTGTCTTTGGGACAATCTACTAGATCCCATGGATTATTCCTCTCTATGGAATTTATTTCTTCATTTATTGCTTTAAACCAATGTTCTTCTTTAATTTCTTATTCAAATAATGTGGGTTGGTATGTGAACAATGTAAAATTTGAACGAACACCTAATTCTTCATAAAATATTTGCCACAGTTCTCAACTTTCAAGGAATTAACTTAGAATTATTACTAGTCCGAGGACTAAGAATAGACAAACCTGTTGATCTTGATGACTCTCCTTGAATAGAATTTCCTGGTGTCCTCGATGGAGTTCCCTTGATAGGTGATTGTGGCTGTGAACCTTTTTATTCACTATGTTCATCTTGCTCCTAAACTATTTCATATTTTGCATGCAGTATTACTACATCAATGGACTTGTCCATACTTCTTTATGTTTCCTCTTCTTCTTTAAACTCTACATCTCTACCAATGATGACTTTGGTTACTGGATTGTACAACTTGTAAGCCTTAGGTTGTTCACTTTATCCAATTACAATACATTTCTCACTTTTGTAATCTAATTTCTTTGTCAATTCTTTAAGCACGTGAGTATATGCCACACAACGAAATACTCTGAAATGTACTACACTGCAACTCATACTTGACCATGCTTCTTGTGGCACTCTATTCTTCACACTCTTTGGGGGGAATCTCTTCGAAACATATATAGAACAAGCTATTGCTTCTCCCAAAAATTCCTTCAATAAGTGCTTTCCCTTCAACAGGCTACTTTCCATGTTCATGGTGGTGACGTTCTTTCTTTCCGATACACCATTCTACTAAGGTGTATATCTTCTTGTAAAATTTATTTTGATAAGTTGTTGTTTATTGAATCCATTAAATTTATTCGAATCATTCTCACCTCCTTTATATGATCTCAATATTTTAATCTGATATCCACTTTACCTCTCAATCAAAGCTTTGAATTCCTTGAACGTGTCAAAAGTTTTAGATTTCTTGCCATGAAAGTACACCCAAATATTTTGCTATAATCATCTATTAAGGTTAGAAAATATTAATTTCCATCGAGTGATTGGGTTTGCATTGGTCCATACAAATCAATATAAACCAGCTCTAGAGGTTCCTTTTCTCTATAGGAGACTCCTTTAGGGAAATTGTCCATGTGTTTCTTTGCATATGAAACACACAAATGTGCTAGTTGGCTCTTGGATGGGACGTAAATGTCTAACCATCCTTTTCCACTACAACAATATAAAACTAGGAAAGTGTAGATGACCAAATCTGAAATGCTATAACAAAAAATCATCCATACAAATTTCCTTTGGGAAAATGAAACATCTTGTTTTCTAGAATTCATGACAAAAGGATACATTCTAATCTTGGTCATCTAAATCTTAATGATCATATTCTAACAAGGAGGTTTGTCATGAATAAAAAAACAATCTTCTCCCTTAAAATCACAATATATCCTTTTTCTAATAAGATGACCAACACTAATTAGGCTATATGTTTCAATCCAGTGGCATGGAACATCTGGTATATATTTTTGTCGGCCTTGTTTAGTCATGGTATTAACCATTCCTTTTCCCATAACACTAACTACAATATTTGTTCCTAATTTAAATTTAGTTTTGACCGAGTCATGGAAGAGTCCTTTTCCCACTCCTTCTGCCTGCAAAACATCAACCCCGCGAAGGACGTAGAATTCTGTGCTGCCAAACCTCTAACAAGCGCAGCAAAAGTTTTAGGTCCATTGATGAAAAAAAACGTGCCGCTGGAATATTATCGTGGCCCTGATATGATCGGAATATGCCCCTGCATCCCATATTTACGAAAGTAAAAAGCCTTCCTGCACAAACAAGAGATTTTATACACCAAATTTCCAAACATGGTATAAATTCATAATTTGTTCGCAAATGTTAAAATTGAGGAACAATAGTCAACTTCATACATAATGGAGAGGCAAATCCTTGGCGAAATTTCTATGTAGCCAGGCTTATATTTCGTCAAAATTTTCACAATTGTTTCAACGTTTGCAAGCATGGCAACGATACGGAGAAAATGGTAGCGTGAAATACAGTTAATCTACTAAGTGTTGATTATATCGAAGAATAATATAATTGATGTTGGGGCGCCATCAGATCCTTCAAAGTTCAAAGAGTTGTTAAGGTAGTTGGGTTCTGTAAAGCTGTTCCGCCGTCCCCTCTTTTACATTGCGGTTCACGTCCACTAAACTTGATTTTGATCTTTCAGCAACTCCATGCCTAACTTCAACGACTTTACCTTTTTCTAACAACTTTTACCAACTTCAATGTAGACTAATCACTAAACTGAATTGATTTGGTAATTTACATCTATACGTACCCAACTTCACCAGCTTTAGCCTTTTCTAACAACCTCAACGTAGACTAATCACTAAACTGAATTGATTGATTTGTTAATTTACACGATTGATTTGTTAATTTACACATATAAGTATTTGATCTCCTTACAGTGGTAATTCATGTCTATTTTGTGGTCTCAAATGAATTAGGGTTCATAATGCTTTCTGGGGTTTGAATCTGAAGTCGAAAATGTGCAGAATAAAAATGATAGGTTTGCTCGCTGTTATGGTATTGGTTGTAGTGGGTGAATGAATCTATCTACAATGGATGCGTTTAATCAACATTTTGGATGGTCATATGTCTGAATGTCTGAATGTGTTGATTACAATGGCCTCGGTGAAGGTATGCACTAAGATATTTGGTGTAATCTTAACCTTAATATTCTTCATTTTATGTCATTTCAGCCTCATTATTATAATAATATTAATAATTAGTGTTTCAATCAATTGCTGTCATTAATACATCAAGTTTTTTTGTAGAGAGTGGTATTTGTTTGGCCAGTATTATTCAACCTGCTGCAGGTCATTTAATGCTATGGCAACAGAACAGCAAGCCTATTGACCATTGATTCTCAAACTCAGCAGGCTGAATAATATTTACCCATTTGTTTACCCAGTTTCATCTACCACGGACCGCAATGCCTATAAGAAATTTACCCAGTTTCATCTTCCACAGACCGCAATGCCTATAGGAAATTTTATGATCAGATTGATAGTTCTTTTATTTAGTTTTCAGGGATAAAGTGATTATCGTGCGGAGTGTGCTAATTCCTGGTAGGGTTATGGCAATAATCTTGGGGAGTGTGATGTTTGTTCTAGGTTAATTTGTTAGTATCATTATCATTAATTTGTGAGTCTTAGTATAGAATAGATTTATTCTAAACTTAGCACGCAGCGCATAACTGGGCTGAACTTTGATAGGGATCAAATGGTAAGTGGAATCTTTTGGGATCAAACTTAAACTTAATTAGAATGTAGGTCATTAACACAGAATTAAAAAAACTCAAACATCTATGTAAACTTTTCTATAAGAATTTATTGCAGATCTTGAAAACGAAGAGGAGAGTTTGTTAAGCTGGATTAGTTAACAGGGATTGAGGACAAAGAAGAATATTCATTAAAAAAAATATTATTATTGATGTCTAAAAAATTAACTCAAAATTTATAGATGACGTTTAATGTTTGATACAACTATTTAAAATCAATATTTGTTTGTTTTAATTTTTTAATTTTTATATAAATTATAAAATTGAATCCACACTACACATGCTACCTAATAGTTTTATTTACCATATTGAAGCATAAAGATTTTTGTTGTTTTCTATGCAACAATATTTCTATTAATTATGAACAAATTTTTTTTAGTAAATCAAGTGGGTACAAAACCATACTAACATAATTAGAGTACTAATAATACACATAGTATTGGACATTGAAAAAATATATATAATAAAGCTAAACATGTGTATAATAAAGTAGTCTTTTTATAATAAAGTGAAATTTATATAATATTTAAAAAAAAAATTAAATATTAAACATAAAATAAATTTAACTTAAATATATTATTTAGAGTCAAAATTATTATTTAAAAAATAAAAATATAAAATCTTAACAAATTAGGATGTCATAAGTGTGGGAGAGACAACCATTAGTTATTGATAATTATATTAATAAAAAAATAAAGAAATATGTATACAACAGATTCCAAGATTTAAATATAATTAATGAATACTTGAATGAATTATTAAGTATAAAATTAAATGATATTTATATTTTATAATGTTTAAATAATTAAAATTTGTTTTTTTTTTTTTTAAATTGGTTTTCAAAATTTAATTATATGTGAGTAGGAACAGTATCTCTATTACACCTAGGCGGACTATTCGAAATATTCTCTATTATAGTACCAACTACATATTGAGTATTTCTAATATTTCATCTTATTTTGTAAATCTATTTTAAGTTTGATTTTAGTGATATTTTTGAGACCTTTCTATGAGTAAGTTACTGCAGGAAAATTTACGAAATATGTGAAATGGAGAATATTGAAGATAATAAGGCATTCCACGAATTCTGAGTGTGTAACTTCAAACGGGCTGACTGCAAATGGGTGTGCATAAACATGTTGATTGAACGCCTCCATTATAGGTGGATTCAGTATCAGAATAGCCATAAAACCTGTTATTTTTATACTGCACTGTTTCGACTTCAGGGAGACACTCATACAGACCAAGTGTACATCAAATCAATTATATGGCTACAACCACGCACTGGGGCATCTCTAACTCATAGTGGATCGGATTGATATTAATTTATTTTTAATATTATTCTTGGACCAGTTGGTGCCTATGTATCTCTGGATTGGGATTGGAATGTTAATGTTAAAATATATTTAGCAGTTCTCTTTGAAAGTGAAAGTGTTTATACTTGTATTTCTGTGACGGGGGTGGGTTGATAGAGTTCAATTTATAAATTGCATTATCATCACGGGTCAGGGCGTTACTTTCCGGTGGCATGCTCACAGTTCATGCCTTTGAGCTCTTATGTATGAACCCTTGATCTCTCTACGGCTGACTTATCTTTTCAGTTGTTAACATTAATATATCTGTCTTTAGTTGTTAATATTATTTATTATTAGTAGTATGGATCATATTTTGATGATAGATGGTATTAATATTAAAATTTTGATTTACCATTATTTGAATTTCATGCTAATTTTTTAATTTCATGTTAATGTTTTAAAGTTTTGAAATGTTTATAAAATATAATATTAAATTGAATTTTTATATTAAAAAAAAATATTTAAAAAAAAAATTTAATCATTATATTTTCTTATTAATGAGATATTATATTTTCTTATTAATGAGATATAACTTTTTGATAGTGGACATAATTTTCATAACACAAATAAGAAATATTTAATATGGAATCTTATAAAACTGCCATGTGATATGTTATCTTTATGTTTTGTAGTTTTGATTTTGGTGTGATTAAATATTTGTATAAAAAAATACTAACTTGATATTTGTATTATTATATTTAATTTATAATTTATTTACTTTCTCAATTTTTATATTTTATATGATTTATCTACTTTATAACATATTTACTTATTTTTATAAATAATTTAATTTACATTAAAACAAACTTGAACATTAAAATAATAATAATAATAATAATAATATTTAAGATTCATTTATACCAACCAACCATTATACTTATAATTGTTTCATCAATTTAACTTGTATAATTATATTAACTTCTATTATATATATATATATATATATATATATAATTACTTGAAAGACAATCTAGTGAAAAAATAAAAAAATATTTATATCACAAGCGCACATGGAAATACTATATAGAATTAAGGAAAGAAAGGTAATAATATTAAACCTAAATTAATAATAAATATTAAACAATAAAAATTAATAAAACTATATAATAATAATAATAAATGTTCCAATTTCATTTCATGATTAATTAAATTAAATCAAGAATAAGAATCACAAGGTAGAAGTAAATTGGATGTAATAGAGGTGATTGTGAAATGGAGTGTTATGTTTTTTTATTCAAATTTTATTCACCTAAATCATATATTTATTTTATAATAAACATAATTTCAGATAAATATATTGTTATAACCTAAATTTATCATAAAATTAAAAATAAAATAAAAATCTAAACATATCTGTTTATCAGTGGAAACATTTATATGTTTATCATTCCGTTATAGCTGAAACATGTTAAAAGGTGCATGTGATATACATAATCAACCTGAACAATGCATTTGGGAAAAAAAGCAAGTGACTAGCATTTAAAACTATTTACTTGATCAAATTATAAACAAGTAATGAGGCTTGCCTTCAAGTTAGAAATGAAACAACATCACAGAGAGGAGAAAATATACAAATGGATAGTAGTCCTCTAAAAATCAGGATAAGCTATCGAGCTTGTTCTTCCATTCGAAGTAAAATAGCTCAATGTACATAATATATTTCGAACGAAAACCTAGCCGATAGAGTTGCAGACATCTAAAAAATCTATAATCGAATGGAAGAATCTCTAATCGAATCAAGTGTAAGAAACCGCTTATTTTTAAGACAATGTACACACTGGTGTTAAAAATGTCTAACTAACAATGAAGAATGACACTCCACATGAATTATACAATGGTGCTTGAAGATGAAGCACAACCTCTTTTCATGACAAATAATTGTTAAATGAGCAAGCAGAAGACTCTTCATTTTAAATTGAAGGAATTGAACATTAATGTAATTAATGAGCTAAATTTGCATTACTTATAGTTAAGATATTGGGCATTGAAAAGAGAAACATGTTTTCTATGGCACATTGCGCAGAAAAATAAAGAATCTGTTGCATATATACTTTAAATTTTACACGTATGTAAAACTATAACCATGTTTCATAAACTGAAAACGGGAAAGGAGAGTACTCCATGTTGGGATGCTTTAAGTTGATGGATGAAAGCTGACTAGAATGTTAAGAGTTTCTTGAGCTGAACAATGGTGTTCTCCACGAATTATTGAAGGAAGTCACTAGAGTGTTGCACAACAGACAACAACCTGCATGAATTCAGTAACAACAAACAACCTACATGAATTAAGTAACAACAAACAATCTTAGCACAATTTTGATCACCCATGCATTCATAAATTTAGACTCATACTCTATTCCAACCGTTAAAATGAATTAGTACTTTAAGTCAAAATACAAACATGCTACAACAAAAATTACAACTAAACATTGACAATGAGTTTACAAACTAAAAAACAAAGCATCACAATATATAGCAAAAACTATGTTTTTAACTTCAACTCACAATTCGTATTACCCATTGTATTACATAATCATGATTACATGGATATTTATACATAATAAAAACTGTCGATCATTGAATTTAAATTAGCCCTTTGATGCATCTAAACCAGAATTTAACTCTCCAGAAATCATAAAGATGTTATGCCTCTTTGAAATTTGACAAGATGAAACAGTGCTGAGGAATGTCCCTTCAAAATTTGATGTAATACACCCTATTAACCTTCGATGATATGAAATAGAGACAATGAATGTCTCTTCAAAACTTAATGATTAAGTCGATGGTGGTGACTCTCTAGAATTCTGGGGGTTAATTATACGGGCGGTGGAATAATTAATTTCCAATATTCTCCCCATTAATTATTTCACCCAAAAAACCTTGATGTTGTTTTTATCAAAATTTCAAAACTTTTGTTACTGCTATAACATGTAACAGTATATTAGAAAACACTGTTACATCATACAAGCTCTTATGTTATTTCTATGACGTTCAAACAATTCATTTGCTAAGGGTTCTGTAAATATGTCTGCAAAATGATCTTCTGATATGCAAAACTCCACACTAATTTCATCATTATTCAACATCTCTCAAATAAAATGATACCTTGTATCATTATGTTTATGTTTCTTATGAACAACATGATTCCGAAAGATAATGCAATGGCTAATTTATTATTGCAGAAAATATGAGCTGGTTCTTCTTGTCATGCCGCAACTCAAAAAGAGTTCTTCTCATCCATATAGTTTGACATGTAGTGGTTGTTGCTGCAACATACTATGCCTCAAAAGAGGATAAAGTCACAATGAGTTTCTTCTTTTAATCCCATGCTACTGCTCCCGATCCAAGACTAAACAAATATCTCGATGTGCTCTTTCTATCATCAATAAAACCTGCAAAATCACTATTAGTATACCAAGCAATGTAAAATTTGAATTTTATGTCTATTGGATACCAAAATTTACTGTTCCTACAATGTATCTTAGGATCCTCTTTCCAGCTTGGCAATGGGTGCTCTTCGAAGACTCCATAAATATTGAAATTAAGCTTACTGCAAACATTATGCCACGCCTTGTTGCAGTCAAATACATGAGACTTCCAACTAGTCTCTTATACAACTTTGGATCAACAATTGACCCGCCATCCTTCTTATGAATTTTTGTGCTAGTTGTAATTGGAGTTACAATGGGATTATTGTTCACCATCCTAAATCTACTCAACATATCATTTGCATACTTAGATTGACTAATGAAAATGACATCTTTAGATTGAGTTACTTCAATACCAAGAAAATACTTCACCATTCTTAAATCGATCATCTCAAAATTTGTTTTCATGTCGGTTTTAAAATCATTTATTGAGAGATCTCTAGTGAAAATCAAATCATCAACATACAAACAAAATATCAAGATTTCACCTTCTTGATTTACCTTTGTATATAGATTTGGTTCACTTGGAATTCTATTGAATCCATCACTATGGTTCAAGTATTCATCAATCATGATATGCCATACTCTAGGTGTTTGTTTCATTCCATATAAAGCTTTCTTTAACTTATAAACTTTATCTTCATGACCTTCAATTTCATATCTTGGAGGTTGTTTCAAATAAGCCTCTTCTTCCAAAAATCCATTTAAAAATGCAGACTTAACATCCATTTGATACACACTCCATTTCTTTTGAGCAGTAATGGCTAATACAAGGTTGTTGAATGAACCCCTGAGCTACAAGCCTTGCCTTGTATTTCTCAAATTCACCATTAACATTCAAATTGCTCTCATAAATCTATTTGACACCAATACAATTTTTATTATCCAACAAAACTACAAGATCCCAAGTGCTATTTCTTTTAATGGAATCAATTTCATCATAAACAACTTTTACCCAAACATCTTCTTTAATCGACTCATAAAAAATGATAGGATCACATGCAATCAATGCAAAATTTGTAACTTGATCTACTTCTTCATTGTGTTCATATAATCCCCTTAAACTTCTAGTCTTCTAACCTCGAACTATGTTTCTCAATGAAGCTAAAGTCGGATTTGATTGATTACTTACCTCTGATCATGTTGCTTGTTTCCCACCAACACTTGATGGTTCGCCACGCTCTTTTGTTCTGGGAATTCTATATTGCTATGGGATGAATGTTGATGATTGTCTTACAGAATTTATTACTACTGGTGTAGGTGTATGTGGAGTTAACTATACACCCTATACGTCTTCTTCACCTCGGTCATCATCTGCGTGAGATATTATGGAACCTTCTACAACCAATTTATCTATGCTGCCATCCCAATCCTCTTCTACTTTAAACTCGACGTCTGTATTGACAATATACTTCTTGGTGATGGGATTATAGAGTCTATACGCCTTATACTCTTCATTGTATCCAACAAGGATACACTTCACACTCCTGCCATCCAAATTTCTTTTGATCTCTTTAGGAACATGTGCGTAAGCCACACATCCAAAAATCCTCAAATGAGCTATGTTTCAACTCTTACCACTCCACACTTCCTGGGGAACTCGGTCCTTCACACTCTTAGTTGTATTTATGTTCATAATATACACTGAGCAAGTAACTATGTCTCCCCAATATTCATGTGAAAGATGCTTCTCCTTCAACATACTTCGAGCCATGTTCATAATGGTTTGATTCTTTCTTTCTGCCACTCCATTTCGTTGTGAAGTGTAGTGAGCAAAAAACTATCTTTTTTATTCCATGATATTGACAAAATTCCAAAAAATCACTTAACATATACTCACCTACTCTATCTGATCTTGAGACTTTAATGCATCTGCCATTATCCTTTTCAACCATGGATTTAAACCTCTTGAATACCTCTAAAGTTTGATATTTCTATTTTAGCAAATACACCCAAGTTTTTCGACTAAAATCATCAATGAAAATCATAAAATAAACATTACCAGTCAAAGAAGGTGTTTGCATCGGCCCACACAAATCCATGTGTACCAACTCTAGTGGGGATTTTGCTATGTACAAGACTCTAGAGACAAATTTCTCTCTATGATGCTTTTCTAATATGCAACTCTCACACGAGTTTGTTGGCTACTGAATACTGGGCAACTCTTTCACCATCTGCTTTTTCTGTAGAAAATCTAGACCACCAAAATGTAAATGGCCATACCTCAAATTCCACAACCATGATTGATCTGGACTCTTATCTTTATAAGCATTCAAATAGTTAGTCAAATCATTCATCATAAATAAGTGGAAAGATTCTATTCTTTGTCATCTCTACTCTAGCTATCAATTGCTTACTTGGATACTTGTCATAGATAGTACATACCTTGTTCTTGAAAAATACTCTGTACTTTTTCTCTAACGGATGTCCAATGCTCAATATGTTACACATTAAACTAGGTACATAATAAACATCATATATGTTTCTTCTTTCACCATTCTTGGCATATACAACAAACACAATTTTACCATTAACTCTCACCTTACTGTCATTGTCGAGGTTTACCTCATATTCAATACTTGCATATAGACTTGAAAAAAACTCTTTATTTCCATTTATGTGGTTGCTTCATGCATTGTCCAAGAACCATACATCATTTGAAACTTCCCCGGTCACATTACAAGTTAGAAACATAGGTTTCTCCTCATCTTCAGGCTCTTCCATAATGTGTTTAGACAAATTACTAGTATATGCTCGCTTCTTCCAACACTTGTTAGCAAAATGACCAAATTTTTTGCAATAGTAGCATTGAACTTTGGATCTATCATACCTTTGATTTCCTTGCTCTCAAGTTCTACTACTACTCCCCCTTAAACTAGGAGGATTCTACTAGGACTTCTCTTCAAAATTTGAATAATTTTTTCTCTCACTATGATCCACAGTTCGACCTCCTCTTCCTCTAATACTAGACCTTCCTCTACCTTTTCCTCTAGTAACATCCAATTGAGATTTGAAAACATTCTCTAATGGAGTATCATCATACCTATTCATCCTAAATTCGTGAGCAATCAACGAACCAATCAACTCATCAATATGTAGTTGACTAAGATCTCTAAACTCTTCTATACGAATGACCACAACTTCAAACATCTTTGGAAAACATCTAAGCAATTTTTCAATAACTCTCTCATCCGAGAGGTCTTCACCATACTGTCTTAGCTGATTCACAGTATTCATGACTTGATTCATAAAAATACCAATAGTTTCATTGTCCTTCATTTTTAGATTCTTGAATTCGCTTCTCAAGTTCTGCAACTTGATATTCTTGACCTTGGTTACACCTTGATAGCAAGTTTCAAGGATGTCCCAAACCATATTTGAAGAATCAACACTAGATATATTCGTAAAAATATATTCACTTAGAACTTGTTGAATAAGGGCAAGTGCTTCATTGTCCTTCTTCTTGTTTTCCTTTAGCATGGTACGCTCATAATTTGACAAAGACAATTCTATAACTTGGTTAGCAGGATCTTGAGTCTTGATATCCAACTGTAACAAACTCCCAAAGATCTTGAGAATGTAGAATTGTTCTCATTCTTATAAATCATGTATCATAATTTCTCTCAGTCAAAGTAGTAATCTGTGGCTCAACTAAGCTGCTACTAAAAAGCCATCTCAAATTAGAGACAACTATAAATTGAAAATGGAGAGAACGAGATTTTATTGGATTTGATACCACTAAAGGAAGGCAGGGGAGTGTTTTACTTAGTAACAGTGACACTTATAAGTCACTAAAATATCAAAACATCACCTACAAGGCAAGTAACAACATGCTTTGCACAAGTAACAATGGATAGCAACCTATAGGAATTAAGTAACAACAAACAATCCTAGCACAATTTTGATCACCCCCATGTTTATAAATTTCGACTGTTTTTGATCTAGTAGTTAAACTGAATTAGCACTTTCACAACCAAAATATAGACATGCTACAACTAAACATTGAAAATGAGTTTACAAACTCAAAAAACATAGCATCACAATATGGAAAAAAAATAAAAAAATAAAAAAAAACTATGTTTTGAATGTCCCTTCAAAATTTGATCTAATACACTGCCCCTATAAACCTTCGATGAGATGAAATAGAGCCAATGAATGTCTCTTCAAAACTTAATGATTAAGTTAGTGTGGCAGTGGTGACTCTTCAGAATTCAGGTAGTTATTATCTAGGCGGTGGAATAATCAATTTCCAACAACTATGTGATTGAACCTTTGCACATGTCGTCCATAGAAAGTGTGAATGAACTTTTTTACATAAATTTTCAAAGTTATTCCAAAATAAAAAGAGAATTTGATATTAATCTCAAGAGAGTCTTGAAAAGTGTTCGAGTCTTTGTAGCAATTCATTCACCAAGAGTCTCCTCAATTGATTCCTTGTAGCAGTTGAGCTACTTATTGGCGAGGCTCCTCAATTTCCTCTTGGATGCGGTCCATTTTGCGCTAAATAGTGTCAAAATTTGCCTATATTTTCCCCATGAAAAGCTTGACTTCATTCTAAGCAAGTTCATTCCTCCACAAGACTCTAGCCAACAATGTTTTGACAGCCCAATACATGCTCACCTACTTGCTCTGCTCGGGGTAACTTATCTACATATCCAGATAAATGGTTTCCATATTCTCAACGATAGTTTGGGTGTGAGGAGGTATGTACTTTTCAAACCCAACCCTTGTATTTGCAAGATTTATTTCCATCCTGGTGTTCCCCCTTCTTCCCCAGCAACTCCTCCCTCGAGTTAACGGCGCCATGAGAAACAACCACCACATATTTTGGTTCCTCTTCTCACCATCCCGAGATCTATTCACTTTAACACGTCTCAACCCACCCCTTGTTCGATCACATAATAAACATAAAGAAGTTGTATTATTTGATGTTCATCTTTTCGACCTTTAATCCCTAAAGAAGAGCTTGCATTAATGCCTCTCATATGACTAGAGACCACCACTGAGGTGGTGAAAATTCTCGAGAGGTGCATTTCACATAGGGTGAAATCCTTAAAAATTGAATGCCCATGTGATGTGAAAAGGAAAATATTAATGATCCTTATGTGTGGCCCTTTCGAGGAATCCATACAACCTTAAAAATTAGCATACCAAAGCAAGAGCCAAGGTTTCTGATTTATCGCACTTGACTCTGCCAGCCTCCACCTATCCCTCTACCTTCATGTATCATCCACACATTGATATAGTCCAAACACTTCCATTAGGATTTGGTACGGAAGTCACCCGAGACCACACGCTAACCCAAGTTACAAGAAAACAATGGTATACAAAGGATGACGCAATTCCATAGTAGCGTCCTGGGGTACAAGAAAACATGGGAATGACATCTATACAACACCAATCATATGAAAATTAGATACATTTTCCAAAACTTAAAATAAATAAATTAAATATCGACCAAAGTAAAACTATAGTGAAAAAAAATCAAACCTAAAAATGTCGGATTGATGCGATAAAATCGGGAGGCAAGAGGCGGTGGGAGGGAACCCATGGGAATTCAATTAATATTACATGCAAATAAATTCATGAGCTTCTGATGGCATTCAAATTCCACTAAAGAGACGGACTTAGTTTACATTAGAACCATCACCCGACAAGGTCTAGTGGCCACTAATGATGAATGGCTGGTCAACTCGAGCTGGTTGGCGCATGACTGAGTCATTAGGGCTATAAAAAAGGGGAGGAGACTCCAAAGAGGTGCATTACTGACTTGTAGTGGTCAAAATGGGAGCTCCTACACTCAGTATCAGTGAAACTAGGTGTAACAGTCAGTTAACAAGGAAATCAAGGGGACAATGCACCTTAATGCATGGAACTGACTATACTGACTCCTAAAATCATGCATGAGGGTGCATTTACACTTCAGTGATGTGGATAAGGCGCTCTAAGTGGATAAGGAGGCTAATGATGATCAATATTAAGCACTAGGGGGTCAAAAACATAGTCTAGGTGCTAGGATACCCAATAATTAACACAAGGAGTGCATAATTAAGGGTATAGACGAGGTGTAAATGGGTAAAATGTTCCAACATTATAGGCTATATTATACATCTGATAACAACTTTGACAAACTTAGGTTATATAAGTGGTCTGGTTTCCTTCTACGTAGGCCCATTTTGTTTATTATAAATAAAATACAAGAGAGAAGAGGAAGGTATTAATAATACTATAGTGAGGATAATAATAAATATTAAACCAGTAATATTAGTCACGTGATATAATAATAATAATGTTTAAGTGTTTAGCGCACATTCCACATAAACAATCAATTAAGTAAACAAGGGAGAAAGCTGGGTTGCAGCTATGTCCCTGCCAAGGGGATGACAAAGGATAGGAAGGAATGTGAGGGGTCGGAGTCCACATGGTAGTGGCCTGGGAGTTTTGAGCAAAAGGGTTGGCAGCATAATCCATAAGGCTCTAATGATGAAAAAGCAGGTGAGCAAAATTATGAAGTGGGTCAGGCAAGCCATGTGGCAATGAGCCGAAATGCATGAGCATAGTTGTCAGGGCTATAATGAATAATGCTCCAACGAGGCTTGCTTGCTGCAATGAAAATGGTTCATAGCTTTATGTATTTTCCATAACATGCATTTAGTAATTTCTTTTCTAAATTCCAATTCTGTGTCATTGAATTTTTCATGCATCTGTCTTACATAGGCCTTGCACAGCTTCAAATGGCCTCGATTACAATGAGATTACACAATAAGGTACATGCAGTCTCAAATATCTCTACGGTTCCCAACACCTAGATGGATGCAGTCTACAACAATCATAGGAAGCACTTCTCCTACTTGGATCCAAGCAAAAATCCTCCAATATTCATGGAGAATGTCGAGGGAAGTTAGTGCCCCAATGTGGTGATAGATTCCATAGCTAATTACATTAGATTTACATATGTATAACTAGGGGATGGATACGAGCTCTCCAAAAGAGAAAAAGAGGTGGTTGATTGTTCCCATAAATTCATGAAAATATTTGTAAATGGTGGTGAAGTTGGAGAGTTTGCATTGGGCCTTCAAGTTCACAACTCATTGAAACCCTCAGCCATTGTTATGCCACTATTCTCAAGGAAGGAGATGAAGTGATTGTGCATGAGGCCAATCATGAAGCAAATGTTGTCCCATGGATTAAAATTCCAGAGTAGAGAGGCCTCGCTCTCAAGTTGGGGAAGGTGAATGAGGACTTCAGCTCAAGCTTGGAATATCTTGGTGGGATCTTATTCACTAAGACTAGAATTGTACAAGTAGCCCATGTTTCCAACATCTTGGGGGATATTGTTGATTTGGAAAGAGTGATCAAATTTTTTGGGGGGGACCCTTGATTTGGAAAGAGTGATCAAATTTTTCCAGGATGAGAAGGGTTGCAAGAGAGCCAGAGTGATTGTGGATGAAGTTGCCTTTTTTCCTTGTCCCGTAATTGATGTAGTGAGATGGGGTGTGGACTGGTATGCTTTTATCACTTATAAGGTATGTGGCTATCACATGGTTGTTATGTTCGGTACCCATGAAATTTTCAATGAAATAAAGGATGGAATGCCCAACCTGCTATCCCTTGCAGTTAGAGTTTCCTTTGTTATTGGTCGATTCTGTATTGTATGAATACTAATTCAAATTTATGTGTTTTATATAATAAAATAATACATTTTATTATATGATATTATTATAAATGAATATATTAGACTCTTCCTACATACATTAAAGTATAGTCTCAACACAAATTACGAGACCTAATTATACTAGCAAGCCATATTAATATTAATAATATGGCTTATATACGCCGATCGGCGTATATCTATTGTTTAAATGTGGTTGATATACGTCGATCGGCGTATATAAGCCATATTATTAATATTAATATGGCTTGCTAGTTGACGGTCGACCGGTGAAGAATATTTCGTGAGTTTTAATATTAATATTATGGTTATGAAAATATTAAATAATTATTTAATAACAAATATTATTTTAATTATGTTAAAAAAATAATTAATTTGTAATTATTTTTAATAAAACATAAATAATTTAGAGTACTAATTAAATATTTTAATAAAAATTATTTAATTATAATAAAAATAACCATTATTATTATTATTATTATAAAATAACAAATATTGAAATATTTGATTATAATAACAATAATAATTATAAAAGATAATAATTTATAAGAGGATTGGTAATTATAATAATAATAATAAATAATAATTTATAATGAGGATTGGTAATTACAATTAAATAATAATAATAAAAGATAATAAGAAGAAAATATAATAATAAGATAATAATAATAAAATAATAATAGGTCAAGGATATGGTGGTCCGTTGGTGGTGAGGTTAGATGAATTTCATTCCATCCACCCAAGTTTAATTCAGTTGAGACAATTTATGGCTTGGATTACCCATCCACGATAGATGAGAAAGTTTGTAATAAAGATTGACAATAAATATGAAAATGTATAATAATAATAATTATTCTTTATAATAATAATAATCCATATTATTCTTTATTAAATCATTCTTTAAATTTTTGAAATAATTTTAAAAGAGGTTATTAAATAAATATAATAGGCCCAAGTTTGAGTTAATTGTAGATTTATCAAAATTTTTAAGAACCTTCAAATCTTTATTTCTCAAATGTAATTATTTTATTATTTAAGATTAACTTAAGTAATTGTAACTTTTGGTAAAAAGTCAAAACTCATATAAAGATTAATCTATAAAATAAAGATATACAAAATATAGTTTTAGTTTTGAAATTATTTTTATATTTCAATTATATATATATATATATAATCTATTTTTTAGAACCTAATAAGAATATATATATTTTTAGTATAAATTTTTTTATCTTATAAAAGTACATCTTAGGTTTTAATAGTCAATTTAATTCCACATTAAAGCTAATCCATCACTCTATATTCGAATTACCTTTTGTGTCATTGTTTTGGAAAATATATCATATATAAGAAAATTTAATCTCCATAGTTTTAATGTCAGGCTAGAACTTGTAGTAGTGGTTTTATAGCCTATAACTGTAAGGGAAAATGACTTGTACTATAAGGGAAATCCTTGCAATAATGGGACAAGGGTGCAGGCCATACCGAGGACCTGTATATGAGTATCGTTTGTAAAAGTTCTTTTAAAGAATCTGTCCAGTAGATTCATGCTTAATAAGTGTTTCCCAATGAAGATGATACGAAGACGTTGTTTTCCTATGGTGTCGTATCAATACAGTCCAACATATGACTTTGCAATGGAGATTTCTTACGCTTTATTGCTCTAAATTTCTGAAATGTATCCTCGTCTTCATCCTCAGTGCACGTATATTCCTACAGATCAGTAGAAGAAACAAAATCATTATGAATAGAAATTTCAAGAGTCTTGGCTTTTCACATATTGTTTCATTGCAAACTCATTACAAATCTCCTTTAAATAATATTAATTTAATCTTCCTCAAAGATGAATATGACATTGGCAAGAGATCAATGAACAACTTGATTTGCTAGTTACTAGCAACAACCACATTTTTAAATGTGGTTGATATTCGCCGATTAACGTATATCAACCATGATCACACATTTAAAAATGATTGGTATTGGCTAATGGAGGAATATTTTACAAATAATGTTACAAATAATTAAATATAAGTAAGGATGTTTTAAAACAATAAAACTTTGTATATCACAATTTGAGTATATGTTTTGAAACAATTAAATATAACTAAAATATAATTCTACAAAATCCATGGTCAATATAACTAAACCCATAATCCACTTGCTTTGCATTATAACCATTCTTTTTCTTAGTTAATAAAAGAGTATTATAAATTACTATCAATAAAAATACAAATAAAAATAGTTTGTCACTGTCTTAATGGAGTGGAGACTTCATTCTCTTTAAAAATATTTTTGATCTTCATTCTCTCATCCTTCTCTCATCCTCACATCCTTCCTTCTCTAATATTATGAATAGTGATCAAATGCTCATATATGGAAGCTACTCAAACAAGTGCTTTCATATATGGTGATCAAATGCTCAATAATATTTTCAATTAATTTCTCTTTAATATCAATTATTTACCTAGCAACAACCATATCAAATGCTCATTAATATTTTTAATTAATTTCAAATTTTATAATAAAAAAATGATTTTAACAAACTAATCATAATTTAATATGTCGTTTTAAATGGTCTCTCCTTCGATTCAGCTGGTTATGTAATTTATAAAATAAATTTATTATATCCATAGATTTCACTAAAAACTTTTATTCAAAAGTCTTTTATCTCTAGATTCGAGTTGTTATATAATTTATATAGATAATTTATTATATATGTTGATACCATAAATCTAAAAAATTTAAATATAATATGTATTTATTGAAATATCTAATAATTAGAATTTCAATATTTTTAAACTCATAACCACACAAGTAATATTGGAGCTTCTATATACATTTATAGACATGGATATAATGGCGGAAGATATTAGCTTATACACTTACTGTGGCACATAGTGGGAAAAGATATTTTACATTTACTCTAGAACAGATTTCATAAATGTGACATTGAGAGGTATGAGGACGAGAGTTTTGGATATTGAAAATAAAAACTAATGCACAACGCTACTTTCACTCTTTGATAAGTTATGTTCACTATCACAAGTTTTACAAAGAGCATCGCATGGACAATAAAAAGTTTAAAGGAACATGAGGTCAAAAAGTTCAATCAATCCTCCAGATCACTTGACTATATATTAACATCCATATGTAATTATGGATATTGCACAAATCTAATTGCTCAAGAATCAGTCATGTTGCAAACGCTACGAGTCTTTCTCCTAAAGCAAGTGAAAACAAATCGAATAGAAACTGTTCATTGTTGTAACAAATTTTATAGGATCTAGACGAAGACTTATTGAAGAGTTATTGCCACAATTTGCCCAGGATTTTAAGGATAGATATTGTTGGTATCAAGTCAGTCAAATGGAGGTAGATGTACTACGCCATAATCCTACCTAATCACCGCCAAATAGAACTGACACATCTTGTTTGATAAACTAAAATCATTTAAAATCTAAATCCAACTACAAAGAGAATTTCGATCAATTATTACCAGCTGAGATCATTACATGAAGATATCACGAAAATCATTAGGAATGTAAAAAATGCTAAATTATTTGCAGAAGACTAAATTGTAGTAAATAATTATAGACAAGATGTTTAGGGTTTTGTTATTATGATTTGATTAGGTAGTCACGGAGGATTGTTTACAACGTTTTTGTCAATTTGAAACTTATGGTGTGGAAGCCAGTACTTAAAATATAAAATCGGCTAAGCGGAGATTGGATGTTGAATCCAAAATTTGTTGAACAACCACGGTTTCTAGAATGTGGATTTCATGGAAGTAACTTTTATGAAAACCTTATGTGGCAATGTATTCGCCACATCATTTATGAATTCTATTGCCTGATTGCACTTTCGCTTCCATATTGAATTCGATTGCCTGAATTTGACATTTCTATGCAATTAAACTATACCATGCAATTTCCGAAAATTTCCATGCCATTTCAAATTAAACTATGCACACAAAATATGAATGTATGATCGGCATATCAAGATCAGGAGCGAAACCTGAATTCTTTGTTTCGCTGCCTGAATTTTTGCGCTGGCTGAATTCTTCTTTGAAAAAAATATCATGTTGTCGGTCGAATTCTTTTTTCTAAAATTTTTGCACTTACATACTAAAATCAAATTATACAACATGTTTCTGCATCAGCTGCATACAAGCACGATGAGTGCAAATGGACCTCGAATCTGCAGAAAGAAGTGTCTAACAATCGAGCGACTGGATTAATTTATCTGCTTTATACACAGTATAAAATTTTGCAAAAAATATGCTAAGGCTTTAACAATATCAACCAGCAGAAATCAATATCAACCATCAGAAATCGAACGGAAATTTCAGATCAGAAATCGAACGAAAATTTGAGAGTTAAGAGGTATTACAATTAGAGCCTCTAGCAGCGGCCAATATTTGGTACTATTTTACATTTCCCACGCATAACTCTTCACTCGGAAGAAGCTTGAAAATTACTGTAGTGCCAACTCATTTGTGAGAGAATTCACGTTCCAGCTGTTGCTCATGCCACCGACATGCCGCTGCTTGTTGCTTCTTATGGTGTGCAGACCGAGAGCAAACACCTCGCCAGAATTTCTTGTGTATGTTTTCAAGAGTATAGAAGCCCGAGAGGCATATGACTCTACGCCATGCTTGTGAAACGATTGCCCTTTCCCTTCCCCCGCGTGGCAACAGATTTACATTACCAAAATAACGGAATGTAGAGTTTGATTAGCAATCGATGTTTGGGTATCCTGTGAGTCCACACGAAGTTTAAACCATTGGATGTGTGTGCTAGACGAATCCTTTTCAAGGTATATGCCAAAGTATTAAATCCCCCATCCATCTTTAATTAGGGATTAAAAGACCCCGATGGCTCTCTATATGCATTTGTTCATTGTAGGGCCTATCCACGAAATATTTTAATTTACTCTAACAAAAAAACATAAATTGTCTCTGCAGAAAATGAAAATATGATAATAAAGCGATACAAACTGTCAAAACTACACATGATTGCTTTGAGTTACATTATATGTTGATGTGGGAGAATGGCATCTGGTTTGTTTGTAGATGAAATCAAGAGTCGAAGAATATCGAATTCCGCCATTTGCTATTCGAATTGTATACATTTCATGCATGGCACGTCGTGGTGTGAAGTCCAATGCAAAGAAATATCTACTCTATTCTAGATTAATCCTATTGAGAATCAATCTTTTAACACTTCAATTTTTTCAAGCCTTTTATTAGAAATCAAGAACAAGAGAGTAAACAAAAAATAAAACACAATTTTCAAGGGAAAAGGAACACAGCGATTTAACTACGCAATAGCTCAATATCTTCCTTTTTCTTTAGATTGGGACTTCGCACCATTCAATAAGAATCCCAAATTTCTCTTGGCGGAACCCTTCCTTCACTAACTAACTTTTATTGAATAAGAATCCCAAATTTCTCTTGGCGGAACCCTTCCTTCACTAACTAACTTTTATTGCGCAAGGTTAACTTCGCAGTATAACTTTTAACTTCGCAGCGGTTAACTGCGCGATTTCGACTATTTGCTGCACAGTGAACTTCACAGTGATGCGACAATACTTCACTTCGTTGACTTCACCAACACTTAGCAGCATACTTGACCAAACTTTATCATAAATTATATTTCTTTAACTAAAATCATCTAACGTGAAGTTACTCCTTGTTAAATTTAGAACATTCACTGTGGTGAACTATTTATGAATCTTGATTTCTTTTATTGCGGGTAAATGTAAACAACATTCACACAAGTAAAACTAGAGATGATGTGTGACTTGTAAAATACAACATTGTTTGAGAATGAAATGTAAAACATAAACTTATGTATTTACCAAGGTAAACTGCGCAACTCCTCAATTCATGGAAGTGAGTTTCCCTGCGGACTTTTACATTCAGAGAGCTTGGGCTCTTGATACAATTCACAGGAGCTTCTTCTCCTTTCACTCTTCTTACACATCTCTCTTTGAGTTTTAACTAAGAGCATCTATTTATAGAGTTTTCTATTCAACCGACGTAGGAACGCTTCTTATGGAAGCTACAAGATTGCATTAAACACTGTAATAAATTCTATCCTAAGTTTTCTTGACTTGCGAATTAATAACGCGGTGAAATAATTACAAACAAGACATCTGCCGGATTGGTCAGTGAACTAACTGACAGACTTACATCGTGAACATTGCGCTGACACAAAATGGCTGCCAGGGTGACTGACAGAGTCGGCGTAGTAACTAAGCGATCAACTCATTTAATTAGATATTTCCAACACTCCCCCTTAATTATGAGCGGATGGGGATCTTTTAAACAGAAGTAAAATATTACAAAATGTTTCAGAGCAGAAACATCCTCTGTTCATGATCAAGTTCATTGCATGGAACTTGTCATTTTCAAACAACTTCGCAGATACTGAAATGGGTCTTTTTCCAATGGTTTGATAAAGATGTCTGCTACATGATCTTCAGACCTGAAAAATTCTAAATAGATTTCTTTGTTGTTTATCAACTCTCTGATGAAGTGATACTTTGTGTCGATGTGCTCGGTTCTTTTGTGGTAGACATGATTCTTTGATAGTGCAATAACTGAATTGTTGTCGCAGTAAAGGACTGTGGGTTCTTGTTGATGCTGCGACATATCACTTAACATCTCGCGCATACAAACGGCTTGACAAGCAGCGCTTGTAGCTGCAACATACTCTGCTTCTGCTGAAGAAAGAGTTACTATGGGATGTTTCTTTGACGCCCATGAGACAACACCTATTCCTACATTAAATGTATTCCCAGATGTGCTTTTTCTATCATTTATGCTGCCTCCATTGTCACTGTCAGTGTATCCAATGAGTTTGAAATTTTATGAGGTGGAATACAGAATACCAAAGTCTCTTGTTCCACTTACATATCTTAACATTATTTTACCTGCTTGCCAATGCGATTCTTTTGGTGACTCCATGAATCTTGAGATTAAGCTGACTCCATACATGATGTCTGGCCTTGTCGCTGTAAGATACATAAGGCTGCCAACGAGCCTTTTAAACAGCGTAGGATCTACATTGGATCCATCATCATCCTTGCTTAATTTAAAACCTGTTATTATTGGTGTTGGAGTTGTTTTGCTATTTAATATCTTAAACCTGTTCAATACATCACTTGCATATTTTGACTGAGATATAAATATCCCATTTTCATTCTGTTTGACTTCAATGACCAGAAAGTACTTCATAAGCCCCAAGTTAGTCATTTCAAATTCACATTCCATGACTGTTCGAAATTCTTCTATGCCAAAATCACCAGTAAATATTAAATCATCTACATACAGGCAGACAATCAGTTTATTACCTTGCTGGTTGATTTTTGTGTACAGTGTTGGCTCGCATTCACTTCCGTGAAATCCATTCTGGATGAGGTGTGAGTCAATGCGACTGTACAAAGCTCGAGGAGCTTGCTTCAGACCATACAGTTCCTTCTTCAGTATGTATACTCTATGTCCTTGTCCTGGAACATCATAGAGTTGTGGCTGCTCCACATATAACTCTTCCTTTAAATATCCATTTAGAAACGCAGACTTAACATCCATTTGATAGACAGGCCATTTCTTTTGTGCCGCGATGGCCAAAACTGTTCTGATAGTGTCCATGCGTGCTATAGGTGCAAAAGTTTCATTGAAGTCTATGCCAGGTTGCTGAGTGAACCCTCTTGCTACCAATCTCGCCTTGTGCTTCTGCATATTTCCTTCAGCATCTTGCTTGGTCTTATAAATCCATTTTACGCTTATCACATCCTTGTCTTTAGGAACGTCAACTAGTTCCCATGTTTGATTCTTCTCAATACATTCTATTTCTTCATTCATGGCTTGTGCCCAAACTTCATCTTCAACTGCTTCTTCATATGTTAGCGGATCATTAAGTTGACAAAATAATGCAAAACAAGAGAATGAATTAGGTGTACCAGCCTCATATATCTCACGCAGACTTCTTGTCCTTGGTGGAGTTGTTGGTGTTGAACTGCGTGAACTGCTTGATGGAGTTTGCTACGCACTTGGAGTGCTTGTCGGAGTTGCTATGATTTGTGTCGGAGTTGCTTGTGTTGAACCATGCTGCACAGTCCTTGGAGTAGGCGATGCTGCGAAGTTTTGATTCTCATGCGGAGTCTCAACCACATCTTCTGTGATGTCATTATGCTCATCACGTGACACGATTTTCACATTCTTCTCAATAGTTTCATCCCATGCTTCATTTTCCACAAACTGAACATCACGGCCGATAATAATTTTTTTTGCGATAGGATCATACAGCTTGTATGCTTTTGTGTCTTTAGAATGTCCAATAAAGATGCATTTCTGTCCTTTATTGTCTAATTTTCTTCTCAGCTCATCTGGAACATGTGCATATGCTACACAACCAAAAAATTGTAAATGCGAAACACTATGTTTCATACCTGTCCATGCTTCCTGTGGAACTTTGTTCTTCATGCTCTTCGTAGGACATCGATTCATGATGTATACTATAGTTGCCACTGCTTCAGCCTAGTATTCATTTGACAGATGCGCGGCTACCAACATACTGCGCGCCATCTCCATGATGGTTCTGTTCTTTCTCTCCACGATACCATTCTGCTGCGGTGTATACTGCATAGTGAATTGCTTCTGTATGCCATGATTTTTGTAAAAATTTAGGAAATCATATGAGACATACTCACCACCGCTATCTTTTCTCAATATCTTGATGCTATAACCACTTTGCTTCTCCACAAGTGCCTTAAACTGGTGAAAATAGTCAAATGCATCAGATTTATTCTTTAGAAAATAGAACCAGGTTTTTCTTGTGAAATCATCAATGAATGTGAGAAGATATGTGCATCCTGCCATGGATGGTGTTTGCATCGTTCCACAGATATCGGAGTGCACAATTTTGAGTGGTGTGCGAGCTCTGTATGAGTTTCTGACTGGAAAAGTCTCTCTATGCTGCTTTCCAAAAATACAGCCTTCACAAATTCTCTCTGGCTTTTCAATCAATGGAAATCCTTTCACCATATCCTTCATGTGCAGTAGCTTCATCCCACCAAAGTTCAGATGTCCAAATCTGGAATGCCATAACCAGGATTCATCCTTCATTTCTGTTTGAAACGCAGCTTGCATTGCACTGCATTTTTCTTCCTCTTTGCTGCAAACTTCTGCTCCTTTGCTTTCTGTCTTGAACGCAGCTTCAGAATTTTCTTTTTGACTTTCATGAACAACATGTTTATTTTTACCTTTGATGATTGGTGTTATCCTCAAAGGAAACAAGCGATTGCTTGTCATCTACACTTCGGCTATTAACTGATTGCTTGGGTATACATCTTTGATCACACAACACTTCCCTATCATATGAACTCTGTAACCTTTTTCCATCATCTGTCCAATGCTCATAAGATTATGATTCAGACCTTAAACATAATACACATCAGGCATAAATTTATGCTCCCCCTATTTTGTTAGAATATCAACAGTACCCTTACCCAAAACAGTGACTTGGATATTGTTTCCAACTGTGACATCGGTTTGAACTGATTTATCTAGATTGGAAAATAAACTTAAATTAATAGTCATATGATTGCTACAGCCTAAGTCTAAATACCATATGTCATTTGGAATTTCTTGGACGGCATTGCATTCCAGCGATGATGCGCATGCCAGGAACAATGAACTGTTCGCAGTGCTGTTGCTGCTTGACTGAGTTTCACTTTGCTTTCCTTGGTCATAGTGCTTCTTCCTGGATTCATATGCGAAGTGTCCATATCTCTTACAGTAATGACATTGAATATTTCATTTATCATACCTTTGTCCACTTGGCTAATTGGGGGTATGATCCTGGCCTCTTCCTGCAACGTGTGCAGGACTGCTGCTGCGACCTCCTCTGAATGATCTTCGTCCTCTGCCTCTAGAGTTTGATCTTCCTCTGCGTCTACCATGAATTATTGATGACTGTGCTGCGAACGCACCTTCCAATGATGTTTCTAAACTGCTGATTCTATGTTCAGGATTGAGTAATGAGGCTTGCAACTCATCAATAGTAAATATGGACAGATCTTTGTTTTCCTCTAGGATTACAACCAAAGATTCAAATTTCTTTGGTAGAACTCTAAGAATCTTTTCAACAACTCTTTGGTCAGTTAGATTTTCTCCATGAGACTTTATTTGATTAACTAGACCAATTACAAGAGTATAGAATCAGTCTACTGACTCCGTATTTTTCATTGACAAAGATTCAAATTCTCTTCTAAGAATTTGAAGTTTGGCAGTCTTTATCTTGTTGAAACCTTGATATGCTGTTTCCAGTGTGTCCCACGCTTCTTTTGTCGACTGCGCTGCTGCTACTATTGGGAATATTGATTCATGTGTCGCTTGATGTATGCGGAACAACGCCTTTCCATCTTTCTTCCTTTGTTCCCTCAAAACATCTTTCTCAGCTTGTGTGAGATTGTTGTATGCTGTTGCATCTGTTGGTTCTGCATAACCAGTCTGAACTATGTCCCATACATCTTGAATTCTAAACAAAGCTTTCATGGTTAAGAGACCAATATTCATAATTTTTACCAGTAAATATTGGGGTTTGCAAATTACCAGAAGTGGAAGCCATCCTTAACTGCTTTTCCCTTATGAATTGAACTCCTTCTTTCCGTAAACTAGGCTCTGATACCAGATCAGGGGAAAAAGAACACCACACAGTAAATAGGATTTAACTGTGCAGTAGCTCAATATCTTCTTTTTCTTTAGATTGGGACTTCGCACCATCCAGCAAGAATCCCAAATTTCTCTTCGCGGAACCGTTCCTTCACTAAGAATTAACTTCGCAGTATTAGCTGTGCTACAACTAACTTTTACTGCGCAGGGTTAACTTCGCAGTACAACTTTTAACTTCGCAACGGTTAATTGCGGGGGATTAACTGGGCGATTTGGACTTTTTGCTGCGTGGTGAACTTCACGGTGATGCAAAGTTATCTTTTCCACAATACTTCACTTCGTTGACTTCACCAACACTTCACGGCATACTTAACCAAACTTTATCATAAAATATATTTCTTTAACTAAAATCATCTAACGCAAAGTTACTCCTCGTTAAATTTAGAACATTCACTGCGGTGAACTATTTATGAATCTTGATTTCTTTTAATGTAGGTAAATGTAAACAACATTCACACAAGTAAAACTGGAGATGATGTGTGACTTGTAAAATACAACATTCTTTGAGAATGGAACGTAAAACATAAACTTATGTATTTACCGAGGTAAACTAAGCAGCTCCTCAATTCATGGAAGTGAGTTTCACTACGGACTTTTACATTCATAGAACTTGGGTTCTTGATACAATTCACAGGAGATTCTTCTCCTTTCACTCTTCTTACACATCTCTCTTTGATTTTTAACTAAGAGCATCTATTTATAGAGTTTTCTATTCAACCGACTTAGGAACGCTTCTTATGGAAGCTACAGGATTGCATTAAACACTGTAATAAATTCTATCCTAAGTTTTCTTGACTTGCGAACTAATAACGTGGTGAAGTAAACGTCCACCGGATTGGTTAGTGAACTAACTGACAAACTTACATCACAAACATCGGGCTGACACAAAACGGCTGCCAGGGTGACTGACAGAGTCAGCGTAGTAACTAAGCGATCAACTCATTTAATTAGATATTTCCAACAAATTCCACGAAATACAAGTGATACTTCAAAGTTAATAAACACTATTAAATTATTTCATACAAATTTAAAAGAAAATCATCCAAAATTGATTAGAATTGGACTATGACCATAACAAACAAGCCTTAACCTCCTCCAAATTGGAAGCTAAAAACTGCTTCAATTTTTTTAAGCAGTTTGAAATCATTCATGAAATTGGAAGCAAAAAACTGTTTCAATTTTTTTTAAGCAGTTTGAAATCATTCAGCAATTTTTTTTAGTGATGAAAGTGTGTGAAATCAAGGATACAACTCCATCAATTGTATAAACAGTATCTTAATTTCTAGCCTTCATTTGCCACAACGATGATATTATTTTCGTCTTCCAGCAGAATCTGTACGAGCGAAAATAGGTCCTCTTCCTTTACTTGGGTATTACCAATCTGAAGCCTTACAAAGAGACCCCGGAGAAAGAAGGCCAGGGCATCCCTAGTCGCCCCGAGCCCCGGCCTCAACACTATGTTGGCATCACCGGATTCTCCCAACCAGGGTTCAAAATTGAGGCCGTCAGGGCCCGTCAAAGGCCTCTCAGCCCGTCAGTGAAGGGGGGCCTCAATTTTCCCCGTCAAATAAAATTTGGTTCGGAATTTTTGACATTTTAAAAAAAAATTATTTATTTAAATATAAATGACATTTGAAGTGCTGTCATTAAAATCGCCCGTCATTAATTTTTTTTTTTATGGGTGAGTGGTGAGTCGGTGACAGGACCAGGCTGGGGGATGCTCATGAGTCATGCGCATTAACTGCCTTGGCTCTTCGACTTAATACTTAATAAATGAAATTAGGGATGAACTGCTTCGTGTATGGAGCTAGCTGGTTCTTAACTTCTTGATTATCGATCCAATACCTGGAGTAAATGCAAGTCGGTATGAGTCATGACGGCAGTACCATGCGCATTGAAACCAGCCGGTGGTGGAATCCACGTAGCAGCATGGAAGGGAGTGTGCATCTCATTTGTCTGCGTGGCTGTGCATCTCTTTCTCCTCCGTGTGCTTCTGCGGCTGTTGAGTGGAAGCTGTATCGAATCCGATCTCCCTTTCGGTTATCTCCATCAGAAAAATTGTGCAGAAAGCCAAGTCCATGGCAGGGGGCGAAGTTGAGAAGTGCCATTGCTAGTCATAACCAATGTGGAGCTGTGGTGTTATGGATTGAGATAAGGTTGTGCTTAGATTTGCTTTGGAGTTGAACAGGGCCTCCTCGGACTCGAATTTAACCACCGTGGAGCTGTGGTGTTATGGATTGAGATAAGGTTGTGCTTCGATTTGCTTTGGGGTTGAACAGGGCCTCTTCGGACTCGAATTTAATCTATATTTGGGTGATAAAACTGAAGACCCGAGGCTTGGAATTGTTGTGTGACGCCAATGCCATGCGGTCACTTTTGGTCATGGTTTCGATTTCGATAGAAAGATGTGAGTGTGCTCTTCCTCCTATGGAACAATAATCAGTTATGAATCGGGAGGGCCCGTGGCTGTCATACAAACCCTCGATTCAACCTTGGCTCTGCGAGTCTGCGTTGTTTGCTGCTGTGGTTTTTGGAGAGCACCATAGAGTGCTGACACAGTGACACTAATCTCGGCGCTCTGGTCCTGCTACCAGCCTATACATTACTCCAGTCGCAGAAGATGTCCATTAAAATGCTTCGTTGAGGTAATACATTCTTTTCTGGGTTTAAAAGCCAATACTATTTTCTCTGGTTGTAATTTTGTAGCCATTTATGATAATAACATACTGCGTTTTGTGGTGGTGTAACAGGAGGGAACTCGTTTTGTGGTGGTGTAACAGGAGGGAACTCATAGCAGCAGTTGGAGGACATCTACCTGGAAGGGGGCATCTACCCTAGCGTTACCAGCGTTGCTTTGGACCCTGGTAAGACCTGGGGTCCCGAATTTCCCTCCCTTTTTTATATGCATTCGAGCTATGTTGGTTCATTTACTGAACAATTCCGGATACTTTTAATCCTCCTGGCATTTCTTCATGTATTCGAGCTACTTTGCTAGATTTGCAGATTTTTTACTCAATAGGATTCGCATCAACTCCACCACCCTCTTTGTTTACAAAGTTATTTTATGGGCATATTAGAATCCATCTTTGCCCTATCTACCATTTGGGCATAATAGGATCCATCTGCACCAGGCTTAATTCTGTGTTTCTGCTCACCTGGGCATAAACATATTCATTGGTAAAATTCAACAGAGTGGACTAATATCTACCTAAAAGGTCTTATTTTCAGTTTAATTTAGGACTATGTTTTCGGGTGGGATTTTACTCCAATCCTAAATCTGTCCCATTTGGGCATTTCTAAACTGCCGTTACTTACCACTGGTTGAAATGAAAGAAATTCATATGGAAGCATGTGCTGAGAGTTAATAAAGAAATTGGCACGCAATTCTGGACTTGGTGTTGTGGTTGAACGCAGTAGGCGTACTCGTCTATAGCAAAAAAATATGTGCTCTGCTCGAAGCTCTGTGAGTATGCGATTGGGCTAATTTCCATCGCACCATGTGAATAATGGCTCTGACTCGCCGTATTAACATAATTCATGGTTTGTGAATCCATCCAGTCAGAATTGCAATATAAATAACACAATGCAGAAACTTATGGTCGCCGAACTCCAGCTTTGGCTACCTAAAATTTCAGGGCATTTTGGTTGTTACATAGTTTTCTACAAATTCAACGGGCAATGCAGGTTTCTAAGGCTTATTTGTTTAGCAGGCTCTGTAGGCGTGAATGTAAGTTCCCTGATACTTTTGCTTTCTCACGTTTTTGTAGGCCTATTGCATTGAGAAAGTTCTTGATCCAACTTGTTATTATATTTTATAAGTCGTTATTAAAGCTGAGTCTAATATCTGAAGGCAGGCCTTTGACGGGCCCTGACGGCCTCAATTTTGAACCCTGCCACCAGGCTATCATCAACATATGAAGTATGAACCAGCATTCAGGAACCTAGTCCATCCATAGCCTACCAAACTGTAAACCTACCTGTTGTGATAAAAATCACAAGAGAACTATCCTCCAAACCCCTGCTAGATACGGGGTAACAGGGGTCACGCATGGCTACAATATAAGAATCTCTCATTCGCCTATCATCTATAAGACCGGCATGTTTTTTATACTTCCCCTGCTCACAATGCATGCCTAATAGGGTTTTTCCACCTGAGACAGAAATTGGGCTCAAAGTCTGTTCCCTCGCCTTAATAAAAGCATCAACAGTCTCGTGTTCTACCAGTCTAGAATGTTGTGAAAATTTTGGTATTAAAACACCATATTAATCTACAATCCCTAGTCTTCAACCTACACCAAGACATTCTTTTTGAATTAGATGTCTTGCAATTCTTCATCATTTCTTTCGAAAAGGAGAACAAAAGGTAGGTAGTCCTGTTTTATTTATTTCATTTCGAAAGAGAAAAAATTACAATGCAGGTGTTATTCCTTCCATTGGAAAATGAAAAAGTATCACAGGAATAATTCTACACTGTTTACTCCTTTTATTTCAAAAAGAAAATGGATCACTAATTAGCGCTCGTGTCCCATGTAGGCCAGTGGCCTCGCTGTGCCGACTCTTTGGTTCCCATATATCCTGATCTTGATGTACATGTCTACGTAATTTAATGAAATTTATGTTGCATTTAAGAAAAGAAAAAAAGGGATCACAAGTGGACTCCCATCTAAATTTACCATCATAAAGCTAGCACAATGTTATATTTGGCAGCTCAGGATTTACCATCATAACTTCATGACGATCAATTTCACTCAGAACCAATAAATTTCAATATTTTTCCATAACTTGCAGAGGGTTATTGTATTTGGGCAGATACCATGAAGGCCTTAATCCTTGTGGATTTGCCATTGCCTCTGCGTCATTTGCAAACTATATACTCTGTTCTTTTTAAACTCTCGCAAGAAGAAATAAGCTTAGTTATCTATTCACAGTCTAAATTTCGTTGCGCTCAGAATATAGCAACCTATTAAATGTTTTGATCTCATGTATTCTTCTCAAGTACTCTAGATTATTTGTTTTCCACAATGGATGAAGCTCTAGCTATTCTACTAGTTGCTTTTGAATTGTTATCAAAGAATGGATGCAATATTTGAAAGTTGTGTGGTGTACTGATGCTCAAGAAGCACAACTTCGGGCACTGATATCATCACTGCAAATAAATACTTCGCCTGATTTAGCTACTAGACTTGGTATGAACTCGTGCAACTTTAATTGTGTGCATTTAGTCTGTGGGCGGTTTTGGAACAAGGCTACGTCCACTTACTCTGAGCCTTCCCAAACCTCTTGTGGATTTTGCTAACAAACCCATGATTCTGCACCAGGTTAACACACCAGTCCGAGACACACCCTCGTTTGATAATAAAAAAGTAGTGTTGTAACTTTAAAAATATAATTACTGAAAGTGGCTTGGGAGGCACAAGGGGTAGCCCACACTGAGTTGTTAATTCGCCGGCGTTTAATGATTTCGGTTGATGGCTAACTACCCATTTGGGGAGATATTGAGTCTGCCAATTGCCATATGCTGATCTTCGGCAGATGTGATCTTCTGCCTTTCAGTTTCTGTGATAATCATCAATTCGACCGGTTTTGCCATTAAATAAGGTCAGTAGGTCACTGAATAAGAACTTTCACTTACCAGTTACTGTACGATCCAATTCCTGTCCCTGCAAATATCAAATAACGAATGAATAGCTATCAATAAGGAGTTACAACTGTCTATTTAAAATTTTAAAAGAATAATTCATCCAAGATTTTTATCAATATGATGGAGTTAAAATTGTGTATTTTAAAACAAAATTGTTCCAAAATCCTTATTTCGAACCTGTAGGCATCTGATTTTTTTTGTTTATAATTAGAACCAAAAAATTGTGTTATGTATTCCTGTAGGCATCTGATTTTTTTTTTGTTTACAAGGCCTTACTGCTGATATATCTATTACAAAAATCAAAGATTCATTGCTAGAAATGGTTTTATAGGATTCATTGCTTGTCATATAAATAATGTGAATTAACAGCTTATTCTATAGAATCCAAATGGGTCTGCAACTAATGCTTATTTGTGAATCCAAGAATAGGTGGTTTAGGTAATTTTTTAAGGATTGGTGTGGGTTTATTTCTGAATTGAATTATTTTTATACTTTTAATTGAATACAGGGATAAATTACTGAGAAATGTCACGTCTTGGTCGCCCTAAGAAAGATAAAAAACAACTTTCTCTTGCTGATGCATTTGGTATTCCTCAATGCTCTAATCAACCAATGCACCATGCAAATGAATTTGATGATTTGCCACTTGAAGGTCATGAATCAGACAGTGCAGAACGTCTTGAAGAGGAGACAACATCAAAGAAGACCAAAAGAACATTCAATTCCAAATGGAAAACAAGATTTCCATGGGCTTACGTTATTAAAGATCTTAATGGTGTTCAAAGGATTAAATGTTCATGGTGTGTAAAATTCAAAAGAGAAACTATATTTGCTAAAGATGGAAGTACTACTCTTCAAGTCAGTGGTCTAAGTGTCCATGCAAAATCGGAGGCTCATAAATTTGCCATGCAACTTTTAGATGGAGAAAGAAAACGGAGTACTCTTCCAATTACTAAACATGTAGAGCTAATGGTAGATGCTGAGAAAGAGAGAATTATATCAGTGATTGAGAACATGTATTTTGTTGCAATACATGACTTACCCTTAGAAGTATATAAGTCAATATGTGACTTGAGTAGGTATAAAAACACTCCTCACATGCCTTTAACAGATGAATACTCAGCATATACAAACACATCATCTGGAAAAGAGTTTTTACAAGCTGCAAAAGAAGTATATTGGAAAAAATTAAAAGATGAAATTTCCAACAGCCCATTTTACTCTATTTCAGTTGATGAAAGTACTGATCGGACTATGGTGCAACATTTAATCATTTACATTACCTATCTAACAAAAGAAGGAAGAGGCCAGTGTGTTACAAAATTCATACAATTGCTTAAAATTAGAGATGGCACTTCACAGTCTATGTATGATGCTGTTACATCTCTTTTAGTTGAAATGGATCTATCCTTGACAAAACTAGTTGGATTTGGGTCTGATGGGGCTTCCGCAATGAGGGGTAATCGTGAAGGTTTAGCTACTAAGCTTCGTCGACATGCTCCTCATTTAATAGATATCCACTGCATAGCTCATCGAGAAGCATTAGCAGCAAATGATGCTTCATCTTATTTTCCAGAGTTGCAAGATATTGACAAGTTTGCAAATAAAGTTTATTCATGGCTTGGAAAGTCTGCCAAAAGACATGGAGAATTGAAGGAGCTCATGGATTCATTTCAAATCACAAGGTTAGAAGTGTTACAAATTCATCACATTAGGTGGTTTTCTAGAGGCAAGGTTATGGAAAGACTTGTGAAGCTCATGCCTGCTTTGTTAAGAGATTGGGAGTTAGGGGAGAAAAAAATGTATGAGCTGGCTACATTATTTCAAGTGCAGTTTTGCATTCATTTACTTGCAGATGTGCTTATTGAGTTAAATAAGCTGAATCAAAAGTTCCAAGAAGACCATGTTGATATTACATCCATTGGAACTACTTTGGATGTTACCATTAGCTTGCTTCATAAGCGATTTTTAAGAGGCACATTTGGGGCAGGTACGATGCACATGTCATCATTTTTAAGTAAAACACAACAAGGAACTCTTGAGTTTGCAGATTGCACAGGTATGATACATGTACATGCATTGAGGTTTGAAAGATTGCCCAAGTCACAAAGATCGGGGACATTGGATGATTGCATTATGTTGGGAAAAAGTTTTGTAATGAAGGTGATCGACTTTCCAAATGCAAGGTTCACAGATTTACCTATATTTAACGCAGCTAAGTTTTTTAGTCCTTGTAATTACTATGAAGATATGGATGATAGAGACTCTCAAACAAGAAGATGGTTAGAACGCTTATGCGAGAAATTCAGTGTTGGAGACTCACCTATTGTGGACAATGTTAAATGTTTCGGTGAAATGGATGAATTTACTTGTACTATTTATAGGTCATATCCAAAAAAGCATATGTTTGGAGCATGGGACCTATGTGGAGCAGAACATGAGTGGTTTGAAGGATTTCCATGTTTAATGCAGCTATGGCAAATTATTCTTGTTATTCCAGCAAGCACAGCAGTATGTGAAAGAGGCTTCTCAAAATTAAGTCGGATAAAAAATGATGATAGATCAAGACTTTCTTTAGAAACATTGGATATGTTAATGTTTCTCTCTCTCTCTGCACCTCATGCTCTGAATGAGGTAGATTGGAATGGTATTTATGATGTATGGAAACAGACAAAAGCTAGAAAGCCTCTTCCACTAGGAAAATAGATTCATAGCTAGCGTGATTTAAGATATAGTTTTGAACAATGTAATTCATAGTATAATATATAGTTGCTCTGATGTAATCCATCCTTGCCTTTCGATGGTTAATTTTTGAAGACAATTCTACAGCTGGTATTTTGTCATTGTAGCTGGGCAGATACAACTGTGGATCAATGTTTTTCTTCTTACCTGACTATAGATTATATTATAGTGACATCACTGGTAGTTTACATGTTATTTATGTTTTTTCAGGGATTCAACTCTCTCATTGAATCCACATATATATTGTAGCTCTCTGTTTGGAGTCTGGAGATGGGGTGGATTGCAACTATAACATTTCATTTTTGTTGATGTGTTGAATATATATGACATAGTATTCCAGTTTGGATGCTGGATGGGTTACATAATATTTCATAAGTTTTGCTCCAGACTTTGTTTTTTTAAGGAAAACTGTAATATCTCTGCTCCTTACTACTGACTGTTGACAGCACCTTACTGCTGACCGTTGACAGAATTTATGTTGTCAGCACGTTACTGCTGAGTTTTCCATTTGGAATTGAATGTTCTTTTGGTCTTCTTTGATGTTGTCTCCTCTTCAAGACGTTCTACTTCTGCACTGTCTGATTCTGGACAGACTTATAGCCATCATAACTTTATACTATTCTAAATTTATTATTTAACTTTTTACTTTTTTAAATTTATTATTTAACATTTTTAAATGAAATAGTTTATTTATTATAAGAATTGGAGCTTTTAGTAACTTTCGTTCTAGCAAACATTTATTATATTTAAATTACATTATGTAATGTTAACAAATGATATTTACTATTCCAAAAACTAAAATTTTAGTAAGATTTCCAACAAAAATTATTCAAAAAATTTCAATTATATTATGTTTAAACCAGCGCCTTATTATTTAGCTTTAAAATTAGCAATGTTTGTATTCTACATCCTAAATATTTATAAAGAGTAATCCATAACATGGTTATGAAAGATGATTTGTATATTTAAAGATATTTAGATATTTAACGTTTTTCAAATGTGTTTTATATTTTAAGTATTTATAGGCAATTTGAAATTCATAGCTAATAGCCATTTTCAAAGTATTGGACAGACTTATCATAAAGGTTGGTGACAGCTTTATGTTTTATTTACATTTGAAATTTGAAACTTTTATGAGGATTCTGAAATGGCAGCCATTATTGTGTTTGTGTTGTCCATTAAGCCAGAGTTAGCAAACTGTTTCCACTTTAAGATGTCATAAGTTTTTATAGTTTCTCTTTGGATTGTGGTTGCGGTACGAATACAAGAGCAGAAATTCTAGCTCTTTGGGCTGTTCTTAGAGTGAGTTGTTTGATGGGTCTGCCCATTCATTTGATTTTTGGTGATTCGATGGTGATTATTTATTGGATAAACAGACTTACAGCCCTTGAAATTCCTACTCTGATGCACTGGTGTGATGAAATAAACTATATGCTGTAGCTTGTCCCACTGGTAATCTTCAAACATATCTTCCGAGAGCACAACATGCTAGCTGATGGTCTTCAAAAGCAGGCTCTGAAAATGGAATTGGGATCTGGATATTTCACTGAAACATTGGATGGGAAGGTCATTGAACATGGCCAATTCATACTTTTTTAGCTGCTGTTTATCATCTTTTTTCAGCGTTTGAATGACATGCAGATGTACTTCTTTCTTTGTCTGTTACATAGGAGACCTATCAGCTAGCAGGTCTTGCTTAGGAGTGTATGTTTGTAGGTCACTTTTGATTATACAGCATATTCTGACCTGATAATTCAGGGATGATGAGAAAAGTCTGCTACGATCAGACTTTGTTTCTATTTTGTTGACTGGCAGCTTTGCAGACTTTTCTTTCTATTTGTCTATATGCTGAACTGGAATGTTACTCCCTCCTGTCATGAAGATGGTTGATGTATAATATGTCTTTTGATTCATATGAATAACAAAGACTGGTATTTTTTCCTGTGAAAAAAAAAGTTTTATTTTAAAAAAAATTTGTGTCATAAATTTAATTGAAATGCATTATCTTTTTAGCACATTTTTTTAATGAAGTGTGCAATTAATCTATTACTGTCATTTGAAATGTGAGTTTTTTTGAAAGCCCTTCATCAATGAAGGACTGCATGAATATATAACCTTTAATATGAAATTAAGACCAGCCCTTCAATCTTGATCCCTGCTCCCAACAGTCCGCTCTTCATGAGAATCTGCAAATCGCGTTGATGAAAAATGAGTTTGTTGACGAGCATGTCCAGGTCGCTCCGCTTTATAAGCTTCCAGTTGGATGAAAGAACTCTACAACACTTGGCAAGCTCTCTGGCCACTTGCAGAGTTGATACCAAGTTGGAAAGAAGCTCCGTCAATAATGGATTATCGGCCCCAAAACAACACAAAGGCTCCGTGATAATGCTGGCGATGGTCTGATTCAGAAGTTCCAGCTGAGTTGTGATCGCCTTCCATCTCCGCGAGAAGAATGAGACCAAGGGCCTTTCTCACGCAACCTTCTGTATCATTAATCCCTCCCTCCATTTTCATCTAATGCCAATGCCAAAATGGTATATGAAATCGTAGAATATATAAAATATTAATGGAAATTGGATTCTACTGATTCATGAACTTGTCCACGAATTTACGCTCCTTCGATCGACCCAATCAAAATTCATAACGTTGCAACTACTAATAGTTCGTGTACATAGTTTTTGTTAAGATTTGAACCGGCAATCTGAGATATGGTGTCTTGTTTTCTTCGCAGGCTTATCAATGGGATCTTCCAGCTCCCACCTTAACTGGGTCGACAAATTTGATATGTCGTATTGTTTTCTTCCCAGGCTTATCAATGGGATCTTCCAGCTTCCACCTTATCTGGCTCGACAAATTTGATTTGAACGACATACTCAGCAAATCATGGACAAATTTGATTTGAATAACGTACTCAACAAATCATCATATGTAGCAACATAATAATTTAAGTCTGGCCAAGTGATGGAATTTGATGGGCAAAATGGTAGTTATGGGATGTTTTGCCTGTCAAATACAGTTTAAAATTTTGATTAACCGTCATTTATGAATGATAAGAAAATTTTCAAAACGTGTTTTTGAAGGGCAATAAAATTTCTAAAATATCTTTATATTATTAATTTACTAATAATATTAATATATTTATCTTATATAAAACTATATTTTGTAAATCCCAACTTCCAAACCATACATTGACTAAAAAAATAAAAACATCTATTAAATTGGATCTAATTCCATGTCTTTCCATTTATAAGTTGCAACCATACATTTAATAAAAAAATAGAAACATCTATTAAATTAGAATTATTTTCATGTCTTTCTATTTACAAGTTGCATTGATTTTTCCTAAAATAAAGAACTCCTTTAAGTCAATGATTTTTCCATTATTTTTTGACTTTTTTATTATTGCGATGAGCTTACAAATTTCAGTGCTCAATGCTCATTGATTACATTAAAAGGTTACAAAAAGTTGAGAGTTGGAGAGCCTTGGAGACAGAGTTTGAGTATTATTTGCATTATCAAAGGTAATGCATGCACTATTTTTTTGGTATTATATTTAGTGATTTGTTTAGATTCAAACATTTACTTAAATCTACGAGTTTGAAGAAACGTTATCAAGTATGTATTTTGTAATAATTTTAAATGACATAAATAATGCGTACCGTGTGTATTTAGCCATTTATCCCATAATTTATGTAATTTATATGGATTCATACTCAAAAGTCTTGGTTATATTTCTCTCATGGTTCAATTTCAGCGAGAGATGCAGAATTTAAATGAAGTTCAATACTAAATAAGGCATTGAGAGACATGAAATCTATGTGAAACATTTGGAATGAAATGTAATTTGTAGAACAACAGAATATATATAAAAAAGAGCATACAAAGCTATATTTTGTGGAGTCTGTCTTTCATAATTATTATTTATAATTCTTGTGAACTTGCATGACTGCACTTGGTATTCCTGCATTCTGTAGTTGCTTAATTTCAGTCTCCATCATTTGATTTTGCTGCCTAGACTTATGTGATTGCTTAAGGAGCAAAGCCCTCTAATGTTTTGCTACAATGAACTCTGGAGTCTAAACTAGGTAGGCATCCCTTATTTTATTTTTAATAGCCATAATATTTTTATCCTTAGTGTCTATAAACTCCTTTACTTTTGTGAAGTATTGGGAAGTTGTATCCAACCGAATAATGGTATGTTCTAGTTGCTTCATCCTTGAGTGCCTTTCCCTATCCAATGTCCTTTGAAAGCTATAACATCATATGTGACAACATATAAATTTTTTGTATTTAATTATTTTTTAGTTAATTTTTATATTTTAAAAATTTAAAATACTCCGGCAGGAAATTATGTCAAATCCAAACCTTCTTCACCATTCAAAATACATAATTTATAAGTTTTAAAAATTATAAAAATTATTTTTATTTTTTAAATATTAAATTAATAATTTATTTTTAAACACTTTTATCAATCTTAAAAAAAAATTGCAAACTAATACAGAGTCAACCCATGTTGACTATCTAACGAAAGGTATATATCCCGGCAGGGACATAATAAAATGAGAGTGAAAAAATCAATAAAATTTAATATCAAAGATTTTAATAATGTTTACGTGTTTAAAATGCATTTGACATAAACAACTAAGGAATTGAATGAGAAAATAAAACCAATAAAATATTTTAAAAAATAATATAAAAGATTTGGTAATAGAAGAAAACAATGAAATTATGATTTATAAGAAATTAATTATTGTTAAGCTATTCTATAAATATTTATTTATTTATTTTTAAAATTAAATAAGTTATAAAAATTCAAATAAAAATTATAAAAATTGTAATATGGTATATTAATGAATTGTTTTAAAAAACGTTATTTATTTTATTATTAATATTTTTTTAATATTTTATTATTTATGCTGATAAGGAATCAAGGATGGCATATTGTCAGCCTTAAATGATTAAAGGTTGATTAATTTAAAATGACGAGGTTCAAGATGCGTCACATTCGTACCTTCTATAAAAAGAAATTGTTCCCTTGGTGTACTTGGATTACTTCTACTTATCAGGGTATGGTTGGATCCAGGGATCAAATTTGAAGGGTGGGGTTCCATTTCACTTTGAAGGGCTATGGGATATTGAACTTTTCAATGCTGCCATGTAATAATAAGTCATTCTTTTCATTTGAAAATGTATTAGTATATAAAAATTTTAATGTTTACTTATGTAGTAAAGTCGAGAGGCTTTATTTTGTAGTGGATATAGCAGCACTGACGTTATATATGTCATATAACACAACCATATTTCACCTCGATCTAGTGGCTCGGTCTCTAGGCCACTATGCCACCTTTTCCATCTTAGCAGTTTCCCAAATTGATCTCGCCTCTTAAACTTTTAACCAGTATAATAATACAGTTAACTTGCTAACCCATTCCAATCCAACTTTCATCCTGACGGCCAAAATTAATACTATTTTACTCTTTCATGATCTGCTTGAACATGAGGAATTTATTAGTGAAACATAACTTAGGAGACACATAGAAAATCGACTTTCCAGATGTTCAGTGTGAATTGCCATAGTTAAATTTATAGATCTTTTTTTTTCTGCATCAACTACAGTTAGCTTGCTAGCCCAATTCCAATCCAACTTTAAACCAGTATAATAATATTTAATACCTCTTAAAATGGGTTCCTAGGCTACTTTAAACACTACAAGCTTGATGAAGAATTGGGCTCTTCAACTCTTCTAAAAGTAATGTGATGCTTATTCTTGGAAAAGTTCAATCTTTGTAAATCACTAGCATTCTTCAAACTAATATAAATTCTAGCTTACATAAAATCTAGCCTACTTAATAATGGAAAAAATGATAATGTAAGACAAAAAAAGAAGAAATTGTTTCATAAGCCAAAAACATTGGACGTTGAGTTTGGTTTGTATCTATTACTAAATTAGTGAACAATAGAGATGTATGCAAAAAGGTAGTAAAAAAGGTGAAGGGAAAGAATGTGAATGGTAACTTTTTTTTACTTTGTTGGATTGAGGACCATAATTCACTTTCATGCACCTCTATCAAACAACTGTGTTTCCATTTATAATCCTCCTTCATGCAAGTATATTAGAGAGAACAGTTCAACAAAGAAGTTGGATTGGATTGAAAACTAATAGCAAGTTTCTTTGTCATTCTAATTGTGTGCCCTACGGTAGAATTGAATGCCAATGACAACAATATATGTTTTAATTTTTCATTCAACACTATGAATGCCACACGTACTTGGGATAGAATAAGTTTAAGCACTCCTTACATGTTACATGCTATGTTATGGTTTGAGCAAAGAGAACTATTTGACTCCAGGAAAATTTTGTTCTCAATAACTGATTAAGGACCCTGGATGCTGCTTCTCTATAGCTCTCCCCCTAGATCTCATTATACATACTAAATCTATGGTATGATCGAGTAGAGGATGGGTTGTAACTTTTGAAGCATAAGTAAAATGTAGGTAGACCAAGTAGAGAGGAGATGCATAGATGGTTGAAGTTCTTGTTTTATTCCAGACCAGCCGATAAGGGAAACAAAATCAAAAGGTAAATTAGCACTCTCGTTCTAAAAATCAAGATTACAAAAACATTTGTGTACCAGTTCATATATTCAAATGCGTATTGTAAGTGTAGTAGCATCGGTGGTCTTCATATTAATAAATACCAAGAATCTTAAATCGTGTACTAGAGGAAGGTGTCGATTCGACGACTGAGCAATTGGGGAAAATAGCTCATGTAATACAGTTTTAGATACAAAGTCTGGATTCTTGATCTAACTCATTAACTACATGCATGGAGGTTGGCAGAGTGGGAACTTCCCCAAATCCCTAGGCTCTTTGGTAAAGGTGGGGGGTGCACCTCGCATCCCTATTTCCCGTAGGGATGCAACCATGGCTAGTGGAAGTTGAACGGAGAAGAACTCCGTTTCAGAGTGAAAACAATGGTCTTCCTTGTCCCCTCCATTTCAGGAAATTTAAAGGGCAGCGAAATTCTCAAGAGCTTCGATCGGGCGACAATGCAAAATAGGGCAAGGCAAGGAGCACATGGAATCATATGCGTATACACAGAACATATGAAGAAAGAATCAATTGTTTTTGTTGCTACAATTGGGAATTGATAAATGTCGTTCTAAACAACCTTTGACAGATATTTGTGACAAACCCACTCTCGGGTCTAGGCTTCAACTTTGAGGCCTTCAAGGCCCATTTGAAGTAACAAAATTTTAGTCAAATAATAATATTGTGTTTGAACTTTGAAGTTACAAAATTTTAATCAAATAACAAAAATTTTAAATAATTGATGGGATCATGAATGGATAAAATGATGTACATACCTGTAAATTCATAGGATGTCAGCAATCTAGTCAGTCTTGAATTTGAGCTCCTAAAAGAAAACAAATTTCTTTATATATGTTTATGGTAGGCTGGCATTAGAAGCTTCGCTCCGCAAACTCTCATGGAGGACTGGAGCAAATAGGGTAGGTGGAACTTGGAAGTAGCTCGACCACAGTGGTGTAGGGGTATAAGAAAAAACTTGTTTGCATTCCTGTAATATTATATATTGATGGTTGGAGCCATGGAAGCATGGAATTCGAGCATTGACTTGATACAACAAAGAAAACACAAGGTGGGACTCGGGAGCCACAGGATTGACTTGATACAACAAAGAAAACACAGGGTCTGAGGCTGGGAGCCATAGATGGTAGGATTAACTTGATACAACAATGAAAATGCATGGTTGTGGGTAGGGGCCACGGGTAGGAGCAAAAACCTACAACATTACAAGAAGTTTCTGGATTGTGGATTTTGTCTCAAATGCTAAATTCGGGGCACATTAACATAATATATTATACATTGAATACTCAATTAACTCACTGAGTCAGAATTCACGAATTGGTATGTGATAACTGGTAACTTGGTAATCCCACTGCCAACAACACGTATGAGCCACCAACCAGGTTTAAAAAATTTGTTCCTTCCATTAAATGTGTTAAACACATAAGCACTCGCTGCAAACACGAGAACTTAGAAGCGTTCAAGCCATGGGATGCTCAGTGTAAGCCTGTCCACGTAAGTTGGTCAATTATATTATTAAAGGCCCAATGGTCCATGATCCATGGAGGATCGAACACATGGATATTGGAGAGTAACCGAGTCCCACTCCCAAGTCATCTAGCTAGTAGCCACATTCCCAATTTCCCACTGAAAACTGTAGATGGGTGAAATTTGAAGCTATCCTTCTGTTGCAATTTTAAACAATAGTGGTTAATTTAATTATTGAAGGGATTACCATGAAATTAATTTTTTTTGCATGGTAAAATTTGAAGTGGCCTTCTATGACGTGTAAAATGGCCTCTGAAGGGCCCTGAAGGATTCAAATTTGAAGCCTAGTTGGATTACATGTACTTATACCGGAGGATAAAACTTAAAAATAAAACAAAAGCATAGTAATGAATTTTTTCACCTTATCACGCATTAATTTTCTTCTTCCTTTCAAATAAATGAAAAAATATTATAATTAAAAATTTGTGTTAAATTTTATTACTAATTAAAAACGTTAAATATATCTCGCATATAATCACGTGCTATTTGATTTAAAATAGGAAATAAGAGAAGATAGGAATGTTGGAGAGACGTTGTGCCTAGTGTATTAAGGTTTTGTAGCAACCAACTTAGGGTATTTTTTAAGGATTTAAATAACATACCTAAGTATAGTATTCTAAGTAATTATTTTGGATTGCAAATATCATACATATAAAGCGGTAGGTGAATGTTAAAAAAGAAACATACAACTTACCACTAAAACTTGTAACTCTGGGCAAATATTACAAAAAAAAACAAATTTTATGTAAACACAGGTGATATTTTAGAGTAAAAGTGTTCAATTGGTGAAACTATTTTTTGCGAAAAAAAAGCCAAAAAATAGACAATTGGCTAAAATTCGCCCTTAAAAAATACCATAGCCCACCTCACCTTGGTATATTAGGGTGTCATGGAGGATGAAGCATAATGTCATACAAAGATCTACTAGAATTTGGGGACAACGAACTCAGTAAATCTCTAGTGATTTGCACACATGAAGAAATTATGGAGATATGGTGTTGTGCAAAGAAATTTAGTGTAGATGTCAGGAGCGATTTTTTTCCTGTTGGAGTTGAGGATGTCGAGCTTGGAGGTGAGACCATGCGGAGACCTTGTTCAGATTGCATGCTTGAGGGAGTTATTGATTCTTTCAACCCTGGTAGGTCATCACCTTGTATAAATCGGTGAAGCAACTCATAAGTGACATGACCTCCTTGTCGTGGGTAGTGGTATCAATTTCAGTTGAGAAACATGGCAGGGGAAGGAGAGCCTAGAGGTGAAGCAGTAATAGAGGTCCAACTCAGGATCAAATCGAGGGCATGGAGGAAGAAGCATTAAACTATCAACATATCCCTCCAGAAATTTGGGCTTAGATTGCTTGAGTAGAGATGGGGGTGAAGGTGGAACAAGATTTCACTAAGCCTGAGGAAATTACTAAAAACATGTAGCCATGGGTAGGGATTCAATCCACACTCGTTTAAGTGACATCAAATACTTCAGAACCTTGAAGTTGCTCCTTTGGATCGTGTACCTTTTGTTTATGTTTTTGATGAAGATAGGGACTAAGGGTTTCTGAAGGTCTTATGTTTTTTTTGTTTTTCATTGTTATCATAATAATGATCAGTAGTGTCTCATCTTGTTGGGTAATTTTTATAGGCTATTTCATACGTCTAATGCCAACGTTGACATTTGAAGTTAGATTGTATAAGTGGCCTGCCTACCTTCTAGGAGGCCTATTTTTTCTATGTTATAGCTATTTTTTTAAAACAATACAAATCTTTAGCCTTAAAAAAATAAACAAAAAATAATAAAAACCTTTAACAAAATAGAATACAAGAGAGAAGAGGAAGGTAATGATAATAGTGTATTGAGAATAATAATAAATATTAAACCAATAATATTAGTCATGTAATATAATAATAATGTGTAGTGTTTACGGCATATTCAATTAAGTAATTAAATGAGAGGGAAAAACCAATAAAATATTTAAATTTAATATCAAATATTTAATTGGTGTTTGTGTTTAAAACACATTTTAGATTAGCAATTAACTAAGTAATTAAATGAGAAAATAAAACTAATAGAATATTTTAAAAATTAATCTAAATGTTTTTTTTTTCTTTTTATTTCGAGATCGAAAAAACTGTACCTTGATATTTCTCAAAAGAAATCAAAATTACATATATTAGCTATGCAAGAAACTAGAAAGGTAGAGAAGGGCCTTCTACCTGCACCCTCATAATTTAAAAAAAAATTATATTATTTTCATTCGAGACCAAACCATTTTGTAGTACCTTATAAAATTCAAAACTACATCATCAACATAAGATTTTGAGATTGAATAACAAAAAACTAATCAGTCTAAAAGACATAGACTACCCCAGAATCCACCATACATGTGTCAATGAACTCTTCAAAATACAGGAGGCCATCCATTTCACCTATTGCCATTTTTGAAAGTTGATCAGCCTTAATATTGAACTCTCGGTATATATGCTTGAAAGATATATGTGAGAAATGTTCAATTAATTCCTTCACTTGAGAATTCCATTGATCAAGATGTAGCACCTGAAGTCTAGAATTTATAGCTACCCAATCAATCATAACTTTAGAGTCACCTACAATATGAACATCAATGATGCCCTTTTTTATACTAAACTAGAGAAGAGCACATAGGGAAATGAGTTCATATTTTGTATTAGATCCATATCCTACACCCATCCACATATTTATGACATGATCCCTTTTAATTTTTAGCACCATTCCAACGTCGTATAATCCATCCATAGTTGCACCATCATAAAAACCCGTGATAATGTCACCATCCAACTAAGGTGGGTAAAGGTTCCAGACTCTTCTATGACTTCTTCCTTTGTAAAATTCAAATAAAGAGCTTATAATAATAGAGAAAGCAAAGAATAATGATAGCTTTATGTAATTGAAAATGTATTTATTCCTAGCTTTCCATATCTCCCAAACTGTAAACTGTGGGATTTCCTTATATTTAACTTTGATGCAGGAGCATCGTGGCCTAGGAAGGTCAGTCGAAGTTAATCAACATGGAGAAGACCGACTAGAGGGAGTGTCGACGACCATTGGTGTGGAAGAGCAGATTGGCTTGTCAAAGTCAATGAGTTGAGCAGGAACAGTCAATATGCCACCGACAGATGAAGTAGGTCGAGAGTTGACATGTCAATGGACGACAGACGACAGAGTTGTAGCGGAGACATTGAGGGTCAACATTTGTCGAAACGTGAATCTGACAGGTTTTGGGCATGATCCAAGCGAGGAGGAAGGGGTGGACTGGCGAAGCCTAAGTGAAGAGTGCGAAGGAAGCCGATGGGTAAGTCGAAGCTGACCGACAATATGGCAGACAAGACAGATTACTGTAGCCTATCAGAAGAAGTTCGAGAAGTCAAGGAAGAGTACTTGGAAATAGTTCGGGGTTGCTAAGGAAGTTAATGGAAGTTATTGAAGGTAGTTGAGATTGTGATAGATGTCAACACAGACAAAGATTGTGCATCACGGTTCGGGCACTGACAGTTGCAGGTCTATAGGATCTGAGGAGATCAACAGACAGATGATGCATGTCTTGGGGGTTGGAGTGATCTCAGGAACAACGGCAGCAGAGTAGAAGGACAGGGAGTTGGAATCAGTTGGATCACTTGGCATTAGAGAGTATAGTTCGGGGAGAAGATAGGTAGATTGGAGAGAATAGTCACACATATTCCGAATGTAGAGAAGATCGAGCCATAGCTTAGAGTTCCATAGTGAACCAGGAGAGGGTGACAGTTGACACACTGAGAGAGCACATAGTTACTTATGTATTGTATTTGGGTGAGGCTGACCGATAGTTAGTTATTTTCATTCCTTGCAGTTTGCATTTTAACCGTTTCCGTAGAAGTAATAGAAGCCAACTTCTGGCATCCTGTTTACATCTTGTGTATGTGAACGTGTGTGTTGTGTATAATTGTTAAGCCAAAACCTTTTTCATAACGTGCCTTGCGCTAGATGGTATCAGAGCCATAGTTTCATGATATTTGAAGGATAGCTATATCAACGCTGGAAGAATCCCGTGAGAAGAAGAACGTTAGGTGGTATTGATCCTGCAAGTGCGTTGAACAACTCCAGCTGAGGTTGGATAGAGTTGTGTATGACTTGTCAAAGTCCGGTTGTGATTGGACGGAGTGGTAGTTTCAGCTGAGGTTGAAAATGGCTCACAGAGGCGTTAATGTTCGAGGAGTTGGACGAAGAGCGTGTGGCGCAGCAGTCATAGTTGATGATGAGATATTCGACAAGTGCATCCAAACAATGCGAACTTTGAAAAATGAAGTCGCATCGACCAAAGAAAGCCAAAATCGTGGTTGTATTCCTGATGTGTTAGACCAAAGCGACGAGGAAGTCGAAGAAGTGGAACCACGTGAAGAAGTAGGAGAAGAACTAGAAGACAAACTAACCAAACCTTTGATAGATATGAGAGGTCAGACAAACATAGATGTACGTACCTACTCAGAAAATCTGGATCTAGAAGACTTGATCAACTAGTTTAGAGAGATGGAGAAATACTTCGACATAGAGCAGATCGAGGATCCTATACGGGTTAATACTGCATGTTTCAGGTTGAAGGGTCATGCCTCATTGTGGTGGGACAATGTGCAGGCTGACAGAGTCAAGAAGGGCAAGGAGAAAATCAAGTCTTGGGATAGGATGGTCGCCAAGCTAAAAGGGAAGTTCTTGCATAATGACTATGTGATTTCCTTGTTTCGGAAGTTGCTGAACTTTCGACAAAAAGAGATGACCGTGAAGAAATACACGGAAGAGCTCTATAGATGTTCGATAAGGTCGGGACAGACTGACGAAGGAGAAAAAGTTGTCACGAGGTACATGAATGGCTTGAAATATGCCATTCAGGACAAATTGAGCATGTCAAGACTCAGAGCAGTTGGTGAAGCCTACTAGTTAGCTTTGAAGGTAGAAGAGAAACTGTCGAGGAAATCCGCAGCGACGAGAGGTAGAATGACTAGTTAGGGTCCGAAGACTATTTCCGTGAAAGGCCAAAGTAGCGATTATAGGAGAGAATCTGTTGAATAGAATCGATGGATGGAAGGGACACTGACAAGGGAGAAAACACAAGAGAACCGATGTGATGGTCGTGAGAACCGCGGTCGAGGTGCGTATGGTCGAAGTGGTCCATCTGACAGAAAATGAGCTGATAGACCAGCCATAATCTGTTACAAGTGTTGAGGAGTGGGACACAAGGCATATGAGTGCCCAGAGAACCTACATGTTGCAGAGGAGTTGAAGCCCAGACATCGAAGAGATGAGCAAGTCAATGAGAGGACAGAGTCAGCATCTGACGACACTGAGGATAGTAAGAAGAAAAGTCGGGCCTTGACAGCCAGGAAGACACTGGTTTTGGACGATCGACGTGACGAGAAAGAGTCGACACAATGAAAGGCCATCTTTCAAACTAAGGTGCTAATCGGAGAATGGCATTGCAAGACCATAGTTGATGGTGGAAGTACTGAGAATCTTGTGTCGACAAAGCAAGGTTAAAGTGTCAGGAACACCCACACCCATACAAGATCTCATAGATGCAGAAAGGACATCATGTGAAGGTGACCAAACAGTTCCTGATTAACTTCAGAGTCAAAGGATTTGAAGACAGTGTATTGTGCGAAGTAATTCCAATGGACGCGTGCCATATGTTGTTAGGGAGACCATGGCAATATGATCGAAAGATGATCTATGCTGGTCGAGCCAACACAGCCAAGGTGTGGAAGACTGGCATATAAAGGACTCTTAAGCCGAAGCCGAAAGAGCAAGATGACTGTAAGCACGACAAGAGCAACTTTTGGGAGAAGCGAGTGTTGATGTGTTCAACGAAAGAATTCCTTTTGGAGGAGGAAAAGTAGTCAGGGTGTTTTGCTATCATTCTGAAAGTACCATGTGTTGAGAGCTCGAAAATGGATAAGACTCTAGTTGAAGTGGGAAAGATGCTTGACGGGTTTCATAGCATAGTAGTCGATGAGACACCGATGGGATTTCCGCTGAAAAGGAGCATATCCCATCAGATCAACTTGATACTAGGGTTGAGACTTCCAAACAAAGCATCACATAGGAGGTGTCCAACATAAGATCAAGAACTCAATCGACAGGTCTAGGAGTTGCTGGACAGGGGATTGATCAGAGAAATTCTGAGTCCATGCGTGGTACCAGCAGTATTAGCGCCAAAAAAGGGTGGAGAATGGAGGATGTGTACAGACTCTGGAGCCATTAATACGATCACGATCAAGTATTGGTTTCCATTGTCGAGAATGGACGACTTGATGGATTGCCTAAGTGGAGTGAAGTACTTCACAAAGATAGACTTGAACAACAGTTATCACCAGATTTGGGTTAGAGAAGGAGATGAATGGAAGACAACATTCAAAACGAAGGAAGGGCTATATGAGTGGTTAGTCATGCCCACGGGGGCTTCACTAGAAGGCAATATAATACCACATTCATTCATATTGTCGTATTAAATATTCATGAAAACCTGTGAAGAACCTGAAATAATTAATTAATGCAAATACACGAGATATCAGAAATAACAAAACTCAGAATCACTTTTATATTGATCGCAGGACACTTTGAGGGGGATGTTGAGCCCAGAATTGGCCCTTTTTAATCATCTTCAATCGTCTTTCCTGCCCCTGTCTTACACCATTTATCATGCTAATTAGACCTGTTGTCCTCACTTTATTTCCCCAAATTACCAAGGTATGACTAATCATTGTTTTATCTTATTAATGCTTATGATTGTGATAATTATAGCTGTGTATCTCTCAATTGTGCTAACATGTTATGATTTATGAAGGTATTTGAGATAAATGGACTACAGGAAGACGGGGCTGAATAAGTCGTGAAGGAAGGGATGTTCGTTTCTTGGAAAGGGGTCCTTGGGGCTCAAATCATCAATTAAGGCACAGCTGTGACAGGGCAGCTGTAACAGAATGCACTATCTTGAGTATGTTGCTGCTCGAGTCTAGCTGTGAGCTGGAAGGACCGCCACTCTTGGGTCAATTGATAACTTTATCATATCTTGATGTTTCTATTCTGCCACGTATTGTAACAGCTAGTTATTTAGGGCGCCTGAAGATCAGAGATCTTCATGGCTTCCCGATTATAGGATTGGATGTTATGATTTGTATGTATAAATATGGGGAGTTGCCTTGACCCAGGGGGTTGAACGACAGACAATTAATTCATTGTATTAGCAGCCGAGCAAAACTGTGTAATCATTCTTCTGTTAATATAAGGGGTTACTTCTGAGTTAAAGGAATTTGTGTTGTTCAGCCAGTGTCTCTGTGTGAAGGCTGGGTCCGTCTTCCACAGAGATTGCTGAGTTAAAATAGGATTTTGAATTCATTGTTGTGTGATGCTTTGTTCATGATATTTCCTTTTGTACGCAGCAGCATCATTTATGGTGTGGATTTTCAGTACAATTAATATTTCCCTTGAATTTGGCAAGTAATACAGAGTGACAGTCGACTGAGTAGAGACTTTATGCAATTCGTGTGACAATTATACACAGCCTTGTTCATCTTGCAGCTAAGTTGTGATCCCATGAGCCCTTGCAATTTATCTTTCCTGTTATAATTGTTGATTTCCATTCTACAATTCAATTTCTTAGAACAGTTGACTTAATCCTTTGCAATTGGATTTCTAGATTAATGTTCAGTTTATGCCTTATGATTTTCCAGAATGATTAGATTAGACAGGTGATTGTTCTAGAATATGAATGAGATTTCTTTCCTGCAATTGTTGATTAGATTTGATACCATTTCTTATTGATGCATGATAGAGATGAATTGAAGTGTAGCAGTTAGAAGGCAATTGGGATTGCATAGATTTTTGGGATGAACATGGATGATAGAAGATAAAAGTATTCAATTCTAATGGTTTGGTGTTTAAGCATAGATTGTGCACTTATCCTTTGAAATAAAAAGACTTTCTCGGGTTGACAATAAATATCGCATGCTCTGTGTGTTGGTGATAATTTATCTGCATATAGGGTGCATGACATTTTGGCGCCGTTGCCGGGGAAGGATAAAAATTAAACATTAATCATTAGTTGCATCTGGTAGTTTTTTCTAGTCAGTATTTTTTGCTTAAATGATTTGGTTCGCATGAATACAAGGAGGGTAAAACGCGATCACCTCCCAACTCCCAAAACCCCACAAATCACTAACAGCGTAGGTGGTTCGGTTTGTGGTCGAGGACAACAATTGGGCAGAAGAACATTCATCGATGATCTTGTTGACAGAACTGATTCATCCACCAGGGCTCGTCATCAAGAAACTCCTATCAGATGAAACCTTGCCAATTTTGGAACGCCAACGTCCACGGTGGAGAATACAGGAGTAGCCGTGACTCCTTCATACATCCCTGTTAAGGAAGGTACAGCTGATGCAGCTGTCACAACTGAATACGTAGCTGTTACAACTAAGGAGTACGCAGCTACTACAACTGAAGAATACGCAGTTGTTACAACTGAGGAAAAGAATGCAGGAACGAACGAAGAAGAGGATACAGAAGAAAAGATGAATAACAGACATGAGACCGAGGAGGAAGAAGCAGTGGTAGAATACCATCATGAAAATTACTCCCTGCCAGAAGGAACTACAGCTACATTACAATTTCCAATTCAACAGCTAGAAGGGACAGCTCCTATGAAGAACATCTCACCATCGGTGTTACCTCGCTTCCATGGCAGGGCGGCAGAAGATCCAGACGAATTTCTTTTTGAATTTGATATCCTCTGTCGCAGCTATGATTATTTTACAGATGCCCAAAAGCTGAAACTTTTTCCCGCCACCCTGAAGGACAATGCATTACGATGGTTCATGAGCCTTGGGGGAGGAACTGTTGCTAATTGGAATAAGATGAAGCAAGTATTCCTGGAGAAATATCAAGAATATTGCAACACCAGGGACAAAAGAGAGGAATTATTCAAGATGGTGCAGAAGGAGGATGAAAGTCTCGAGGATTTTGTAGAAAGGCTGTTGTACAATGTGCAAAGAGCCGGGCAGACGAACATGGGGCTGGACGTGCTCAAGATCATCTTGCTTCGAGGGATCAGGGATGATTGTTTAGACATGTTAAATCTGTTAGGAAAGGGAGATATCTCCAAGGAACCTTTTGAGACGATTGTGGAATTATGTAAGAGATACTCCAGGGGATCTTCCAGGAATAATAAGTGGGATAAACGGGATAAGCTGGAACGTGATGTCTTCGACAAAACTCAGAATTCATCCAATGGAGGAGCTACACATGCAGAGATAGGCAATCTCCTTGAAAATTTTAAAACAAAAATGATGAGCTCCATCTCTTCGGAGATTGATGTCCTGAAGGAAAAACAAAGACAGGCAGTAGAAGATCTCACTCTAGGTGTGTTCTGTCCCCGATGTAGAAAGAATCATCCACTGAAAGAATGCCCTCTTGACAAAGTAGAAGTATGTCAGCTGTGTGGGCTGAACCATGACATGAAAGAATGTCCCACACTTCCCCAAGTGAAGGCTGTCCTGCAGGCATCAAATCCAGAAGTGGAATCAGCCTATTTCATTGCACAGAAGAAACCTTGGTAGCCTCGAAATCAAGGTATGCCTCTGGACTCGTTTCCATTTTTGAATAATATGAGCAATTGGAATAATAATATGAAAAATGTGAATACACAATTCCCTTCAAATTATGCTCAGTGGAATCCTTCCCAACCTGCAATGCAAAACTTTAATTCATGGGGTCCTTGGGCATAGCCACCACATCAACCTACGTCGTGGCCTCCTGGGTGGAGGAACTTCCCTCTTGGGAACCAGTTCCCTCAACCACCCCCACCTCAACAGTCACCATATTCTCCTCCATACCCTCAATTTCCTCAATTTCCTCAATATCCTCAATACCCACCTCAGCAATCGCAGCTGCAGCTGCAGAATAATCTTGTTCCTAATATACCAATACGGCCTCAGCTGCCTGCCCAACCTAATCCTAACCCGAATAATAAAATAGTCCATCAATTGGAAACTGTAAATATGCCGGCCTACTCTCTCTCCCCTGTACCTTGTAATGATATTCGTCTACGATCTGGGAAGATAATAGAACTTGTAATTACAGAAGATATTCCACCTTCTGTGCATGAAAAAGGAGAGAGTTCATAGCATCCATCAGATCTGGTTCTTATCACTGAAGGTGCTGAGCATCCCTTAGATGGGACAGCTGAAACATTAAATGAGAAATCAGATAATACACAGCCTACCCAGCTAGTAAGGAAACCACCATACCCTGAGAGACTGATGCTACCAAAAATAGGGGGGCAACCTCAGTTCAACCTCCTAGGAGAGTTGAAGAATCTTTATGTTAAAATCCCCCTTCTGCAAGCCCTTCAAGACGTTCCTATTTATGCTAAAACCGTTCGGGACCTGTGCACTAAGAAACCAGGGAGGAAACCTAGAGATCCTCCCACTGTTCACGTCATAGGGAATTTATCTGCTTTAATAATAGGAAAAACCCTTGTGACCAAGTATGACGACCCTGGCAATCCTACTGTCACTGTACATATAGGACAAACGCAGATACCCAATGTGCTAGTCGACTTAGGAGCAGCGATCAATGTCATAACAATTGAGACTGTGAAGAAGCTGGGACTCACTAATTTTAGGCCGACCCCTACCATTTTAGAATTGGCAGACAGATCCACCATTAGACCCGAAGGGATTCTGGACGACCTTGTCATCTCAGTAGATTCATGGGAATACCCTGCTGACTTTTTGATATTGCAACCAAAATCACAGCTGGGAGGACATCCATTGATCCTGGGGAGGCCTTGGTTGGCCACAGCTGATGCTTGCATCAACTGTCGATCTGGGTCCATGACTATATCTGATGATACAGAGATTAAAAACCTCACCCTGTATCCTCCAGCTCGTCCAAGCTTAGAGGCTGAAACTTCTCTCTTGATAGAACAGGAAGAGGAGGAGGATGTTCAGCCACTATTAACAATAGGGAAGGCCTTAACTTTTAAAAACGAAACAGAAGACGATGCCATCAGTAATTTCATTAGTGAACCTGCTTTAGTGGATAAAGAAGTCTATCAAATCCTGAACATTACCCTTGGTAAGGAAGAACAAGAAAATCTTACGGAGGAAACACTAGTCAGTGACGCAAACATAATCCCAGTTTTGAAAAACTCGAGAAGTATTCCTATTGAGGTAGAGCTTGGAAGAACTCTGAACATCAACCCTGGTCTCTCCTCAGAAGAACAGACGTGCCTAATCAGTCTCTTGAAGGAACATAAGGGGGCATTCGCCTGGGAGTATACAGACATGCGGGGTATCCCTTCTAATCTGTGCACTCACCATATTTACATTAAAAATGACTCCCGGCCTGTGTGTCAACCCCAACGAAGCATTAACCCGAATCTGAGTGATATAGTGAAGGAGGAAATCCAGAAACTTTTGGAAGCAGGATTTATCTACCCTATTTCAGATAGTGAGTGGGTTTCCCCACTTGTAATTGTGCCCAAGAAAAATGGTAAATGGAGAGTCTGTGTTGATTATAGGGAGCTGAACAAAGCTACGCAAAAGGATCATTTCCCTCTTCCCTTTATTGACCAAGTACTTGATACCCTATCAGGGAAGAAGTTCTTCTCCTTCTTGGATGGGTTCAGTGGGTACAACCAAATTCAGATTGCTCCTAAGGACCAGGATAAGACCACCTTCACTTGCCCCTGGGGAACGTTTTCCTACAGGGTGCTTCCCTTTGGTTTATGTAATGCACCAGCAACGTTCCAAAGAGCTGTAATTGGCATATTCTCTGAATTAGTTAATGATAGCATGGAAGTTTTTATGGACGATTTTACTCCCTATGGCAAGGGCTTTGAGGAAGCACTTGAAAATTTAAAGAAGGTTTTAATTCACTGTGAACAGTCTCACCTCTCATTAAGCACTGAAAAATGCCATATGATGATGAGTGAGGGGGTGGTATTAGGAAATTTCATTTCTACCGATGGCATTCAGGTGGATCCTTCAAAAATTAAGGTGATAAAAAATATACCTACTCCTTCAATGCAGAAAGAAGTGCGAAGTTTTCTGGGACATGCTGGATATTACAGGAGGTTTATAGAAAACTTCTCGAAACTTGCTTCCCCTTTGTTTTCGTTGTTAATGAAGGACACACAGTTTGTGTGGAGTGAAGCATGCCAGATTGCGTTTGATAAGCTCAAAGAGAAGTTGTCCACAGCCCCTATCCTAAGGGGACCTAATTGGACCATACCTTTCCACATTTCTTCAGATGCTTCTGATACCGCCATCGGAGCAGTACTAGGACAGCAGGATGGTCAAGTACCTTATGCTATCTATTATGTTAGTAAAAACTTAGCCCCTGCTGAACTTAATTATACTGTTACTGAAAAAGAATTCTTGGCTATTGTTTATTCTATTAATAAATTTCGGCATTTCATTATTGGGTATCCTACATTTGTGCACACTGACCACTCTGCCATTAAGTATTTGATGAACAAACCTGTCACCAATGCCAGAGTAACCAGGTGGCTCTTGTTATTGCAGGAATTTGATATTACCATTATAGATAAACCTGGAAAAGAAAATGTTGTTGCTGATTTTTTATCACGTTTTACTAACAGTGATGACGGTTCGCCTGTTGAGGATTCTTTTCCAGATGAGCATCTATTCGCACTCTCAACTCATTCCCCCTAGTATGCAGACGTTGCTAATTATTTGGTTGCAGGAAAGCTCCCGCCACATATGTCTAAACGAGAGAAGAGAAAAATCATCCAACAAAGTGCCAGGTATTGTTGGCTCAATGGTCATCTCTTTTACATAGGACCCGATCTTGAGATTAGGAGATGTGTAAGGGAAGATGAGATCTTTCATATACTGAAGGCCTGTCATGTTGAACCTTGTGGAGGACACTTTGTAGACAAAAGAACAGGGCATAAAGCGTTGCGGATGGGCTACTATTGGCCGACACTGTTCAGGGACGCTAAAAGATATGTTCAGTCCTGTGACAGCTGCCAAAGGATGGGCCAACCTAATAAAACAGATCAGATGCCTTTACAGCCCCAAGTGGTACTAGAACCGTTTGATAGATGGGCATTGGATTTTGTTGGCCCTATCATCCCTCCTTCCAGACAGAAGGTTTACATTCTGGTGTGTACAGATTACATGACCAAGTGGGTAGAAGCTGTAGCTTTGGCTAAGGCTAATGACCAGGCGGTGATTGATTTTTTGTATAGTGAAATCTTTACCCGCTTTGGGGTACCTAAGGAAGTAGTTACCGATGGGGGACCACAATTCATCTCACACCAATTTGAATCCTTGCTCCAGAAGTATCATGTGCAGCATAGGATAGCTTCACCTTACCACCCCCAGGCCAATGGTCAGGTGGAAAGTACTAATAAAGTTATTGAAGCAATCCTTACTAAAACAGTTAAAAGCCATCGAAAGGATTGGGCTGACAGGCTTCCAGAAGCACTGTGGGCATATCGTACAACTTGGTGTAACACCACAGGGTTTTCTCCCTATGATCTGGTGTATGGAAAGAGTGCCATCTTTCCAATTGAATTTGAGATCAAGACCCTGAAAACAACCACCGAAATGAATCTGGATGTAACAGATGCCCAGAAGAGAAGATTGAATCAATTAAATGAATTGGATGAGAAACGGTTAGCCGCAGTAGACTAGACTGTGCTGCTTCAGCAACAGAGATCCAACTGGCATGATCGATTCATCAAAAAGAAAATCTTCCGTGAAGGAGACTGGGCACTGTTATACGACTCCAGATTCAAGAAGGATTTTAAAGGAAAATTACGTACAAGATGGCTGAGTCCATATTTGGTCGACAAGGTATTTGACAACGGCACTGTTCACCTAGTGACCATTGATGAAAACCGTATACCATTACTTGCTAATGGCCACAGACTACGACTGTATCGTAAGCCCATCTCGAAAGATGCATTCATTTCGCAAATTGCCGCCGATCCAGATTATCCGCTGGCACCAGAGCAGGAATTTCTCTCTGCCTTTGCCAATCCTTAAACTGAAAATCGTATTTGCTGTACATAAATAATTTCCTGCTGTAGCGTATAATTGTTGTTTTTTTTTTTCTCTTTGCATTTGATCTTTTTCGTTTGCTGTTATTTTTCAAAGAAAAAAAATTCAGGGAAGCGCCAGGAGAATGACTAGATTGGGCCCATCAAGCGAAATTCTCCCTGTACCGTCCTGCGCCATATTTCCCTTTTGCCTTAAAAAAAAAAAAAAATCCGGCAGCTGCGACATATTTTCCGGCAGCTGCAACATCTTTTCCGGCAGCTGCAACATCTTTTCCGGCGGCTGCAATAGCTTTTCCAGCAACCGCGATATCGTTTCCCATCAACCGTAAAATCATTTTTCCCGCGGCCGCAAATCCTTTTTCCCAGTAGCTGCAACATTTTTCCTGACAGCTGCAACATCTTTTTCGGCAGCTGCAACACCATGTCCCAGCAGCTGCCACCTCATTTCCCAGCGGCTGCCACCTCATTTCCCTGCAACTGCAAATCCTTTTTCCCGGCTGCCGTGAATCTTTTTCTGACAGCTGCAACATCTTTTTCGGCAGCTACAACACCTCATTTTCTAGCGGCTGCCACCTCATTTCCCAGCGGCCGTAATATCCTTTTTCCCAGCTGTCGTCAATCTTTTCTGGCAGCTGCAACATCTTTTTCCACAGCTGCACACCATTTTCCAGTGGCTGCCACCTCATTTCCCAGCGGTTGCCACCTCATTTCCCATCAGCTGCCACATCATTTCCCAGCGGCCGTAATATTCTTTTTCCCGGCTGCCGTCAATCTCTTCTGGTAGCTGCAACATCTTTTTTCGTAGTTGCAACATCATTTCCCAGTAGCTGCCACAACATTTCCCAGTAGCCGTAAACCCTTTTTCTCCGCAGCTGCAACATCTTTTTCCGCAACTGCAACATCATTTCCCAGCAGCTGACACAGCATTTCCCAGCAGTCGTAAACCCTTTTTCCCGGTAGCTGCAACAACTTTTCCCGGCAGCTGCAACATCATGTCATAGTGGCTGCAACATCATTTCCCAGCATCTGCGTTATCTTTTCCGTCGACCGAAAAATCGTTTTCTCGACAGCTGTAAATCCTTTTTCCAGGCTGCTGTGAATTATTCCCGGCAGCTGCAACTTCTTTTCAGCAGCTGCAACATCATGTCACAGCGGCTGCAACATAATTTCCCAGCAGCTGCGTTATCATTTTCTGTCTACCGGTAAAAATATTTTTCGCGGCAGCTGTGAACTTTTTCTGATGGATGTGAACTATTTTTCGGCAGCCGCAACCATTTTCCCGTAGCTGCAACAACAACTTTTCCGACAGGCTGCAACATATTTCCCACCGTCGTAAAACCTTTCCCACTAGTTGTAATTTTTCCCGCCGCCGTAAAACTTTTCCGTGACAGCCGTAATTTTTCCCGATGCTGTAAATTATTTTCCTGGCTGCCGTGAATTCTTTTCCGGTGGCTGCAACTTCTTCCCGACGGCTGCAACATACTTCCTAGCGACTGCAACATCTCTTTCGTCGGCCGTGCTATCATTTTTTTTGGCAACTTGTAGTGGTAACTCCTGTGTTAACAGAATAATTGTTCCAAACCTGCTAAATCATGGTGCTGATTCACGTCAGTCGTGCCGGCGAACTCATCATTCTGACCCCGAGGACGCGATGGTTTGTGTTTCACCGGAGGAAGAAATTATTGCCTTATCCGAGTCATCATGATCACACGTTTGACTGTGCATGAGTTCGGCTCCGCGACGTCACCAATTGCATGTTCCACCATTTTCCGCAGCATTCCGACGCACAGTCTTATGAGGTATGGCTTTCATTTATCACGTGATTAAGCATTGATATCATTTAAACGATATTAGTCATACCTTCACTCATACCACCATTATACCTGATTAAACCTTTCCCTCGTACGACGTAAACACTAATAACTGCCACCTTCCCCAATTCGGCATGGAAATTTCAAACGCTTTTCTGTGCTCAACTTTCCAAATTTGCCCATTCTCTCAACGTCTCCGCTCAGCGATTCATGCATCCTCTGTGCTGCAACTTCCATTTTGGGATCCTGTAATCTATGGAATAGCAACTTCATCTTTCAGCCAGGACCATGGGGATTCCAGTTCGCCATGAACCTTTCAATACATGGGAACTCAGGCGAAATCTTCAAGTTCTTGCCATTTTTCAAGCTGCCGGTTGGCTCGAATTCTTTGAGCGTCTGGACGGATTCGATCGGGACGCAGCCCTGCAATTTGCTTTGAATCTTACCAAAACCCACTCCACGATGTGGGGGCTGTGCATAGAAGTCTCCGAGATCATTATATCCGAGGTTACAGCCATCCCAATGGTGGGAAAACCATGGTTTAACTGACGAGTCCCTGCAACGATTGCATGAGAAGAATTTTTACTCGTAGGGGAGCAAGTTGAAGCATCCAGAATAGGGATTGCACTGAACTCACTGCCGCGGCCATGGGACCAGGTTGCTGTCTTTCTCAAGAAGTACATTACTTGTGAAGGTAGATATCAAACTATGTATAACTCTGAATTTCCTTTGCTTTCTCATCTCCGCCATGGCATTTTATTGAACATTCCATACTATTTATTGCACGACTTGCATCATATGGCGACATTTGTTCAGTCTGCTAAGCACCCACTTTCCTCTCTCATCCACCATGGCCTTATCAAATTAATCATTGTAAGAACCCTTGCCCAACATCATATAACTTGGGAACAATTCATAACCCGACCTCAGCAACCCGTTCCATTGCGGGTCGTCCCATTACAGCAAATACAGGTTCCACCACAACAGGAGGACCGGAGTTCCTCCATTGAAGTTGGGGGGAGGGATGAAATGGAAGAAGAATAGCAATCAGCGGCACAGGCAAGACCATCCGGGGTGGGTGAAACCACAGTAGAAGAACAGAAACCGGGGGCACAAGCTGGGCCATCTGGGGGGGATGAAACTATATTAGAGGAAGAACAACCAGGGGCACAATCAGAGCCATTCGAGGGAGATGAACCTCCGGCACAAGCAGAACGTTTGGGGGATGAAACTGCATTTGAAGAAGAGCAATTGGAGGCACAAACAGAGCCATTAGGCGATGGTGTAGATAAAACCTTTGTGGAAAACCCAGATAACAGGGCATTTCCGACAGCAAAAGGTGAAATTGGAGCAGCATCAAATGCTGCGACAATGGAACCTGAAGATGACAGAGCCAGGGCAATGGAAGAAGACATTGAGCTGGTAACAATTGAGTCTTCACCTGAGTGGGTAGGAGGAGGAGCTGTAATTGAAGAAGAACAGCATGAGGAGCAAGAAAACATTCCTTCGACCTCAGCTTTGGTTCTCTATGTCCCAGCTCTACAAAAGAAAACACCACAAAAGAAAAGAAAGAGAGCTACCAATGAATTTAACCTAATATCACCAATCAGAAAGAAAAGAACTCGATCAGCTACAGCAGCAGAGGCAGTCAGGAAAAGATGGGCAACCCTAGAGACACAGGTTGAGCCCCCAATCCTTGTACCAAGACCGACGGATGCTCCACAAAGGCTAGTGGAGGAAGAACCTGGAATTGAAGGACTTCTGGCTGAGAACGCAATGCTGAAAGAGGACCTCCAAGTACTTAGAAGGGAGTTGGAAATTTGGAAGGAAACCTGAAGAAAATAGGGTGAAAGAAAAATGTACACATTGATAGAGGCTGTAGAACAACTGGAGGGATCAGATTCTGCTGAAGCTGGGCAGGAGGATGAACGAATACTCTGTCCCACCTATGGAGAAATCATCAAGGAAGCAGGCCACAAAATTATACTTAATACTTACTCAGCACAACAACCCGCATCCATAATAAAGGAAGCAGCAGAAAAAGAAGGTGCTGCCACACAAGAACCAGCACCTTTGAATATCCTTGCTGAAGCTGCCACCTCTCATGCAACAGAGATTAGAGAAAAGATAGGAGAAGAACATGGGATGGAGGACACTATGGAGCCTAATAAAGAATATACTGCAACTCCAGAATGTTCCCATGATACAGAGATTATAGAGCAGATGGGAGAAGAACCTGGAATGGAGGTCACTCTGGAGGCCAATGAAGAATTCTATACTATAACCCCAGAATGCTCCCAGGACACAGAAATTTTAGAAGAAGAGGCACAAAGGCAGGACAGTGATAAACTGGAACAGGATGCTGTAACACAAGAACCAACAAACCTGAATATACTTGTCCAATCGGCCAAATAGATGGGAGAAGAACCCGGGACAGAGGACACTCTGGAATTCAATGATGAACTCTGGGTTGTAACCCCAGAGGCTCCCATGACACAGAGCTCATAGAAGAAGAGTTGCAACAATAGGAGGATGAAGAGGCAAGCCAGGACGTTGCTACACAAGAACCAACATCCTTGGAAGCTGCAACAGGAACTCCTGAATTTCATTTAAAAGATAAACCTGGAGTGGATTTCATTCCTGATACACAGTGGGGTGAAGATGAACAGGTACAGACACCATGCTCAGGTGACACCGAAATCTTGGAGGAGGAGCTGCATAATGAGAAAGAGATCCAATCTCAACAACAGAAGGATAAGGAAGACACTGCTACAGAAGAACCAGTGTCTCTAAAAGCAATGATGGTAGCTACTGGAGAGAGCCTAAAGGATGTTGCTGCCACATAAGAACCAGCAACTCTCTTATTAAACTTAGATGTGCTAGAAGACACTGCCCCACAAGAACCAGTGCTTCTACCTCCTAGGAATGTTATTGATTTAGATTTAGATTAAGGATTTCCTTCTAAGCCCCCAGGCACAACATAATGAGACTGCAGGAAGATTCCCACTACACTAACTGCATTTTCAGATACCATCAATTAGCAGTGGAAGGGGAACAATGATGAAGGAAGATGTTGGGTTACTCACAGAGGCTGTTCAAAAGATAGATAAGGTGCCTGGGTTTCCTACAATTATTTCTCTCTCCATGGATAGAGCTCAGTACAGGACTCAGATTCTGAATAATGCAGGTTGTTGCATGAGGACATGCAACAGGGTAGTTGGGGGGAGATGTTGAGCCCAAAATTGGCCCTTTTTAATCATCTTCAATCATCTTTCCTGCCCCTGTCTTACACCATTTATCATGCTAATTAGACCTGCTGTCCTCACTTTATTTCCCCAAAGTACCAAGGTATGACTAATCATTGTTTTATCTTATTAATACTTATGATTGTGATAATTAAAGCTTTGTATCTCTCAATTGTGCTAACATGTTATGATTTATGAAGGTAGTTGAGATAAATGGACTGCAGGAAGACGGGGCTGAACAAGTCGTGAAGGAAGGGATGTTCGTTGCTTGGAAAGGGGTCCTTGGGGCTCGAATCATCAATTAAGGCACAGCTGTGACAGGGCAGCTATAACAGAATGCTCTATCTTGAGTATGTTGTTGCTCGAGTCTAGCTGTGAGGTGGAAGGACCGCCACTCTTGGGTCAATTGATAACTTTCTCATATCTTGATGTTTCTGTTCCACCACGTATTGTAACAGCTAGTTATTTAGGGCGCCTGAAGATCAGAGATCTTCATGGCTGCCCGATTATAGGATTGGATGTTATGATTTGTATGTATAAATATGGGGAGTTGCCTCGACCCAGGGGGTTGAATGACAGACAATTAATTCATTGTATTAGCAGCCAAGCAAAACTGTGTAATCATTTTTTTGTTAATATAAGGGGTTACTTCTGAGTTAAAGGAATTCGTGTTGTTCAGCCAGCGTCTCTGTGTGAAGGCTAGGCCCGTCTTCCACAGAGATTGCTGAGTTAAAATAGGATTTTGAATTCATTGTTGTGTGATGCTTTGTTCATGATATTTCCTTTTGTACGCAGCAACAACATTTATGGTGTGGATTTTCAGTACAATTAATATTTCCCTTGAATTTGGCAAGTAATACAGAGTGACAGTTGACTGAGTAGAGACTTTATGTAATTCGTGTGGCAATTATACACAGCCTTGTTCATCTTGCAGCTAAGTTGTGATCCCATGAGCCCTTGCAATTTATCTTTCCTGTTATAATTGTTGATTTCCATTCTGCAATTCAATTTCTTAGAATAGTTGACTTAATCCTTTGCAATTGGATTTCTAGATTAATGTTCATTTTATGCCTTATGATTTTCCAGAGTGATTAGATCAGACAGGTGATTGTTCTAGAATATGAATGAGATTTCTTTCCTGCAATTGTTGATTAGATCTGATACCATTTCTTATTGATGCATGATAGAGAGGAATTGAAGTGTAGCAGTTAGAAGGCAATTGGGATTGCACAGATTTTTGGGATGAACATGGATGATAGAAGATAAAAGTATTCAATTTTAATGGTTTGGTGTTTAATCATAGATTGTGCACTTATCCTTTGAAATAAAAAGACTTTCTCGGGTTGACAATAAATATCGCATGCTCTGTGTGTTGGTGATAATTTATCTGCATATAGGGTGCACGACAGGGGAAACCTCATTTGAGCAAGATCAATACAATTAAATTCACGGTGCCTTCATAGGCCTCAACACACACTTATATACTAAGTCTAGGTGCCAATACTATGAGTCAAAACCATGGGCCAATACAAACTTTGGATCAACAAAACTATGGACGACTTACAAAGCATATGCGTTGACAACAATAACACAAACTATGGATAAAAAAATACTATGGTACAACTTACAAATCATATATGTCTAACAACAATATACTAACCAAGTAAAGACATGGGTTCCTAACATCCCTTCTCCCTTAGAAAAAGTTTTGTCCTCAAAGCTTTAGATGTGGAAATTGATGCAGAATCTAAAAGAGTGGTTCCCCTGTAGCATCCTCGGGTTGCATTTTGGGCCACTGGCGCCTTTTGAGTTTCAGGGAGGATTGCATGGAAGGCTGGAGATGAAGAAGAACCATATCAGCTGCGTGAAAAGTGCACATAGAACGGTGCTGATTGGCTAGTTGTTTCAGTCGAATTGTTGCCATGTGAAGATTGTCCTGCAAAATGAGAAGAAGCTGATCACGGTTTCTAAGAATTGAGTCAATTTCCTGAACTTGGGAGCTACTGAAGGTGTATGGAAGAAGAACTGGTGGTGCATGTTCAGAGACTACTTCATATGGTGTCCTTTTAGATGTGGTACTATACCACTGGAGCGCTTCTAGGAAATCCATAGAAATAGTTCTCCAAATATGTGTAGGGATGGGCAAGGGTTCAAGCAGTCCCGAAAAGAGTGTCGTTTCACCCTTGTTGACCTAGCAAGTATCACAGTCAACCACCATCCGTTGAATTGTCATTTTCAGTCCCTGCCAAAAGAAGTTACATTGTTCCCGGTGATAGGTTTTGAGGAACGCAGAGTGCCCTACCGATGAAGAAGCATGGAGTTAGTAGAAGAGATAGCCCTGTTGAACATATTGCAACCAATTTGGAACAAGCAGAGAAATAGTTGTAAGAGAAACTGGTTCATCAAATTTGTGAGAAGGAGCTTCTGCCACCATATTATCCTTACCCTTCTTGTAAGTGATCGCATGGTCATAACCCATGAGTTGGGTAACCCATTTTCGGTGTGCTGGGGAGGAGAACCGTTGTTCCAGAAAATGTTCCAGACTCTGGAGATCAGTCTTGATGCATAAAGAATTCCCTAATAGGGATGGGTTCCACTTATATACTGCATGCAAAATAGCCATCATTTCCTGCTGAGATGTAGATGCGGCTAAATGCTTATCGAAAAGGTGTCTTGAAGGCAGCAATCCCATTAGTGCAACAAAGACACCTGCATATCTATCCAAGGAAGTAGTGGAGACTATTGGTGGGTGTAACTGAAGGGAATGGAGTTGAGCGATGACACCATGTGAATTCTTCTTAAGTATCTTTTCAAGGTGATGTGAATTGATGATGCAGAGAGACCTTGGTTGTAAGCCCATAAATTTGTGCTATCTGTCATTTTGACTGAAAACTGCATCCAAAGTTCAGCAAAATCCCATAAGATGGGGCCAAGTGTGCATAACCATTGAACACCCAAAACCACATCACATCCGCTTAAGGACAAGGAAAACATGTCAGAGCACAGGTTATAATCTTCCATAGAGATACGCACATTGTGACACTTCCCCTTGCAAGGTAAGGTGCCCCCATTGGCAACCATGACTTCAAAGTTGGAGCAAGAATGGACAAAACAATCAGCCTGTTTGGCAGTCCGAGGGTTAATGAAGTTATGAATGCTATCAGAATCAATGAGTATGGTAAGAGGGAGCTTCTTGAAGTATCCCCTGACCCGCATTGTTTGTTGGCTGGTGATGGTGATTACAGCATGGAGAGAGATCTCGGGTGGGTCGTCTTGAGATGGGGTGTCAACAGGTGGGTGTTGAATGTCGACCTGATCATCTATTGTATATGGATCTTTTTCACCAAGTTCAGAGGTAGGCAGAGAATCCACATCCAAGAGATAGAGCTTTTGTTGAACACATCTATGTCCCCAAGTAAATTTCTCATCACAATTATAACAAAGCCCTTTTTCTCGGCATGCCTGCATCTCTGTTTCAGACAAATGCTTGATAGGAGTTGGTCGAGGAGTAGGCGTGATGGAAGGTTGTTAGGAACCCATATTTTTGAAGGGAATAAAGGTGGGTTTGGAGCATTGTTGAGCTGCAATATTGTCCTCTGCCAACTTATCCAACCCCAGGACTTCCATCAGTGTGTTGGGACAGAACATTTTGACCTCTGAGCGGATTTCATCCTTGAGACCACTAATAAAACAACTCCTATAGAATTCATAAGACAATCCTTCGTTGTGATTGACCAGTTTCTCAAATTCTATCTAATATTCTCTCACTGTGCCAATTTGGTGAAGTTTAGTGAGTGCTCTTGTGAATTCATCAAAAGCACTAGGACCAAATCGTGGCAAATGGAGTTGGCAAAAATCTGTCCAGTTTGGCTCGGGATGAGCTTTGATGTACCAATGGTACCATTGAAGGGCTTGCTATTCCAAATGAAAGGATGGAAGTGGAACTTTCTGGACATCAAAATTATTATGCAGACTGAAATATTGTTCTGCTCGGTATATCCATCCAGTCGGATCAATACCATTGAAGTGAGGAAAATCAAGCTTTGGCCCACGAAAATTGCTGGAAGAAGAGAACCTAGTGGCTGCAAAAGATTCTGGCTGTTAGGTATTGTTCATGGCTAAATGCTGAAGATGGAGGCTAAGAATTTTTTCATCAAGATATTGGAGTTTGGTTTGGATGGCTGCAACTACTTCCTCCATGGTTTTTGCTCCGGCGCGGGTGAAAACCCTAACAAGGAGTTTTTTTGGGGGGGGAATGGATAGAAAAACACAAACAAAAGCTGATTTAGTAAAAGGAAATTTGGATTTGGGAAAAAATCTAATGGGTAATTGGGGTTTGACTAGATTTTGGACACTGTTGAAAGGACAAGAAAGCAGAGAAGGGAGATTTCAGAAGTGCGGTGAAAGAATGAGAAAATTTGGCAGAGAGGGACAAAGAAGCCGAATTAGGAAAAGAACTCTGTGGTAAAATTTGAAGGCGATCGGGTGAAAATCGAAGAAGTTATGGAAAACCCTAAAAATAGACAAATGTGAGATTTTGGGTGTTGGGAAGTGGAATTTGGGATAGGGTCCTCGGGATTGAAATATGCATAATGGGATTGCAGGGGTGTCAGAGGGCACCTAATGGATCGAAAACGGTTGGATCTGGAACAACTTTCAGAATAGATCTGAACAGTGAAAAAGTGATCAACAATAGTTCAGCTGAAAATATATATGGACCCCAGGTATGTTCGGCTTCTTAACAGTTCAGGTGTTTCACTCGGCCACCAATGCTGTCTGATGGCTTGCGCATTGCGGAAGTACCCCTCACTCCACGGCTCAGGTAAAACTGATAACCGCTTTGCCACAAACGACAGCTCTTGGTTTACCTCACCGGTGGGAACTAGTCAATTAGCTAGGGGTCGTTTCCCTTTTCGCTGGCAGGTCCTCTCAATGGGCCAGCTACTTTAGGGTTCCTGTGGTACTCCTTACAATGAGTTTTAGGGATTATGCCCAAGTACTTCCCGCAATTAAGCGGATAGGGATTATTCCCAGATCCAAACTTGCAATAGATGCGAAAATTTTTCTGGTAGAAATTCCACCCAACAAGCCCAAGACAGTGCTTTGATACCAGATGTGAAGAACCTGGAATAATTAATTAATGAAAATACACGAGATATCAGAAATAAGAGAACTCAGAATCACTTTTATATTGATCGCAAGCAACTTCGAGGGGGCAACCTCTTTTGAGCAAGCTCAATACAATTAACTTCATGGTGCCTTCATAGGCCTCAACACACACTTATATACTAAGTCTAGGCGCCAATACTATGAGTCAAAACCATGGGCCAATACAAACTATGGATCAACAAAAATATGAGTGACTTACAAAACATATGCACCAACAACAATAACACAAACTATGGATCAACAAATACTATAGGACGACTTACAAATCATATGCGTGCAACAACAATATACTAACAAAGTAAAGACATGGGTACCTCACAAAACCTAAGAATTATATTGCTTATATATTAAGGGGCAAAGATTTTTTTTATTTAATGTAACAATACAAAAATACTTTGGGGTCTTTTTTATATGGGTGGGCTGACAAATATCCGCCAAATGGAGATGGCGGGATCACGTTCGGATGAGAAATCAGCTTGAGGCAAGGCTTGGGCTTACCAGTACGTAGGTAAATCACGTCTTGAGGCATGCTTGAGGCCAGGGGTTTCATGGTGAAGTGGGTTTCCATTCGATCATAGTTGAGAGACAGTGGTCATTGACAGCCAATTGTTACTAATAGCACTCAGCGAGTTGTTACCAATAGTCTTGGGAGGCTCTAAGCCTCCAGGGCCTGTTATAGGCCCTCGATAGACCATTAGATGTTGCAAATCATAATGATATGTGGTTGATTAATTGAATTGTGGGTGAAGTAATGTGCATCCACAATATACATCGAAAGAAGCAAGGTGTATTGTAGAATGCATGTGGGGTCCTGAGAGGGGTATCATATCAATATACTAGGTAGAAATATAAAGGGGTATAAAAAATGTTAATGAAAAAATTGATACATACAATATCTAGTGAAAATAGGGTTTTTTTTAAATTGGGAAGGCAATTGGGAGGGGGTTAAAAAAAAAGATTTTGGAAGGTTTTTTCCAATATTTAGTGAAATTAGAGGGTATTGTTTCATATGCCACGAACAAACGTGCTATAAGAGCGGTTTATTGAGTAAAGCCCCCGTGGTCATGTAATTCGGCTTGACTAATACACCCAGTACATTCATGCGATTGAAGAATGGGGTACTAAAACCAAGTGGGTATGGACCGATTCATTATCATGTCATTAGTACAATCGTATCTTTCTAAAAAAATTTGGAATCGAATAACAATGATTGATTGTTAAAGTTACCGATCTAATAGGGGGACCTTCATGTACTCAATTGGAGTTGCGGTCATGTATTTGATTTTATTAGGCTGACATTACAACCGAAGACTTTCTTTTCAGCTTATGCTTAGTTTCCAACCGTCCATCATTAAAGCACTTTCAAGTACATCTGTCACCGTCCAACTATCCATTGATTAAACAACTTCAAGCCTAAGCAGGGACTGCGCTGCCATGCAGCACCTGTTTTTTTATCACCTAATACTTGGTCGATATTATTAGTCGAGGCAAAATAAAAATAAGTTCAGGTACGTTGAACAAATTCCGAAACACAATTACATTTTGAAATTGTATTAAATGATTCTTACATACCAATTCCTTCAAAATTTATACGAAAATGTGGTGAAGAAGAATTATCCAAGCCAATTTTACCAAACATTATCCTTTACTAGGAAAAAAAGTACCTTTAGAGACTTGTTTATTAATATCACAATCAGATGAGCATTGTTATTAAAGAATGCCTTGGAAAATATAGAAAAAGTTAGAGACTCGTTTATTAATATCACAATCAGATGAGCATTGTTATTAAAGAATGCATTGGAAAAAAAAAATTATGGTGAGGAGTGGTGGGAGTTCAAAATTTTCATTTTTGTTAAGGCTACGGTGGACAGGGGAATCCATACTTTTATATCGTCAGCTATCTGTCGTGTTTGCTCGTCACATGGTCGCATTGAATACAGAAGCCGGAGCTGAAAAGAACAAGTTGGAGGAATATTTAGCCATAGTTATTGTTTTAATTTACATGATGATTTTGGTTATAGATATATTGAGGTTTTATGTTTTATGACGTGCATTTTTGTAGTTAAATATGTTTGTTAGTAATTGTTTATTATTATATTAATAGGTGTTTAGATATTATTTGAGATTTTGGACTTCTTCGAGTGGATTAACAAGATTAACCTGATTGTAACAAGTGTAGAATGGAGATTCATTTCATGGTCGTGGTATCTTATGCTCAAATACATCTTGATTAAGATTTGAATAAGTTTAAATTAAACCATAGTTAAGAAAATGGTTTGTTTACTTATAGATGTGCTAGTTTATGGCTACTAGCTATCTATACATGAGATGCCAATATAAAGAGTACATTATCTCATCCTATAATGTAAGAAAACCATAATTACTAATTACCACAAATTCTAAAATATAAATACTGTAAATGTTAATCCTATATAAAAAAAAGTTGACCACAAATTTTAAAATATAATACTATAGGTGTCATTAATCTTAAACAAAAATTTATTTTTCATAAATTTAATATAAATAGAATATTATCCTCATTTGATATTCCTGCTCCTGCATAATGAAATAATATCATTACATATTTCTGCATAATGAAAGAATATCATTACAATTTTTCTCAATTTATATACATCTTTATCAGCAATTGAATCAACAGAATGTTATTGTAATGAAAGAATATCATTACCAATTTTCTCAATTTATATAAAATTCTTACAAACTGAATCAGAATCAGAGTTATTCCCACAAGAATTAAGTTTACTGCAAAATTATAATACGCCCTTAAATATATTGATACTTATATACATACAAAATAAGCTACTTGCTTATATAATGATAGCTCCAATCATAGCTCATTCTGCTGATGTACTGCTAGAGCATCCCTCGTATTATAAAATGACAGTGGTGATGTGATCAAAGGGATGTCCTTGCCCATTGGAATATGCTGGAGCAACCATGTAATGCCTCCCTGTAGCTTGATCGGCAGTGACAAGTACATATCTTCTCTGCCCGGGGGCGAGCATCAGAAAGTTAGGCTAAAAGGTCTTCCTATACAGAAGCTAATAAGACATCTAAACCATTAGGGGCAGTATCTGCTCATGTTGTTTGGTTCACAACATTGATAGGATTTTTATTTCATCATTTTCCTGTGAATGTAAGTCAAATATTTCAGTGAGGTTATAGCAAGGTTATAGTAGCATAATTTTAATATTAATAAATAAATGATGAAAAAATTTAATACTAATAAAATATAATATATGGAAGTAAGATTAATTATAGATTATCTATATAATATTTTTAATTAAATATTTATAAATATATGATAAAAATATTATAAATGTACATAAATAAACATATATTTAAAAAAAAAAAAATCTCAACAATTTAAGATGTAAGATATGAGAGTGTCAAATAAATTAATTAGTAACTCATAGTTATTTTAGTAAGAAAGAATAAAATTGAATAATATTTTTGTTTTATAATATTTAAATAATTAAAGTTTTTAAAAAAAAATTGGTTTTTAAAATTTAATTGTTTACTAATAAATCCTATCCTTATTCCACCTATATAAAATAGTAGGTATTTTAATTTATTTCAAATTTCAATACATAAAATGTCAATACTACCCATTGAAATCAGTCACTTCAAATAAATATTGTTAATAGCAAAACTTCAAAAAAGAATAGGGGCAGCATACCTAGAGTAATGGAATATAGCCATGGGGCCTGGTAGAGGAATAAGTGGTTCGCAGTTTGAATAGATAATCAAGGATCCGTACACAGTAGCTTCAACTCATGAACTTTGTTAATGCCACCAAAGAGTCCCTTCTTAACCAGTGATGGTGAATCTCTATGTGTAATTTCACGCTGGACGAATGGGGCACTAGTTATATAAATTCAAGTCCAATTTGCCCATCCTTTGCGGAATTGGCGCAGTCGATGCTGTAAAGCTGCAAATACAAGTATAAACACTCTCGCTCAAAAGAACTGTTAAATATAACTTTTAAGATTAACAGGCCAATCCAGAGATACAATCACACTATACTGGTGTGTACTACTACTATGACATTTACAACGATTAAAATGCACACTAATATCAATCTGATACACTTTGAGTTTGAAACGTACCAGTGCATGCTTGTAGAGTTATATTGGACTTTGTTGTACCCTTTTCCTATAAGAGTGTCTCCCTGAAGTCGAAACAGTGCAGTATAAAACTAATAGGTCTGATGGTTGTTCTGGTATTGGATATGCCCAGTGGGTAGCTGAATCGATCTGGAATGGAGGCGTTTAATCAACATGTGTCTGCACACCCAATACTTGCAGCGAGTTTTCGTCTGGATGGTCGTATACGTGACCTTGTTGATTGCTAGAGCGTCGGCCAAGATACACTTTGATTGTGTAGCGTGGCCGAGGCTATAGCAGTCAACAAGGCCAGGCATACAACCATCAGATGAAACCTCGCTACAAATATTGGGTGTGCAGGCAGATGTAGATCAAACGACTCCATTCCACATAGATTCAGTTACCCGCTGGGCATATCCAATACCAGAACAGCCATTAGACCTATTAGTTTTATATTGCACAAATGCCTCAAACCTAATTATATAAACCTAATAATGTAAGGAATGAGTGAGAAAAAAGAAAATTGACATGGGTTACATACGTAAATTATGGGTTCAACTATGTTGAGTGATTAGTCTACGTTGAAGTTGATGAAGTGGTTAGAAAATGGTAAACTTGTTGAAGGTAGGCATTGAGATGCAAAAAGATCAAAATACTAGCGTAGCATAGTGGACGTGTAAGCGCTGGAAAAGAGGAATCAGTGGAGCAGTTGAATGTTAAATTACAATCACAACTCCATTATGGAATTTCAATAACCTAAAATTATAATCTGATAAGAAAAATCGCAAAAACAAATAAGCGCAAAGTCTTCTAGGTTCAAACAACATCACAGGATGGATTCTACCCACCTTTTCATAATAGTAATTTAATGAGAGTCATTTCTACATATCATCCTCATTTGGCAGAAGATACCTAGAATACACGCAACAATGAAACATCCTAGCAAGTCAGTTCTACGTATCATTCTCTTTGGCACAAAGAACGGAAGACACGCAAGTTGCAACAGTGAAACATCATTGCAAGGCATATTAGTCATTTAATTTGACTCATTTATACATATCTGTTTGGTAGAACACACAGACGACATGCAACAGTGAAGCATCGTAGCAAGGCATGTTAGTCATTTAATACGAATCATTTCCACATATCATTCTCTGGGCTCACAGAGAATATACGCTCACAGAGAATATACAGGCCACATTGAAACTTGGTCGCAAGGTTTGCATGCAATTAATAGTTAAAATGGATAGTTAATAGTTAAAATGGATAGGTCACAAGTTAAGTATTATTAACAAGTTAAGTGTTATTAACAAGTTATATGTTACTTGTTCTCCATGCTTAGTTGTAATCACCGGTTGTCTGTCACTAACTATCCATTATCCATACATCAACTACGATTTCTACCAGTTATTATTTATAATCTTTTTTTATAATTATTTATTTGGAATTTGAAACAAGTGCCATAAATTCAATCTCTATAATACACTTGCTTCATCCTAATACAATGTAGAATACAAACATTTACTTTTACTTCATCCTAATACAATGTAAAATACAAACATTTACTTTTACAATGAAACTTATAGTTATTCAATTTACTTTACTGTAAATTTATTAATTTTAAAATTGCTATAATGTTTGCAATGTTTGGTTGTATTAAGAGGAAGATGTGTTACAGGAAACACATTTTGTGATTCAATGTTTAAATGAAATTTATATGTAGGATCCTCATATTAGGGATACACATTTTACAATCAATATTCTCACCTACCAAAACCTACCAATTATATATTTACAGTGATATTACACTTTTTTATACTTTTTTTTCTAGGCTATATTTAAAGTAATATATTCCAGGGTCCCACCGAAGGGGCTTCACCCTATTACACCATATTTGGGTGCCTAACTTTGGAAAACCCAAAGAATTGAACCCTCTACATCCAGTTGGTGATGACTTGGTCTCGACTTTTCTACACATTCCTATCAAAACATCTATTTTTCAATTTAAATATTTTTACACAACTTGAAGTGATTAGTATTAACAATGATATAAAAGTATATTCTTAAAGAGACTGAAACCTATGATCAACTTCATGTTGTTACACTATAATAAACGATTCTCATATTATGATAATAAAATGAATTCAAATCAAAGTTATCACCATAGCTTAAATGACATCTCCCAATAATAATATCCTCATAATAAGAATAGCACCCACATCAATTAATATGATAAAATGTAGATGTTATATAGGGGACATCAAGGATATTTTCATTTTTCTTATACCCAATGCATATTTCACAAAAAGTTATTAATACTTCCCATTTATAGCTTACAACATCAAATGTTACAATGTTGATTGTGAGAAGACGGTCACACGTTTTCCCAATACTTCTGCTCGAAAACTTTTTGGAACATAAATTTTGAGGCTTCAAAGTGTGTAATATGTACCTTGCATTCCTAAGTATATGAAGCGATCAAGTAGTGTTTTATTTTCATTCTTTTCTACCACGATCTCCTCTACCAACTTCACATGTATGGAGCGTATACCAACTTCAACTTCTAATACATGTATAGAGCGTAATTGCGAGTCCTCCACTTATAAATTTTGACTTTTGAGACACGATATCCTCTACCAACTTCGCATGTATAGAGCGTATACCAACTTCAACTTCTAATACATGTATAGAGCGTAGTTGCGAGTCCTCCACTTATAAATTTTGACTTTTGAGACACGATCACACTTGTGACATGCATGTTGCCTTTCCATTAGCGCTTTGAGATTAACGATGTTGCTTTTCCTTTACTTCATTAACCATCTTATACAATGTGACTTAGACACAATATCCACTAATGGTGAGGATTCCACTTATAAATGTTGACTTTTGAGACTCGATTACACTTGTGATATGCATGTTGCCTTTCCATTAGCACTTTGAGATTAACCATGTTGCCTTTCCTTTACTTCATTAACAACTTAGACAATGTGACTTATGCACAATATCCACTAATAGTGAGGATTTTATGGTGATTTTCAATGTGTTCTCTTGTCTCCAAATTTCACTACATCTTTTCAATAACAACATCTATGTCTAAGGCCACTAAATTCAATAACAACATCTATGTCTAAGGCCACTAAATTCTAGTTTACTGAGAACTCTGCTCACTTTCATACAAACTCTGCTCACTTTCATACAAGAGCCTTCACTCCAAAATGGCTTTCCATTATCAAATGTTAACATACATTAAAAATGCACATTTTCCAAACACACATGTATGTGAGCTCTAGCATGAAGACACCCAACCAATCTACTATTAATATTCCAAAAACTAAAATCATCCAAACAACATCTAATTGTGTATATTATCCATGGTTTTCTAGAGGGAATTTTTCTTTTTCTTTTTCTTTTTTTCCAAAAAAACTATTAACACACATTTTATAGGATAAAGTTATTTTACTTAAAACTCATTAATTCTTTTAAAAACCATATAAAATTATTAAAAGTTTGATTGGTTATGTAAAAATATAAAAAAACATTTATAGTTGTCCTGCTTAAAAGATTAATGAAAAAATCATCATTTTTATAAATATATAAAACAATTAGAAATTTGAGCATTTTTACAAAAAATTACAAACATTTCTAGTTTTTGTTTTAAGAATTAGCCATATTAACCAAGGTCTCTACACTTATAATTTTTGTGAGGATTGTTGAAATTTTCAGTTGAAATTTTGAAGTGAAAATCACATCATGTTAAGGAATGGGAGATTAGACAAATTGTTTCCACACACTTAGGTTCTAAATTATTTGTAGAGAATCTCTAATATCCAACTAGATTACATGGGTACCTAATTGTTGTAATGGTTGGTCTAGTAGCATGTCCTTTATGTATGTGGTTCATTCAACTTCTTAATGAGATACCCTTGAATGTGAAAACAATTCCATCAACAATTTAAAGAGGTTATATGTGTAACAAATGCACCTAGTTACTATTAACACTTTCTCCTCAAGTCATACCCCATTATGGATCACATAGTAATTCACATGTAATTTTATTGTACCATAACATCAACAATATTCCACGAGTAGCATATGATCCACTCAACAACTAAGTTTTACAACTCCTTATAGCATAAGTGAACAACCTCCCCCTTTATGTAAAACCAACAATTAATACAATAGGTTCTCTTATCAATGACTCAATTGAACTGGGTGGAAATGTGAAGGTGGGTTACACTTTGGTGAGAATCAGGCGCCGAAGAACCATAGCGGAAGTTATTCGGCTAAATAAATTTAATTATTCGGTCGAATAATTTACTTATTCGGCCAAATAACTTCTACTTTATTTGGCCGAATAACAATTAATGGGCCACTGTTAGACCTAACAGTGGCCTCGATGTGTGTGTGAGGTTTTAGTCGGACGGAGAAAACACACGGCATTGTGCAATTGTTTGGTCGAACAATTGTTCGGCCGAATAGTTATTCGACCGAACAATTGGTCGGGCCGAATAATTATTCTGCATAAAAGCTTGGCCATGGCCATTGTCTGTCACTTTCTACTGATTTCGTGGACCCCTTTTGGAGCTGTTGCTGGTCCCGCCTCTGCATCACCCGTCTCGTCTGTTTCCCATCCACCCACTCATCTGTCTAGCTGGTTGTCGATGAACTCCGCCACCCGCTTCCCCGCTCCTGCGTGTCACTTCTCCACCACCCTGTGCGTCTTGTTTTGCTCGTCGGTTGGTCGTTGCTCGGTTGGACGTTTCGAAGTTTGTTGTTGGAGTGTTCAACTACCAGCTTCTGCCTCTCCCATCCGCTCTTCTGCCACCTTTTACTTCTCCCATCCGCTCATCCGCCACTTTCTACCTCTGCCATTGGTTGATAAGCCTGTTTGGACGTCTGGACGCTCTTTGGTGGAGTCTGCATCTAGACATCTGTAGGTTTAGCGTGCGGCTAAACTTCTGTTGGTGGAGCTTTGGCATTGGAGTGTTCTCCTACGATCGAGGGACATTTGCATAATAGCGGGGTGCTATAGCTGTGGACGTGTCAATGCGAGGCTGTGCAGAGGTAAGTTTTTTTGCTTATTTATGTGTTTATTTTTTAAAAAAAATTCTTATATTAACTTCTAATTGTTATTGCAGGTTCAGTTTTTCTTGGCTGGTTTGCTCGTTTCATTTCGGCTGTGTCCAATTCCTTTTGGGCTCTCTTCGACCGGATCTAAATTCGCTTGCTTTCGTTTTGACTGGGTCTAAACAGGTAAATCGAAATTTTTTTTTTTTTTAAATTTAAGAATTAAGTATCAGTTTGAAAATTTTTGAATCTGTCCCTGTAAATGAACTCTACCCAATTGGACATAGTTCTTGAACTCTGCCGAATTGGACAGAGTTCATGAACTCTTCCCAAATGGACATATTTCATGAACTTTGTCCAAAATTGGGCAGAGTTCATAAACTAGCATAGGTAATGATACTTATTACTCACAGATAGTGTGGATTAGTATTAAGAGGTTTAACATGAACTCTGTCCAATTTGGCAGATTTCATGAACTCTGTCCAGTTGGGCAGATTTCATGAACTCTGTCCAATTGGGCAGAGTTCATGAACTCTGTCCAAATCGTATGTTGAAAATGATTTAAATTTAAATATAAAAAGAGAAATATATGTAGTGTTTAGTTAGTTAATTTTGTTAAATTATTGATTTTTCTTATGTGTTTAGAAATGAAAATAAAAGTAGGACTATAATTGTATTTGTAAATGATATATCCCTTTTATATATAGGCTTGTTTTATTGGCTGAACTCTGTCAACATGGACATGGACAGAGTTCATGAACTTTGTCTACGTTGATAGAGTTCAGAGATCAATATATTAGTTCTATTACAAACTGTGTTAATGCATAGCTATAGATACAACAAAACTTTAGACGATTAAACTCTACTTTGGATACAACGAAACTTTAAAATTGACTTTAGGTACAACTAAACTATAGACATGAATAAACTTTAATTTAGATGTACTATGAAAGAACAAAATTCAATTCTATTATGTACGAAACTGAATACCATTTTGCAACATGGCAAATTTTTGAAACATAGCCAAACTTGTGAAAAATAATACCATGCATTCTTAATATTTTAAGATTGTACGGAATAATGAAAGTACTTGTAGATATAATTTATTTTTAGATATTATTAAAATAACAACTAAGTAAGTAATTTAAGATTTTAAAGTTAACATGTTCATGAACTCATTCTTTGACATAAAGAAAAGTAACCCTTCATTTTGTATTTAACTATAGTGGTTCTATTCATTTTAAACATCAAAAACACTTAGAAGACTGACACATTAATTCCTTATTAGTTATAGTCATTTTGAGAATTACTAGATGATATTAGGTATATTTAGGTCTTTATTACATTTAACTTAGTTTCTTTAGCAGCCAGGTTTTAGAATTTCTAGAAATACTATCTAGATGTAACACTAAACTTAGTATTTAACTATATTTGCTCTATTCATTTTAAACATAAAAAACACATAGAAGATTGGTACAGTAATTCCTTATACATCCGAACAATAATAGTCATAGTCATTTTAAAAACTATTAGATGATATTATGCCACAATGGTCTTGAGTTTTAGCCTTGTAAAGGTGGCCATTCTTGGTATTATGTTTTTCTTTGGTTGCAACATGGCAAACTTGGAGAACATAATACCAAGAATCGTTACCGTTATCAGGTTGAAACTCAAGACCATTGTGGAACATGGCAAATTTGGGAAACATGTCAAACTCGAAACATAATACCATGAATTGTCAGTTTTTTTTTTATTCTATGGAATAATGAAAATATTTGTAGATATAATTTATGTTTAAAGTATTAAAATATCAATTAAGTTATTAATTTAAGATTTAAATTAAAAGTTAACAAGTTTGTGAACTCATTCTTTGACATAAAGAAATGAACCCTTTACTTAGTATTTAATTATATTGGTTCCATTCATTTTAAACATCAAAAACACTTAGAAGATTGGTATATTAATTCTTCACACATCCAACAATATTAGCTATACTCTTTTTAAGAACTATTAGATGATATTAGGTAACTCTAGGTCCTTATTAAATAACTTAGTCTCTCTAGCAGCTACGTTTTAGAATTTGTAGAATTAACATGTAGAATTTGAATATGTAATCAGTTGATATTTGTGCAAGTGTAGACATTATATCAAATGGAAAGAGAGGAGTCTTTGAGGCAAAAGCGTAGGAGGTCTTCACAGTCTTCTGGGGTTGGAGTTACAAGTGATAATCGGAGGTTTTAACTTTCCCTCGAGATTCTAGTTTATTGTATAGTTCACATTCACTTGATCATCGACGAGGCGAAAGGGGTACAAATGATTCCCCTATATCTTCTATGGGAGAAAGTCGATCTTGACCCTCTGTTGGTATATGAATATCGATCTTTTAATGTGTACATACAAATTGTTTTTTTGTGTACGCAAAAATTGTACTTGTGTTTAAACAAAACTTTGTTTTTATTTGAAGCAGAGCATGGTTCAGAAGATGCTTGTAATTCTATAGAGAGGGAGATAGAGCGAGTAAGGGAGACTGATGAGGGTGCAGAGCAAGGTTCTCGAGAGGCTCATCATTCTACACAAGGTGATGATGGTTGAGTCAGGACGCAATATGTTGAATTAACTGAGGGTTGTACACCCATTACACCATATCCATCTAATCTACCTCGGGAGCTTCCATGGGAAAGTGGTGATCATCAAATGACTCTTGAAAGATGTAGATCCCACTATGGCAAGTTGGAAAATGATTTGTCTACTATGGATCTCCCTCCACAGAGTAAACAAATTTTGGAGATTGTTTTGGGATCACTGCAAAAATTCATTCAGGCATATGAGAATCTCGGACCAACTACAAATGGTTTTGTTGATTTGATGCGAAGACGAAGGGAACAAGTGATGGGTCCAGACAAGTGTACTGTTGTGAAGGAGAGAGTGGTGAAAGAACAGGCCAAATCAATGTTTAACTTCAAAGAAGGTCTAAAGCAAGAAATGTTGAAAGTGCAATATTTCAAGCATCCCAATCTTGCACATCTACTTTATGATCGGTTTCTCGTAGCCTATGGTCTGTTTCCATGGAACGATGAGGATTCTCAATATTTTGTTAGATTTTTTTATGCCGAGTTTTTCTTAAATATGAAGCCAGACCATACTGATGTTCATTCAGAATTTTATGGAGTTGGAAAGGGTTGAATATATAATCGAAAAGGTGCTCTTAGAGACCCTACAACTCTTCGACCTCCACCCCAGATATCTTTCCCACCCAGGTTGGTGGCATTAAGATCAGAGATAGAGTCCAGATCTCAACTTGGGACAAGTGCAAGGAATTTTGTTGGCAATGGTTTATCGTCAACATTAGTTGGAGTAAATGTGGGATTGGTTCGAGAAAGGGCTCGTTCTGCTATTCATCAAAAGTTTGTTTACAAAACTAATGATGAGATAGATGGAATGAGAATTGAAGATCTCAGGGTGCATGCCAAGGTTTGTTGTGACCTAGTGGTAAATGTTATATCCAATGACACATCGAGTTTATGAGAGGTTTGTTGATTATGATATGACTTTCAATCTTAATTTAATCTTTTTTTCATTTTGAATTGAATTTTTTGTTACATTATATGAATGATAAATTATGTTTTTTGATGTAAAGTAATAGGTACACTATATAAATGTTTATTGATTGCAGTTTTCAAGAATGATGAATGAACATTCTTTCCATGTTTCCACCAGCGAAAATATAGAGCATATTCGAGAGGTATATTTATTATTTACATATTTGTAATTATGTTTGAACTTTATATATATATATATATATATATATTTTTTTTTTAAATTTTAATTTAACTATGCATCTTATTGTTAATTTGACTTATCCATGCAATTTTCTTTAGATATGAACTTTATAAATGATTTACCATCTATTGTGAGCTAATGCTTTTAATATTTTTGTTTTAGTTTTGAGTTAATTGGCTCATTATGTTTTATTTATTAACACAATTTAAATTTTAGGGGCAAGAGATAGGTTCTCTGCTTCATGCAGCAGATATTGGCACGGAGATAATTTTGTGCACACTTGAATTGATCTTTGATATAAGTTTAATATTTTAATTTTTATGGATTTAGTTAAAATTTGTTCGAGTAATTTATGTCATAAATTTATTTTATACATGTTGCAGTTTGGGTCTCTTAAATCTTTTGAAGGCAAAGGGAAAAATCCTTTGGAGGATGGTGGTGGACAAGTATTGGGAGAATTTGATGTAATTTTGTTAATAGTTGAATTTTTTTGATATATAAGTTTAATATTTTAATTTTTTGAATTTAGTTTAATATTTAAATGATATTCATAATCTGCTTTTATACATGTTGCAAGGTGGGTTGAGTCCAGATGGAGGCCCTAGTGGAGGATAGCATGGTGGACATTTTCTTTTTATAGCATGGTAGACATTTTTTTTTTGTTGACATGCATAGATTGCAAAGATTTGTTTTGGACATGTCGAGGAGATTTATTTTTGGACTAAATACATATATGTACATTGAACTCACATGTTCATGAACTTTTTTTTGAGGATTATATACATGTCGTTTGAACTTACATATTTTGTATTTGCTTTAAATGATCTACTTGTTTTTGTTTATTTAGCATATTTGGTGTGATTTAAAGCTTTAGAATATGTATTTGCATGTTTAAATGAATCAATGAATATGTAAGAATAAATGTTAAGAACATGATATTTTTGAATATTATGAAGTTTAGGAACATGTTAAAGGAAGTTTTGATTGAAATATGAATGAATGTTATCTTTGAATGTTAGGAAGTTTAGGAATGTTAGAAGTTTTGATGGAAATATGGATGAACTAGGAAGTTTAAAATGAATGTTAAGAACATGAATTTGTTATCTTTGAATGTTCGGAAGTTTAGGAATATTAGAAGTTTTTATAGAAATATGGATGAACTAAGAAATGTTAGGAAGTTTAGGAATGTTAGAAGTTTTAATAGAAATATGGATGAACTAGGAAGCTTAAAAGTGAACATGTTAAGTTCAAGTTTTAGGAATGTTAGGAAGTTTATGAATGTTAGAGGTTTTGATGGAAATATGGATGAACTAGGAAGTTTAAAAATGAATGTTAAGAACATGAATGTTATCTTTGAATGTTATGAAGTTTAGGAATGTTAGAAGTGTTGACAGAAATATGGATGAACTAGTAAGCTTAAAAATGAACATGTTAAGTTCAAATTTTAGGAATGTCAGGAAGTTTTGATTGAAATATGAATGTTAGGTTTAAATTTTGATAGGAATGTTAAGAATGAATGTGATGGTAAGAATGGATGCTAAGGAATTTATGATAAGTGCAATGAATGAATGAATGTTAAGATTGAATGTTAAGAACATGATTGTTATCTTTGAATGTTAGGAAGTTTAGGAATGTTAGAAGTTTTGATGAAAATATGGATGAACTAGGAAGTTTAAAAATGAATGTTAAGAACATGTGAATGTTATCTTTGAATGCTAGGAATTTTAAGAATGTTAGAAGTTTTAATAGAAATATGGATGAACTAGGAAGCTTAGGAATGTTAGGAAGTTTAGAAGTTTTGATGGAAATATGGATGAACTAGAAAGTTTAAAAATGAATGTTAAGAACATGAATGTTATCTTTGAATGTTAGGAAGTTTAGGAATGTTAGAAGTTTTGATAGAAATATGGATGAACTAGTAAGCTTAAAAATAAACACATGTTAACTTCAAATTTTAGGAATGTTAGGAAGTTTTGATTGAAATATGAATGTTAAGTTTAAATTTTGATAGGAATGTTAAGAATGAATGTGATGGTAAGAATAGATGCTAAGGAGTTTATGATAGGTGCAATGAATGAATGAATGTTAAGATTGAATGTTAAGAACATGATTGTTATCTTTGAATGTTAGGAAGTTTAGGAATGTCAGGAAGTTTTGATAGAAATATGAATGTTAAGAAGTTTAAAAATGAATGTTACCTGAGATCAAAGTTTAGGAACTTGTTAGGAAGTTTTGATTGAAATATGAATGTTAGGAAGTTGAAAAATAAATATTATGTTCAAATTTTGATATGACATTTTAATTAATAATTCTTATTTTCAATGTTTAGGTACATTTGATGTGGCTAAAATCATGGCAAATGGGGATAACTGTTTTTTGTTTTTTAATCATAAGCGAAGATTATAGGATTGTGAAGCTTGTGCTAAATTAGAGCAATGATTTTAGACAACAATTTGATGAATTTTCATCGATTTGTTGTAAATAATCATTCCTATAATTTAGCATAAGCTTCCCAATCCTGAAATCTTTTCTTGTGATTAAAAATCAAATGATTGTTGTCTCCATTTGCCATGATTTCAGTTATGTGAACTTACACAAGCGATATTTTAAATTAAAGATTCAAGGCGGAGAGTGGCGACAGCCACAGATCCGTTATCTCATCCCTTAAGTGGTCTAATAGACATATGGGGACCCAAATAAAGTATTTTATACAGAATTAAGACAAAAATTTTACACATTGAAGTTTTCATTACCAAATAATTTTTGAATTCAAATTTCAGCATACTAGAATACGATCATTTAAACTCTTATACTCCAGTTCCTTTCAAGATCATAGACATAGAGAGAAAAATATATATTGTACACAACATTTGACAATGACATGGACAAAACCATTGATCTATAATTAATTTTTTATATAGTTAAAAACATCGCAATGGAATGCCATCCTCAATTATCCGTTCATAGTCATATTTGGATAGTTTCCATTTTTTATTTTTTAATTATTTTTTCGATGGAACTTGAACCAATTTGATTCGAGATGCACATACTAAATGACTATATTGAAAACATATAACATCAGGTTCATAATCCTGAAAGTAGACATAATTTTGAGTCATATGGGTTTGCTAAAAAGATAGCCCTTTAAAATGATGGATCCTCTCTCGTATGTATATTCGTTGTCATTGTAGTCTTCCAATAACTTCATTTTTCCTTCAGTGCATCGCATCAAATAATACGTCACATTTTCATTGTTGTCTATAGGTGCAATCGCAGCAAAAACATTTCCTGTGCAAATTACAATTGACGTTAGGATTTTTAATTCACTTAAATTGACTAATATACATGTGTATAAGGTGATGGACAAGAATGAACAATTGACAAAACAATGGTATTTGATCATTACCTTCTCTAACGAGATTTGAAATTCCGTCGCCATCAGATGATATTGCTATTTATTCTGATTCTAATTCTTCTATGCTTGCCAGTGGCATTTTTCCTTTAGGATTAATCTCTGTGTGTTTCCAATGTTTTACGTAGTTGTTCGTTATGTTTTCACAAACTTCTATAGATTCAATATTTTCAGTGCAAATATGACAAAATCATGATTGCTTTCTACTGCCAAATGCATAAACATTTTGGAAGGCTTTTGTTTGAATAGAGTGAAAATATCTAGTCCCATGTATGGTGCTAGTGTTGTATGGCATTGATCTATTTATATCTTGGACCCCAACAAGCCAAAAAAACCTAGTACACAAATGACAAATTTTGATGTTAGGTACATACTTTTTTTAAAATTGATAATAAAATATAAATTATAATATTTGTGTGTACATACCTATGCACATATTTTGATTGTTGATTATAATCATGGTTTAGATGTGATTTACACCATTGGACAACCTCTACAGCTGAATGGAATCGTGCAAAACTATGGTTCATTTTCCATCTTCGAAGTGCTCTTTTTACGCATGCTCCTGCACCATCATGTTCACCTTTTCCATGACCAGTTTCAAAGAAATTCCAGTGATGTTTAATGTTCAATGCTTTATGAAGTCGACATAACCAATAAAATGATCGCGAAGATTTAAATTGTCCGGCACATCCATCCAACCATATCCAATGCTCATTGAATTTAATGTTACTTCCCTTTAGTGAATTGCAGAAAATACTTTCAATACAATGTTGAACAAAATATGTATCGTGTGTACGATTGTCGCTGATATAAAAGTGATATTCTTTAATCACATCTTGATTGTCACTTGTGATTTCAATGCCATCAACATCCTGTTGAGAATGTCTATATAAAACATGGACAAATATCGAAACTTGGTCAGAATGATAGTATTCACTCTGTATCTCTTTTTGTGCAGCAAATGTGTAATTTTCTGCAAAATCAACCACTGACAAAATTGTTCCTGGAATATAGTTTTGAGCCCATATTGAGTTGAGGAATTGATTTCTAGGTTCTTAAGAAATCATGGCCTCCTATAGTGCAAGTGGTAATTAAAAATGGAATAAGAAACCAAAACAAGATAGGTATCCATCTCAATTTGGTTAATTTTTGTACACGTTAAAATATTATATTTCCATTATAATTGATTCATAATTTTGCATGTAGAAGGATCACAATAATGAACAGAAAGTTATAAATAAATGAGTAATGTTATTAAAGCTAACTCATTATGCAAATATTTTGTGCTTACATGTTTGTCAAAATTTTAATAGGGGTAACTACTTGGATGGTAATCAATTTCCTATTCAAGTAGGTCATGACAGCTACATATACTAGCTGATGCACTTAGCAAAGCATATTGAATGAAAATCAAGAAAGGTCACTACAACTTGACAACTAGACTTTGCATAAAGCACATACCTAACACTAACAAGGTGGCATGCACTCTTTGAAATAAGTCGCCTCATAATTTGAGTGTTCTATTCTAATCCAATTGGGTGGAATGTGTCTACAACTAGCATGATATTTTGAGCCTCAAGGAATGTGTCTCCATCATTCACAAGTGCAGGATGGCCGCATCTAATGTGAGGCTTCTTTATATATTTTGATAAGTTCAAATTTCAAAGAAATAGTTTGACACATAATCATTTGGTCTATATCCAAGGAGAAATGAGCATATTTAAAGAGGTGAAACCAATATTTACACAAAAGAGTGTTGAAACCCTAGTTTGAGGTGCAAGGTATCTTTTAGGTCTAATTAGACCCTTACTTAGCATGAGTAAAATGAGTAATTTTATTGTATCTCTTATATAAATTGTGTCTTTTGTACAACATTATGATGAAATAGACTAAGAACCTAGGATCATAACTTTATCATACTGCATTACAAAAATATTAGCCTATAAGCAGATTAGCTTGAATTTATATATGACTTTATTTATATAACAAAAGTTTGCGTTTAAGTAGACAACAAATTTTGAGTTTGAATTGACTCTACCATGACTACGCATGGTACTTTTGGATATAATTGTACTATGTCACTATCCAGGTTATCACAAATATTTTTCCATTGTTCCAAAGAGGCTACTTCTTAATTAGTGTCTTTAGATAGAAGGGTTTTCCTTATCCTTTTTAGGCATTGAACCTGCAAAGTTGTTAAATATCTTAGAAATATGTCATGACGTGTGCCATATCATTGTAGTGATCTAATATTGATAGTTAGTAAGGTTACGAAAATGGAAAAACCAAGTTAATGCTGGATTCATCTATTATCAAAACTTATGTTGTTCAAAAACATGTTATATTAAAGGGACAATGTGATATATCAAACTTTACAACAAACTTGGTTTTCCTTTAATTATAAGGGGAGTTGTTTACACAATAAAACAAAGGATATATAATTTCTTATTCATTTGCATCATTGATTTATTCGCTTACTTTTGACACATTTAAATTCTCTGTTTTACATGACACTCATTCATATCTACTTTTCAAAAACATATTTTTTTTGAATAAGTACATTAATATTTTCTAATGCAGCACTACTTGTTTTCATATTTTATACACTTTTCTTAACCTTGTGGATTTTCACTTCTCAAGTTCTTTTTTAATTACACCTCTTCCACCTTACCTCCTTATTACAATGTTATTTTTGCACTATCATGTGCAATTCCTAGTTAAAACTTGATCCACTATTGTATGTGGAGGAGAGTATTTCTCTTTCCTGCACCAATTTCCAATAGGGAAATCTTCATCAAGTAATCACACATGCTAGCACTTACTTGACACTTGGCTCTCGAGAACCTAAACATTTTATCATTAACAACACCCAAGCAGATCACTTTGAATTTAAATTCAGCAAGCATGAAATCTTTTCAAAGTCAAATTGACTAAGTTCCTAAAGTATGCAAAAATGAAATATCAAATCAATTCAATTCTAGATACCACACTTATATATCATATAAATACCCTTTGTGATATGTTTTATGTTACATTTGGAATTGTAGGGTATTAATGTTTGTAAGAGTTAGTGATATATTTTTAGTGTGAACTTTGATTCAGTGTGAACTTCGATTCTACTTAAGGGTGCTAGATCAATGGAAGAGCACCTGCCTTACAAGCAGGAGGTTGGTGGTTCGATTCCTTTATTCCCTATCTACATAAATCAATGAATAGTTAAATGGATAGTTAACAACAATCAATGACTAAATAAATGACCAGTTAACAACAATCAATGACTAAATATATGACTAGTTAATAACAATCAATGACTAATAAATGTCTAAATGTACTACCAAACAACAATAATTAATGACCAAATAGCGACAATTAATGACCAAATAAACAACCAAATGACTACAATTAATGGAAAAATAAATGACCACAATTAATGATTAAATAGAAACAAATAATGACAAGATAAATGACCAAATAACAACAATTAATGACCAAATAAATGACTCAATATATGACCAATGCTTGAAGAAATTCAATAAATTTATGACCAAGTGATAAATGACCAATTTGGTCAAGATATAAGTGATTGCTAATTTGTCACTAGTGGTCACGTGACCAAAATTAGTCATTTATAGTTGATTTTTAGTCATTTTTTTAGTCACTAATTACCCATTTTGTACTTGCGATTTACAAGTAGCATGCAATATCCACTACCTCTTTCCAAAATTATTGTTGTATCTTGGCACTACTGAGCATGCTCCTATCCTTCTACATTAGCTTCATGTTCATTCTTTTTGCAACTCCATTATGTTGACGTGTGTATGGAGTAGTATGCTGCCTTAATATACTGCACTTCTTACAAAATTCCTCAAATGAATTCTTGCAGAACTCCCCACCATTATCTGTCCTCAACACCTTTATTTTCTTTTCGATATGATTCTGTACAATAACCTTAAATTCTTTAAAATTAATAAATACTTCAGATTTATTTTGAAGGAAATAATTCCATGTGGTCCTTGAGAAATCATCTATAAATGAAAGATAATACATAGATATTCCTAAGGATGGAACAAGCACAAGTCCAAACACATCACTATGTATTAACTATAAAATTACCTTTTCTCTTGTAGAACCAAGTGTAAATATTAATCAATAATGTTTTCCATATATGCAATGTTCACAAAAATCAAAATCTAGTGTGTAACCAAACATAACTTCAACCATACCTTTACCTTATAATGCTCGAAGGCCCTTTTCTTTGATATGCACCAATCTTTGATGCCATAGAATTGTATTTATTTTAGAGACATATGAGTTTCTTCCTTCGTTATCTCCTCCCATGGGAACAACATGAATGTTACATTCATTAATGATGGGGCTTCCCAATAATTTGTATAGAGTTCCCTTGCAAACTCCCTCAGTAAGACCATTGATTCTCAAACCATTTTGCATGTTTCTTTTGCAAACACAGTATGTATGCCTACATCACCCATCATTCCGATGGATATCAAGTTTCTTGATAGATTTAGAATTTGTATTACTATGGGGAGAGTTCTAATCCTTCCATCCTTGACATACAACTTAAAGCTTCCACGTCCAATGATATTATTTTTTCAATCATTGTAATGTCCCTCAAATCACGAAATAAAATAAAAAAAAATTGTATGGGGTCTATTTATAGGTAAGACCTAAGATTTACTTAAAATTAACTTCAACACTGAGTTTAAATGCTAAGAATAACATGATTCTTGTATTCTGATTGTGATACTTATGTTGAGATCATTTGCATAACATTGAGCTAGTATGAGTTAGTCTAGCACGTACTTTCTAATGTCAATATGATTGTTTTATGCTATTATTTGTTTCGTAAAATGTTGTGTTTTGTATTCTGGTCATCATCTCTTGGTTCAATTTCTTCCTAAAAGTCTATGCCTGTGTGATTATAAATTTGTATTTCTTTCCATAATTGAACTTGATGACTTGCTTGTTAAAGGCCCCGAGGTCCATCCATAACCTGCACATGACCAGAGCGTAGCTCTTGGTCTATGCATGCCTATTTCACAGGTAACATTTACTCCACGTTTAAACATAGCTTGGGGAATCCTGCACATGACCAGAGCATAGCTCTTGGTCTGTGCATTCCCATTTCACAAGTAACATTTACTCCACGTTTAAACATAAATTACCCATTTCGTTTATATGCAATAGTTATTTCTAACATGCTAACAGGTTGCGTGGATTTCTATTGCAGGTTAGGAGAAAGGATCTTGTTGCTAGCTCTAGGGTTCAATGCATTGCTGGAAGGGTGGGTCATCAACGCAAGTACGAGTATGTCCTGGGTTTAATGGAGTTTCCCAACCCACAAAATATATGGTTTTTGCGATTTGAAAAGAAATTTAATGAAAGGCTTTGTTGGACGCTCTATTGGAGTGACAAGGAGGATGAGTGAGCCTTACAGGCACACTTTGTCATTCATTTGAGTTTACTTGTACTAGCATTGTTCTTAGGGTTTATAATTCTCATTGTAAGCCCTCTCGACATGTTCACGCCTATTTATAATAGCCCTGTGATGAATCCTACGCTTCAGGACTCTGGAATTTTTGTCTACGCTTCAAGACTCTGGAATTTTTGTCTAAGTTGTATTCATTTTTATAATGGAACCTGTTTCTGTCGAAATGGCTCACTGGTGAATCACTAGGTGATGGGTAATTCTGATAGGCATTTTTAACGAGGTTTTGTATAGTGTTCTGTAAATGGTGCTTTCAGGTCAAATTCCGAGATTCATTTGAATATACAGGGTATCCGTCATTTTGATACTAATTGTATGCTTGATGTTCACATCAAATTTTATTCAGGGTTCTATTGCTACATTTATTTTCTAATTACATTTTTTGGTTCCATATTTATCTTCTGTCCTGTAGTGAATACGTTAAAAACGAGTTTATGAATGATTTTTGGTTGCTATCCTTTGCTACCTTTGATTTCGATGTGTATTAATTAAATACTGGGAGTTTGCCTAATTAATATTATGGTATTTGATATCTGGATCTACGCTGAAAGTGTAATCTCTAATGATAGGTGTTCATACTGTCAAGGGCATTCGATACCTGCGCCCTAATTGATGTCCGCGGGTTTTGTGTGTTCGATTTCCATTTGCATACCTGTAGGTATTTGGGAAAGGCCCTAAATCCAACTCTATGGTTTTCTTTTAGTTGTTTTATTCGTGAAAGCGATGGTGCCCTTTTCAAAAGGCTTGCATGGATTGTAATGAAAAACGAGTTCCAGTCAATTGTTGGAATTGTGACAATCCTAGAAATGAAGGTTCTAAGGTATTCAATCCCGAGTATGTGTGGAAAAACGACTCTATGTTTTCAATGGTTGTACGTGTGTGCTCTGAATCCATATGGTATAGGCTATGATTAAAATAATAGTTTAAGAGTGTATTTGATGACTTAGTTTTAATGCTAGGAAGTGCTATAAGATTTCTTGATGTCTATAGAGATCATGGAGGGCTTTGTATGAGCATACTATATGGTCTTATTAATTATATACTAACTTAACAAAATTGAGTATGCATAATGGTGTTTTACCCATGGTATAGTTCATGAGATTTTTATATGTAGATAGCTTCCAAATGTATTCTTGTTTATTATAGGTATTTGTTTGTATAATATTTAGCATGTTTGTAAGTAGATGATGTTCGATTCTTGAAGGTAGTTTTGGCATACTTTTAATATTTTCTAAAATATTTATGGGACTTACATGAAGAGAGAAGAGTTGGGTTCATATCTATCTATATATATATATATATATATATATATATATATATTTGTTCATTATTATAGAATTCTGGATACTTGATTTATATATGAGGTCTAAGTGGAAGTAAAAGGGGTTTTGTTTTCAACATGAAAATGAGATCTGTGTAATATGATAGTTTTATTATATAATTTGTTTTCTAGGTTATAGGTCCTGCATACTCAATATAAGTACTCTGTTTATTTTATGTTTACCATTTATAAGTATATATTAAATAAACCAACCAGAATTTAGGGCACTGCCCAGAATCCTAATCATGGGATTCTCTTTCTGTGTAGGGATAATATGGGAGCTTTCTCCTTATTGATTATTTCTCCAACGACAACCCGAAATCATGGCTAAACATTTCTGCCAATGATCTTATTAGAAAAACATATATTCTAATCCTAATACTCCGTAAATATAACAAATAATTTAGAAGCGACAAATCTGATAAAAATTTGAATAAAGTAATATTTCAGGAAGCCTTTGTAGACATATGAAATTTAACATAGTAATTTATGAAAATGATATAACCTAATAAATGTTGATCCATAATATAAATTTATGAGATATAATAATTAAAGAAAAACTGTAGATACTTATCAGTATTTTGTTGCAATGTGACTGACTTAGGAACTTCCACGTTCCACCAAACCATAGACCTCAACCCATTCCTGGATTGTTCTGCAGGTCACCCCCGAACCGAACTAAGCATGACAAGAACTAGAATGCCTATGGTAAATTTTCTATCTTCCTTACTATAATAGAGTAGTCACAAGGTCCGTTTACCAGCCCTTGGTGTGAATCTTTCTTAATAACTTCCCCTGCTTTACCCACATTCCTCTTTCTAGGACACACCAGATATAAAAAATCTGATGTTTGAGCACTCAAATTCATGGTTGAACCCTCCAGTGAACTTGGAAAACACTTTCCCCTGCAAAGTTCCTCTCTCCACTATTTATAAGGTTTTATGGGAAAAAGGCTACTAGGAATTAGGCTTAACTCACTCAGTGACTTGTGAGACACACTGACAGTTCTGTTTTTATCTTTAATTAAAAATTTAGTTTATTTTAATCCTCACAAATTATTTTAATCTTTAATTGATTAAATCAGACTTTTACTCACCTAACAACTAGTTTGAACTTTAGTTATCGGCTAGTGACATTTCTAAACTCTTGCTTGCTCAGTCCCTCTTTGAGTGGCAGTCCTAGTCAGTTAGAAAGAATAAAATAATAATAGTTTGAGTATTAAAATAAATAATCAAAGTATTATTGATGCTCCAGATCTCCCATCTCAACATCAGTCAATCATCAAGAGTTTAAGTGCTCCAAAGAATTACAGATCAACACTTACTCAACTAATAGTGCTCCAGAGCCCACTTGGATCAACACTATTAAGTCAACCATCTTAGTGCTCCAGAACTTATGCTCAACACTAGGTACAATAATTCAGATGTTCCAAAGCTCACTTGCTCACATCATTTAATAATTTTGGTGCTATTCAGAACTCACTAGCTCAGCACTCAAAATAGCCACATAGGTGTTTCTAGAGTTCTTTTTAACTCAACACCTGTTCAATAAAAAGTTAAGTTTCTAACAATAAATAACTGTAAAAAAAAAAAGTCTTTTCTTAGGATATTCCATCCCTCCCCGCTTAGAACAACACCGTCCCATTGTTAGGGACTTGGACTGAAACTGTGAAACAAGGAGGGGTAGGCCTCTTTCATTGCATTCTCATTCTCCCATGTGGCCTCTTCAGGACCGAAATGCTTCCATTGCACTTTTAGCTGGACAATGGTTCACTTTCTAAGAGATACTTCTCTCTTGTCCAGTATATGAAGGGGTTCTGGTACAAACTCTCCTTCTGGTTCTACCTATAACAAGGACCAATCAATTACATGCTTAGTATCATAAACATATTTCTTAAGTAACGATGCATGAAAAACATTGTGCACTTTTACATGCGTAGGTAGCGCTAGTTCATAGGCCACTGGCCCTTTCTTGGCCAATATTTCAAATGGCCCACAAAACCTGGGAGCTAGTTTCTTGCATTTTCCCAAACTTAATGAGCTTCTCTTAGCTTTTACTTTTAAGTACACATGTTCTCCAATTTGATATTCTTTGTATTTTCTTTTTCTGTCCCCATAGCTTTTATGTCTGTCCTATTCCTCTTTCAGATTCTCTTGCACCTTTACAACCAACTATTCTAGATATTTTAAGAGATCTAGCCCTAACATGAGCCTATCCACCAAGCTGGCCCAAGTTACCGGTGTTCTACATTTTCTGCCATAGTGTATTTCGAAAGGGCTCATTTTGGCTGAGGTCTGATAACCATTATTGTATGCAAATTCTACAAGGTGTAAATATTCTTCCCATTGGTTGTATTATTCATTATGTACATTCTAAGTATATCTTCTAGTATCTTATTTACCCATTCTATTTTTCCATTTGTCTATGGATGATAAGAAGTTCTAAATTTTAATTGTGTCTCCAATCCGGAGAACAATGATCTCTAGAAATTACTTGTGAACTCCGTATCTCTATCTGAGATAATGGCTTTCGGTATCCCATGTAGTCTAAAAATTTCTTTTAGGAAAATGTCTGCAATGTTAACAGCCTTGTGGGTATACTTTACTAGAATAAAGTGTGTAGCCTTAGATAGTTTATATGATATAACCATGATTGAGTCGTTATGTTTCTTACTTTTTGGTAGGCCTGTGATAAAGTCCATGTTGATTACCGTCACATTACCGCCCACTTCCATTTTGAAATGGGTAAGGGTTGCAACAGTCCTGTTGGGTGTTGGTGTTCTTCCTTAACCAATTGAAATTCCTAACACTTGGCAATAAATAATGCTATGTCAACTTTTAATTTTGGCCAGAAATAATGTTTCTTTATAGCTAATATCATTTTATGGTATCCCGGGTGCCCAGATTAAGGTTTATGGTGAAATTCATCTAATATATCAGACCTGATATTTTCACTTTCTAGGACATAAAGTCTGTTTTTAGACCAAAGTATTCCCGTCTCGTCTATTTTATAGTCTTTATGTTGTATAAACAATCTATCCTCTTGTATTTTTTGAAGTATTTCAATGTAAAAATGGTCATTTTTACTTGTTGTCTTAATTTTATCATGCAGACCAGAACTAGCTTGACTTATTGTCACCTCATGAATTAGGTGGATTCTGTGACTTAACGCATTTGCAATTTTATTCTCCTTTCCTTTGATGTGTTTTAGCTCAAAATTGTACTCGTTGAGGAAGGCCAGCCACCTAGCTTGTCTAGCATTTAAATATGGCTGATCGAAAAGGGATTTCAAACTCATGTTATCAGTCTTGAGGAGGAATTTCTTTCCCATGAGGTAGTGCCTCCACATTTTCAATGTGTGGATAATGGAAGGTAGCTCAAGACCATGTGTTGGATAGTTCTGTTCATGTTCTTTCAATTTATGTGATTCATAATAGATTACAAATTCATTTTGCATAAGGACTCCCCGAAGTCCCTCCTTACTTGCATCAGTGAAAACCACAAAATACCCATCCGGATCTGCAATCCTTAGTATGGGTGAAGTTGTTAATAGTTGTTTTAGTTTATGAAAACTCTCTTCCCACTTGGTTGTCCATAAGAACTACTTTCCTTTTTTTTTCATTGATTTCACGGGGCATGCAATCCTAGAGAAGTTATCAAAGAACTTTCTATAGTAACCTGCCAATCCTAAGAATGATCTGATGTCAGTGACACAGGTAGGTGAGGCCATTCTTCAATAGCGTTGATCTTTTCCATATCTATGGAAATACCTTTTTTCTGAAATGATGTGGCCTAGATACTGTATTTGAGGTCTGTAAATATCACACTTACTGAATTTGGCATAAAGATGGTTCTCTCGTAGGATTTGTAGTACAGTCTTGAGGTGTTCCTTATGTTGTTCCTCATCCTTAGAGTAGATGACTATATCGTCAATGAACACTAGCACAAATTTGTCTAAGTATTTACTAAAAATACTGTTCATCATGCACATGAAATTCGCGGGTGCATTAGTTATCCCAAAGGGCATCACCACAAACTTGTGGTGACCATACCGAGTCCTAAAAGCGCTCTTGTTTATGTCTTTGCCTTGAATCCTCAGTTGATGGTATCCCAAACGTAAGTCAATTTTGGAGAATACTCTTTCTCCTCCAACTTGATCAAATAAACCATCTATCCTTGGGAGTGGGTATCTATTCTTTATGGTCAGTTTGTTCAGCTGTCGGTAATCAATGACCATCCTTATTTTTCACAAAGAGTATGGGTGCTCCCCATGGGGATACACTAGGTCGAATGTACCCTTTATCTATTGTTACACCTAAATATTATCATCATGAGACTTAGTGTAAGCATCCCTAAAGTTTCCTTGACTAAGTCATTAACTTGGAAGAGAGGCAGATCCATTTTTACTAGGTTTTTAGAAGCTGTCGCAGGTTTCCTTAATGCAGCATGCAACGTCGCAGCTTGTCCTCTTACAGACTACGATGATGTTAGTTAATGGACTAAAATAGCTTCTTAGAGCTCATTCTCGAAGCTAGCTGACATGGATCCCTATCCCTGACCTTTTGGAGAGCTGAAACTTGGTTCCTAGCCTCTTGGAAGGACCCCCTATCTCTCTCCTAGCATATCTCAACCTACTCTATCCTCTTAGTCCTATATAAGTGAAGCTCGTTCCCATCCCAAAGGGAGGAAGTCTTTAGTGTCTACATGCTGGTGAAATTACCTTAGGAGAGATCTCTACTCATCTATTGGGAGACTCACACTTCCTTGGAAGGTTTTGGCATATGGCTTGGATGGAGAAGGATTGCTTCATTAAGCTCTGGTTGTAATCATTCTCTTCTATGTACTTTCCCTATTTATACAGTAATATGAATGCTTTCCACCAAATATTGTCGTGTTGATGATATATTGTGTAGTTTACCTACATAACTGTTTATTTAGATCTATTATTGTTTAGATGCTTTTTACTTGTTTGTATTGTTCTGTATGTCTTGACAGGTCTTGCAGTTTAGATCTAACAACCGCAAAGCTTGGAATGACATCCAGGAGAAAGGTCTACAAAATTGAGGTAAGACATCTAATTATTTGATCCTTAACTAGATCTAGGAAGGTGGTTTATATTCTGTTCTATTTGTTCTAGTATCACATTGATCTAGGGAGATCATGCCTGAAGTCCGCTCTTGGTAGATTGTCCGATAGCAAATCTGGAGACCATACTAGGAAAAGAACATTGTTTTGTAGTTTTCAATTTGAATGTCATTTTCATTTGATTTCTTTTTACAAGCCATCTCATTTTACATTTGCCTCTTAAACTAGTTTCACCATCAGATCTTCACTTTGAAGAGTTTGATTACCTTCCTATGAGTCTGCATTTTCATTTTCTAAACCATTTTATTGCTCATTTTGTGGAGATTTATTGATCCTAGAATTTGGATCTCGCCCGTTGCACCTGGGCAGTGGAGCCAGAGCGGCACTATGTCATTTCTTGATCTCTGTTCTCTGCCTTTTTGCCTGTCGTCGCAACTCATCCATTAGTGTCCTGCGACATCGTCACAATCCCTGAACTAGTGACCTGCGACGGTCGCACTGTGTACAAACACAGACTGTGTCGATCTGTCAAAATTGACATAAGGGAATTCCCCCCTCCTTTTCTGATTTGAGTTTTGGTTTAGTGTGTAGACCCCCTCTTTGCTACAAGATCCAGTCAAAAACCCTTTGTTTATTTGTGTGTTGAAGTGTTTGGTTTCATTTGGAGTTGTTTCGGGTTCCATCTTGGACAAGTCCGAGATTTTGTAGTGGAGGACACATTTGTCTCCCCCACCTGCATCCACTCACCCTTGCATTTCCTCCTTTCCTTTCCGGATCTAATCATTGTATTAGATCGGTTTCCAGACCTCATTTGCATACTTTTTTGAGCTTTGCTTGCTACTGATTGATTTTGAGTTTTTGTGGGTTTTCAGTCATATGAGTGGTTGCCATTTTCTTGAGATTTAATGAGTAATTAGAGTGCTGGAAGTGATCTTTTCATTTCAGTATTTGTGTTTAAAATCATCGCTACTATCAAAGTGTCATTTTGGTAATTCCATTGAAAAACCAAAAGTGCTCTATTTCCATCATTTTTCAAACTCATTTGAAGAATTGTTTATGCATTGGAATGCCTCATTTTATAGATCTTTTGGAATATTTGAAAGAAAGTTAAATTATTTGTGTTTTTCATGAATTATTGTAAAATTAGTCACAACAGATCTAATGAACAAGTAAATCAATCACAATAGATGAACATAGAAAATATGGTGTAAAACTGTGCAAAACATGCATCAGTGCTCAATATCCCAATGAGGGTGAATAATTACAATACAATACAGTAACAATGACTGAGCAATTCGAGTTGACTAAGGAGGTCATTTGAATTACTGAATGGTGTAGCTTGGCTCCCACTAGGAGTCCTCATCATCAATCAATGGTGGTCATCAATGCACAAGAACCAGTCATCTAGGTGTCAATCTGAGTCTAACTGAGTGTAACAAGTGTAACTGAAGTGTGTGGCACTGATATAGGGAAGGAGTCTTAGTGGAGGGCGCATGGGAGGCTTAACGTAAGTCAAAACAATTCATCTAGTCATTTTGGAGGTCCAATGGAGTGAAACAGTCAGTCGGGAATGAAACTAGCCTCAAATCAAGGAGAATCGGAGCTAACTAAGTGTAAACTGAGTGGGTAGGTGAAGAAGTGCGCTCTTCTCTGGCAGTAAGTGAGAAGTGGGCACCTTCATGACTAGGAGGGATAAACATCTGATGGAAGGACCTCCCGGGTGCTAGAATGAAGTGGATAAGGTGTTGGAGGCATCAACCTTGTGATTGGGATGCATGCAAACCCTAGAATTTGCATGCAAACCCTAATTGCATGCAAGGTCCTGAAAATGATGATGTGGATATCCGAACACCCCCTCTCAAGCTAGACTATGATGTGCAAAAAATAATGTAGGGCCTTGGTTACTAAGACCAAAGGTCACCCCAATACAATAATCCAAAAAAAATGTTGAAAATAAGCTAAGTGAAGATAGAGGGAAAACCCAGTGGGAAGAAAGCCCCCCCTTAAGCTAAAACATAATAATGGATCAATCTATCTCCACCGTGATGGAACTCACCCCCAACAGTGAACGGAGGTAAGAGAACTTCTTCTTAGTGAAGCTCTTGGTGAAGATGTCTGCAATTTGCTCATTATTAGGGAAATATTGCAAAATGATGGTGCGATCATGCACCAACTCTCGAATGTAGTGCATATGAATCTCAATGTGTTTGGTCCTTTGCCACTGAACTGGATATATGGAGATCTTGATAGCACTTTGATTGTCACAAAAGAGGACAGTCAAAGTAGTGCCACTAAAACCAAACTCGGAAAGAATACCCTGCAACCAAACTGCCTGAATGCAGGCATTGACTGCCCCTCGACACTCTACCTCTGCTGAAGAAAGTGCAATGGCTGCTAGCTTTTTGCTGGACCAGCAAATATGGCCATGACCAATCATGAAAACATATCCAGAAGTGGACTTCCGTTCAATGCTATTACCTGCCCAATTTGAATCAGTAAAACCAATGAAATCAAGCTCAGAATCTGCAGCATAGTGGATGCCAAAATGTTTCGTACCTTGCACATACTGCAAGATCCGCTTGCCTTCCCGCCAATGAAGCTCATGGGGCTGCTGCATATACCTTGACACAACACTCACGGCATATGAAATGTCAGGCCTTGAGTGTGTCAAGTAAAGTAGTGAACCAATCAACTGTCGATACATAGTGCAATCTGCAAGCGGTGTAGAATTTCCCTCCTCAAGACTAATTCCTAAGAGGAATGGGAATGGGGCTGCCTTACATTCAGCCATATTAAACTTCAATAACAGGTTGAAGGCATACTTTTGCTGAGATATAGTGATCCCATCAAAATTTTGAGCTATCTCCAAGCCCAAAAGGTGACTCAGCAAGCCCAAATCACTCATGTCAAAAGCTAGATTTAAGGCAGTTTTTAGCTTGTTTATTGTAGTACGAGTGCTACCAGTGATGAGAAGATCATCAACATAAAGTACAATAACCAACAAATTACCTTTAACTTTCTGTAGGTACACATTTGGATCAGATTTGCATCTTTTGAAATTTTGAGAAAGTAAGAAGGAGTCCATCTTTGCATACCAAGCTCTTGGGGCCTGTTTTAAACCATACAAAGATTTATTCAATATGCAAACTAATGATGGATCTGATGCATAACCTTCTGGCTACTTCATATATACCTCTTCAGCAAGATCTCCATGTAGAAAAGCACTCTTCACATCCATGTGGTGCACTTCCCAGTGCTTGGATGCGGAAATTGCCAAAACTAGGTGGACGGAATCCATCTTTGCAACCGGTGCAAAGGTCTCAGTGTAGTCCACTCCTTGGACTTGGGAGAAACCTTTTGCCACCAACCTAGATTTGTATTTGCTGATAGAGCCATCAGCAGCAACTTTTGTGCGGTAGACCCATTTACATTAGACTAATTTTCTTCCAGGTGGAAGAGAAGCTAGCTCCCATGTATTGTTCTTTTGAAGAGAATTGTACTCTTCATCCATGGCACTTTTCCATCTCGGATCTCGGTGGGCATGATAGTATGTTGTGGGATATGAACCAGTAATCAAATAACAAATCTCATGAAGTAATGGGTCAGAAATAGAAAGAGCCATACCTGCTCTTTGAAAGTCTGCTCTTGTTTGTCTTGGATCAACAGGATTTCCAATGTTCAAACTAGCAAATTGAAGAGTGTTTTGGGCCCACTTTGGTAACCGAGGAGGATCATAATTGTCGGATTCCGAACTTGATATGTAATGATCATCATGTTATGCTACAATATCAGAAATATCAGAACCAATACTTTCATTATCGCTACTCGAATCTTCTTCTAGTGAAGGCGGTGAAATGGCAGTTTCTTCCTCGACTAGTTGCAATTCTTGAAGTGGTTCTTCAAATTGTACACTGCACTCTATGAATATCTTTTTGGATCTGATATCCATGAGTTTATATGCCTTTGATTCTTCTCCATATCCTATCAGTATGCACTTAAAACTTTGTGGATCCAAAGCTCGTCTCTTCTTGGAAGGAATTCTAGCCCATGCAGTAGAGCCAAAAACTCTCAAATTTGAAACATCCGGTTTGTGAGCAAAGAATGTTTCGAAAGGAGTCATACCCTTCATGGATGAATGTGGAACTCAGTTTTGAATGTATGCAGCAACATTAATTTCTTCAGCCCAAATATTTTCAGCCAAACCTTTTGACTCAATCATGCAAGTAGCCATCTCTTTCAGTGACCGATTTTTCCTTTCCAATACACCGTTCTGCTGGGGTGTGTAGGGAACTGTATATTGGATCTGAATTCTGCTTTTGGCACAAAGTTGCAGCAACTTGGCCTTGATATATTCTCCACCATTATCATATCTAAGAGCTTTGATCTTGCTCTCAGTGGCGGTCTCAACAGAAGCCTTAAAATCCTTGAATTTTCCAAGCACTTCTGACTTGTTTTTGAGAAAAAATACCCATGTAAAGCGGGAAAGATCATCAATAAATGTCAAAACATACCTTGAACCATTTAATGACATATTGGGAAGAGGACCACTGATATTGGAATGTATCAACCCCAAAACTGTAGAAGCTCTGCTAGCTTTTCCGTGGTTGAACCTGTGCTCGGGGTGCTTCACACTAATGCAACCGGTGCATATTCCCTTCGAGGAACAGAGTTGGGGAAGACCATCTACCATGGATTTGTTTGATAACATAAGCAAATACTTATAATTAAGATGTCCAAATATTTCATGCCAAAGCCTACTAACCTCATTACCATGTGTGCGAAGAGCAGTGGGCTTTGCAAGCGGAATAAAGTGTGAAAACTCATAGCATTTTGCAGTGTGGTTCGCCTTTCTGACTGCAATAAGTCTTTCAATTTTGATATAAAAAATTTCAACTTTATTAAGGCTGAATGTAACTTGTTTCGGTTCACTAGTGTGTGTCATTTGATACACAGAAAGAATATTTGAATCCAAGGAAGGAACATAGAGAACATTCTGAAAGCTTCCATGATCGACATGGATTGTACCTTTTCCCTTTGAAGAAATTTTTGAGTCATCTCCCAAATGGATGGGGATGGAGCTGTTTGAATCGAATGAAGAAAAATAATCAATACTTGCAGCCATATGATTTGATGCATCGGAATCTATCAAAAGAGTAGTGGGCTTCTAAACAGGAGCCATGAGTGATTGTCCTCTTTCATGATCATCATTCCTATCCTTCTTCCTTGCGCCATCAGGAAGAGTTATGTTATTCTTTTCTAAAAGGAGGGCCATTTGATCTATAGTCTTCTTCATGCATGAACTTTCGGGATGAAAGCCACGGTTGCAATAAGTACATTTAGATTTTTTCTTACCCTCTTTACCCTTTTGCATGAACTTCGAACTGGATGGTGCATCCGTCTACTTTCCTTTCTCTCTTTGCTTGTGAGGCTCGAATTTGGGCTTGTCTTTCTTTTGCTTTCCTTTACCATTCAAATTCTTGGGTCCTTGAACAAATAGGGCTGAATATTTCGATTTTATGGACCCCATTTGAATCAGCTTATCATGCTCTTTTGTGACGGACTCAATGAAGGCATTCAAGGTAGGCATCTTCCAATTCGAGGTAGTTAGCTAAACGAAATTGAAAGTAGAGACAAATACCAAATAGTCTTTACCAAGCTTGGTGAGAATAGAGAGAATCAATTGCTTATCCTCTTTGATAACTCCACTTTTCTTCAACTACAATGTCAAGTGCTTGAATTTTGTGAAAAACTCATTGATGGTCTCGAAATTCTCAAGACTAAGAGCAATCAATTCATTCTATAATTGAAAATCCCTAAGCTCGTCCTGCTTGCCAAAACGTGTGTCAAGTTGCTCCCATATTTCTTTTGGAGTCTTCAATCCGTTGAGATGGAAGTGAAGATCTTTGGAAATAGAGAGGCAAAGAAGACCATAAGCTTCATCAAGCTTGTTGTAGTGTTTGGTTCTTTCTGACAATGTGCTTGGCTCCAATTCGAGGCCAACTGTGACTGTATAGAATCCTTTTGAACATAATATGACCTCCATATCATCTTTCCAATCAAAATAGTTGAAGGGAGTGAGGATAGGCTTTGAGGAAGAGTATTCCATTTCTAGGAGCGAGTGCACTTTCATGTAGAAAGGCTTGCAAAGGCAAGGTAGCAAATGCAATTGAAGGAGACAATAACCTACAAATCACACTCAATACAAGAATAGTGAGGTCGAACAATCCACCCTTTTAGAGTTGCATCACACCTGGGATTGGAGATCAAGCAATGTTGAATGGGTCCAATGTATCAAATCTAGGATTTATGTGGAAACTCAATCTTATGGAGTGATATTGGAAGTATTTTTATGCTTTGCATTCACATGAGCGAATGCTCTTGAGATCTTTCATGCCAAAACTTTTGTAATTTTGAGTAAATTCACTCAAATATCCTTGTAGAACACCTATAGAAAAGAGATCTTGTCCCTGCAATGGCTCTGATACCATGTAAAATTAGTCACAACAGATCTAATGAACAAGTAAATCAATCACAACATATGAACATAGAAAATATGGTGTAAAACTGTGCAAAACATGCATCAGTGCTCAATATCCCAATGAGGGTGAATAATTACAATACAATATAGTAACAATGACTAAGCAATTCGAATTGACTAAGGAGTTCATTCGAATTAATGAATGGTGTAGCTTGGCTCCATCTAGGAGTCCTCATCAACAATCAGTGGTGGTCATCAATGCACAAGAACCAATCATCCAGGTGTCAATCTGAGTCTAACTGAGTGTAATAAGTGTAACTGAAGTGTGTAGCACTGATAGAGGGAAGGAGGCTTAGTGGAGGGCACATGGGAGGATTACCTGAAGTCAGAACAAGTCATCTAGTCAATCTGGAGGTCCAACAGAGTGAAACAGTTAGTCGGGAGTGAAACTAGCCTCAAATCAAGGAGAATCAGAGATAACTGAGTGTAAACTGAGTGGGTAGGTGAAGAAGTGCACCCTTCTCTGGGAGTAGGTGAGACGTGGGTGCCTTCATGACTAGGAGGGATAAAACTTTGATGGAAGGAGCTCCCAGGTGCTAGAATGAAGTGGATAAGGTGCTGGAGGCATCAACCTGGTGACTGGGATGCATGCAAACCCTAGAATTTGCATGCAAACCCTAATTGCATGCAAGGTGCTGAAAATGATGATGTGGATATACGAACAATTATGAGTTGCTCATTTTCTTGAAAAATTCAAGTAGATATCAAGTTTTGCAAAAGTGGTCATGTGCTTGGAAATTTGCATACATTTATTGGTTTTTATGCTTTTAGGCCATTGTAGTGAAAATGAAAAGTTTGCATACTCTGCATAGAAATTCTCTCTTTTCATTACTTAGCATCATTTTTGTTTTGAAAAGATAAAAGAAAATGACAAACATGTTTTGATTTGGTTTAGTAGTGTTGTCATCTTTTGTGTTTCACTCAAAAAGGAAAAGAATACTTCCTAGTCATTTTTGGTAGATTCAGGATTGTGTTGCATTTTGTTGTTTTAGCAATAATCACTTGTAAAGAAATTTCTCCCTCCCATACATAGAGTTTATCAAAAGAAAACACATTTTTTACATGTACTTAGGGCTTGCATTATTTTTACATTTATGTACTCACCTCATTCATTCACCTAACCATCTAGATAAAATTAACGGTAGAACTAGGGTAAAAGTTTTAGTAACTTGTGTGTAAGTTAGAGACGTGTTCCGACATCGTTAAGTGTGGCAACTGTCGTTATTTTCCAGCATTGTATTCTGGGTGTATTGTAGTCTTCCACATACTTATCGGTATATCAAATCTCTTTCATGTACCAACCAAGTATATCGAAGCTCTTTTACGTACCCACCAATTACTTCAAGTACTTGGCATATATCGAAAGGTGTTTCACGTACTTGGCGTATATAGAAAGGTGTTTCACATACTCGGTAGTATATAGGAAGGTCTCATGCTGTACGGTTGTGCATTAGACAGCACCACTATAGATTTGAGATCCCACGTACCTTGTGTATATTGGGAGACACCGTTAGGATTCTTCAGAGCAACTGAGTTAACCTTTTGGCTGTCTTGGCAGAGCAATACACCGAGAACACCACTCAAGGAGATTACTATGCACATACTGTCTAGGTAGTCAGGTATTCTGGCAAGGGTATGGTCCCAATCCTCCTTGTCGCGTTTTACTGTTGGACCCTACGGTATATAGCGATTTGCAAAGCCTTGAAAATCCTGTGAGGTTTCAAACTGTTCAATCCAGTCTTATTACATAAGTTTGCTTGTGCCCTTAGTTTGTGTAGGATTTTTCTAGACTTCCTTTCTTTTGTTTTAGCTTTCCTTAGGAGGAAATTTTTGTTTTAGTCATTCTGGTTGACTTTCCTTTGAGAAGGTCCCGTAGGATTCAGAACTTGCCACCAGAATATCGCCTTAACTAGGAGGTAATTTTGAACGTAAGAATGGACCCACCAGCCAGGGTCAGATCAAATGAAGTGGAAAACCCTACTTTGAATGTCGGAGGACTTTGGTTTCCTCATACCCCTCCAGATTCGCCTGCCTCCCGTCCCCCATAGAGTGAAGAGGCACAAAATTCCACTTCACAAGATACACCTCCCGTGTTAGTGGGAGATCCTGGATCATTGGAATGGTTAAATCCACCTCAGGACGACCCCATAGCAGCTATTAGCCCTTCAACAACTTACTAGACATCTTCTCTAGGCCACCCTGTGGCTCATTTTTCCGTTTCACCCCTGCCCAACTGGACTACTCCATAAAATTCTCTACCACTAAGTTGACCCACTCCCGTCGAGATTTTTGGACCCATTTGTGATCAATTACATACCATGGGTGATGATGTTCAAAGACAAAGTATCACACAAGCGGCCCATTTTAGATAAATCCCAATTCACAGGGTATCTTTTGATTCACCGGAACCATCCATCCACGACCTGACCATCCATGAGATTGGACAACCCTCACAAGAACCTAGTCCTACCACCCAACTTGTTGAAGGATAGAAGTACAACACACCTTTTTCTACTACTGTTACATTACCTATTCCTTCCCCACCCCAAAATTCGAGGGGAGGATACTCTTTACCCCCTACCATTCTTATGAGTAATGTTCCTACCCCACCAGGTAATCAACAAACTCCGTTGGGTCACCCATCACACCTTGGTCAGCACATTGTCATTGGGGGGAATCCCCCGTCTCCTAACCCGAACCCAGGAGCAGGAGTCCCCATCGGACCTTTTGTTGGAACTACCCTCCCCTCCGGCCCATCCACTACGGGATTATCCCATGTTGGGAGTCCATCCAATGTAATTCAACCACCATGGAGTCAAGCGTATCTAGGTTATGTTAACCCTATGTTGGGTCAGTTCAATCCTGAAAACAAACTCTACGGGATAACCTATCTCAGAAACCCATACACTCTATGAGGGCATTAGAATTTTTTACAACATGGACCCCTCCCAACTATCCCTCAGGTACCACCACCCTCGACTGGTCCACCCGCACCTCTCGCTGGAGGCGGAAGTCCTACTCAGAAACCGGGAGGAGGTGGACCTCTGCCTTTGGTCGGAGGCTCATCTCATTCCACTAACAATGGCCTCTAACCTTCCGGCGGTGGAGGGAATGGTCCACCACCCCCCCTGGAGGATGTGGTGGAGGCCCATCCCATTATGGTGGTGGTGGAGGAGGAAAACACCCTTCAAGTGGTGGAGGTGATGGCGGATCCCATTATTATGGTGGCGGTGGTGTAGGTGGTCCATCACCCCCTCCTGGCGGAGGTAGTGGTGGATCTTATTATTACGGAGGTAGTGGTGGAGGTGGTCCCCATCCTTTCGACGACAGAAGTGGCCCAGCATGCCCTCCAGGCAGAGGAGGTGGAGGAACACCTTATTATGGTGGAAGTAGTGGCGGAGGCCTATCCCATTATGGTGGTGGTGGAGGAGGACCACACCCTTCAGGTGGTGGAGGTGGTCCACCACCCCCTCCTGGCATAGGCGGTGGTGGATCTTATTATTATAGCGGTAGTGGTGGAGGTGCTCCCCATCCTTCCGGTGGCAGAAGTGGCCCACCACACCCTCCAAGCAGAGGAGGTGGAGGACCACCTTATTATGGAGGAAGCAGTGGTGGCAGACCTTACTCTTTTGGTGGCGGTGGAGGAGGTGGACCACCCCCCTCCAGGCGGAGGCAGTGGGGGACCACCTTATTACAATGCACCTCCCCCTCCTCCCGACGGTGGTGGTGGCCCTCCACCCCCTCCTGGTGGTGGCGGTGGACCTCCACCTCCACCCGGCAATGGTGGACCCCCACCTTAGAGTAGTGGACCACCTTACTATGGCGGCGGACCTACATTTGGTCCAGAAGGCCCGTATACCTTGGACAATTTCCTCTTGGAACACCCTACAATCAGTCAATACAAGGTCTCACTGGTCCTTACATGCCTCATCCGTACTATCAGTACCCACATCCTCATTAGCAGCTGCCCTTTTTGGCTACTTTAGGCCTACCTGACCTATCTCGCCTAACCAACGACCCAATCTACCACAGAACTAATTGACCACCCATTCCGGTGAAACTTCCATTAGACATCCTCAATTTGATGGCAAGCTGGGTGAGGATGCAAAAAACCATGTGATGACATACCACTTGTGGTGTTCATCCAACTCCTTGATAGACGACTCGATCTATTTCAACGGACTCTCACTGGTTCAGCTACCAAGTGGTATATTGAAATACCACCCCATTCTTTTCTCGATTTTAGTTCTCTTGCTATGAATTTTTTAACTCATTTCCAGCTGCCAATATGGTATGAAACTGGTACAGAGCTTCTGACCTCACTTCGTCAAAATATCACTACTCACATCTCAAGTCATATACATGAGTGGCGGAGGAGACGATGTCTGATTAAGGCTCCTATCCCAGACCAACTCCTAGCGGAATGGTTCACGAAGTCTCTCATACCTACCACAGGTCGAGATGTTCCCATGGGAGGGGCTATCACTGAAGAACAAGCCATCACCTGTTCCCATTTACTAGACTTAGTCTATGCTCAATCGGGCACATTGGTTGGTATTCTTTCTGACGCACCCTATAACACGTACGACCCCACAAAACCACCCAAGGAACCCCAATCTGATGGCATTATTGGATCCCTTAATACCCAACCTCCCTCTCAAACTGTTGGATCGTCGAACCCCCAAGGTTCTTCCCCATCACCAACACAGGCTTGTCACAGCACCACCAAATCATCCACTCCTGTTGTCACCGAAGAAGTGAATTATGTTCAAACAGCTTCACCTCAGAAGTCTGGTGGTAAGAAGAAGAACAAAGGGAAACCTAATAAATCTTCCACCCCTTTAGGAACACAAGAGAAACCATGATGACACCAAACATAAAAAGGAAGTTGAAGTATCCTTGTCTACTATGTGGCGATGACCACTTTTCTAAAGAGTGTCCCCATAGAGACGAAGTTCAAAAGTTTCTTAAGGGAAAACCCATACCCACAGTCCTCAACCATCCCTTCCCTACTCAAAATCAGCAATTGATTTCTCAAACCTCTCCTTTTCAAGGAGAGGCATCCTCTACCATGCATGTTCTGATGATGCGTAGAGAGACATTCAGTTTGAATACTCGATCGCATTTGTATGACTCAGTCCCTTCGAAGGATCTTGTTGGAAGTAATATTGAAAAAGCTTCCACTTCTCTACCTGAGGTGATTGTACCACTGGCCTCTCTCACCATTGAGAATCTCTCTTTTGATTCAATATTGTGTCCTCCCAAGAGCACGATTCAAAAAGTTGTTTTCAATCCCAGTGCTCAGGAAGCTTAGAATTACAATATCGTAGATGACCTGGCACAAGCTCCTTGTGCCATGTCAACGTTGGAAGTCTTGTAGAATTTTTCCAATCAATGCAAGACTCTCCTCGCTTCCATCGGTGCAGTTGATCCATATTCTTCGAATACCATCATGTTTAGACTCGAGTATTTTAAGCTGAGGCTTTCCCATTAGCTTGCATTTCAATTTGTTACCAATTTTGCTAGGAAGATAGTCCATCATACTATTTTAGATGAAGGGGCTTCTACATTGGTCATGTCGATCGCTTGTTGGAGAGCCATTGGCTCTCCTGAACTAAATCATTCTCCCACCACCTTGAAGGCATTCGACGGACGTGGCTTTCAACCCCATGGGTTACTGCAATATTTACTAGTTGAGATGGGGAGCAAGACCAAAAAAATTAACATGGAAGTTGTTGCAGCCCCATTAGATTATAATCTCTTGCTTGGTCGTAATTGGTTTTATGCCATGACTACGGTCGCATCATCTGTCTTTTGCATAGTGCAATTCCCTCACCAAGGTTGAATTGTCGTTGTCAACCAACTAGACTTCGGCACACTAGACACCACTTCTCATCCTAGTGATAATGTCCCAATGCTTGGGAAATCTTCGCAATAGTATGAGAGTGTGGGGGTTGGTCTCATAAAATATTAATCTCTTATGGGCATTTTTTCGACACTGGATCCTCCTCATCATGTTTCCTAGGTGTACATGATCTCCTCAGATATTTCACCTCTTCCCAACCCTACTGATTCATGGCTTGTACCCGATGAAGCCACCACACACCTGATTGGAGACATAATGCCTCTTTCACCTGCTGAACATACCTATGAGGCTATCCAATCAACACCCGAGGACCACCTCACCGTGGCCTCCACATCTTGTTCCCTATGACGGACATCATCCCTACCCGATTATCTGCTCCGGACTTTTCATTTTGATAAGTCCATCATGGAAATAATGAGTGCGGACGATCCTCCGTGGGAAGACCTCCACTACAGGTATTCTTTTCTTCCCCCATTGGATTATGTGTAGAACAGCATTGTGTCATGTCCCAAATTTGGTATTGGGTCACAATGGCCTAATCACATTCGCCCTATTCATTAGAGTTTGTCAAATTGATGCTAAAGGTCAAATAATTGCCAAGGAGGAAAATTACTAGTTTCCTAGGTTTGGGGTGGAAGCTTTGGGATTTGGAATAATGGGGATAATAAATTATGTTTGAACATTAGAATGGCATCAATATTTGATAAAGGAGCTAAATAAATATATACAAGTGAAAATCAAAGTGGCATTTCATCATGAAGACACATGGAAGAAGTGGGACCCACGTATGGCTAGATTTCCCCACTACATTTGGCATCATTCTCTCACCAATTCGAATTCAAGGTGAATAATAACATACTTGGGGGAGTCCAAAAGGTATTATTCATTGCATGAATCATCCAAGGTCAAAATATAGAGGAAGAGTAACTCCCATGGAAGAGGAAGAGGCAATTTGGAGCTAGTGAGACACTTGGGCTAGATTCCCTAGCTCTATGATAACAATGATGAAGATGCTATGACACCTATGACAAAAATCAGACCTGAAGGCTGACATATGACATATATGACATGTTAGGGCTAAAAATAGACTCCAAGAGGGCGCTCAAGGGTGTTAGGGCAGCTAAGATGCTTCCACATGTGATTTGGTGGAAGTGGGAGACTAGGAATTGTTGTACAAGTGGCGTTCTTTGGAATCTCTTCCCAACATGAGTTGGCATGAGTCTCTTGGAAGGAATTCGACCCATGGATGACATTATAAGTTTATAAATGTCAATAAAAAAGAATGAAACCTGGTTTTGATCATTTGTAGAATTTGCAATTGCATTTGTGAAGAGGGAGAGCTAGTGGATGACTAGTTTCTTGCCTTAGCCAATTTCGAGGGTGAAAGATTCCCATCCAAGTTGGCCATTGGAAAGGCCATTCAGACCTTTCATTTGGAGCTTTAATGGAGTCTTTATTTACAGGTGTAAGCTACAGGGCAGCTCATGTTTTCTTTTATTGCAGCTCGCTCCTTCAACCATTTCCAATTTTGAGGGCATATTCTTGATCCTTGAGGGAGGGCATTTTTGGTGAGATATTGTACTATTTGGGGGAGCTTCTAATGCCCCATTTCTATTTTAATATAAATTAAATACTCTTTTCTTCATCTCCAAAAAGTTTCAGGTCGAAATTCCAAGTAGAAATGTATAAATCTCATTTTTAATGGAAGAGCAATGCCATTTCCCCACTACCTTGTTGTGAGCCAATGTATTGATGATTATTTCGAATGAATGGATGATTCTATGATATATTTGTGATAAATATATTTCCATGGATGTATTATACAAGTTTCATGTAATGTACTTGAGCATTTGAAGCATTTTTACTCAGTTTAATTGCATTGGGAGAAGAAATAGTGCCATTTCCTCAAGGGTCGAATTAGGGATTTTTGCAGTTGAATGGGAGAGGGTGAGAACAATTGTAATAAACCATTAATGGTGCATATGAGACCTTAATAACATACTTAACACATTACATATCTCTGTTCATAAATTTGAGTGGGTTTGGAGGCATTTGGGTAGCCATTTTCAGTACTTACCTTAGGGGGATTTGAACCCCAAATTACTAGTAAAATTGCATACTTGGTCCAGAATCTTAAGAGAGTTTGCAAAGGTATTTTGGTGGCCATATGTTGTCCCTTAACATCATATTCAATTCCTAATATCATTCATAAAACTTTCTTGAAGATTTGAAGGAATTTGGAGTCAATTTGAGACCTAGAGACCAATACTAGTCAAAGGGAAATCACTAGTAAAGTTATCTACATTGACCAGAATTGAAAGAGTATTTGCAGAAGTGTTTTAAAGGTACAAAGGCATCCCTGAAACACATATTTATGTAATAATATCATTCATATACATTCTCATAAGATTTGGGATCATTTGGGGCAAATTTGGGACCTAGAGATCGAAACTAGTCAAAGTTCGAACCAAGGAAAAAAGTGGAAAATTGCAATTTTAATAAAATTCCTAACAAGGGACATTACAGTGGTATCAGAGCATGGTCCTTGCACCTGTGGATTAGGTACATACATTAAAGAATAATTGGCAGCCATGTCTTACTATTATGATGAATCCTATGAGTACAATTCTTATGAGGAATATGCATATGCTTATGAGCAATATGAAGCAAAATGTGAATGGTACGAGGAAGAGGTGCCGTCATGCAACACTTCATACAATTTCAAGAAAAATGAAGATTATTCTTATGAATTTAGATTTGATGAATATGAGTGTGTCACACCAACCAAGGATAATTCTATGAGCGAGTTCCAAATATGGAGAGAAAAATATAAAACCTTGCCCCAACAATATCAAAAATATCAAGAATATCTTGCTTCGAGCAAAAATACACAAAATGCCATGTCTTTTGAGTACTATGCTGAACATGTTTTTGAAAATAGGCCCAAAAATGAAGATGTGGAGTTAGTGAAGAAAGGTTTATGCCCTTCTTGTAAAAACCCTTGGAGCGATTATCATATATGTGTGCATGAAATGATGTCCTCCTTGAGGTGAGCTTTTGATATTTATTCAAGAAGAGCTTCCAAATATACTGATCCTAAGGAAAACAAGGGGCAAAATGCATCATATTTCTTGAAGGAGAAAAATGAAGAGACATCACAAGAGCATGAAGAAGATTCTATTGAAAATATGGAAGATCATTTCGAGACACCTTCTAGCTTAGACATGAACCAAAGAGCATCTACTGATGGATGCTTAAACTATGAAGGAGTACCTACTGATGGGTGCTCACACCTCTATGTTGGTGACATAGAGATCACTTTTGAAAGTGTTGCTGCAAGCACAAGTTCCATTAAGCATGATAATGAATACCTTGTAGCAGTTGAAGAAGAACCAAGATCAACTTCCCCATCACCACTTGAGCTTCATGAAGTTGGTCCAAGCAAAAATGAAGAAGATGAGGAGGTTTATTTGCAAGAGCCTCATTTTCTTGAAGGGTCCTTAAAGATGAATGAAAAGAAGATCCAAGAGTCCCTCAGCATTCTCCATGACACTCAAGCATTGATGTCAAATTCTTGTTGGAGAGCTACTTCATTGGAGGAAACATCCTTCCTTGAAGACATGGAGAAGATTCAAAGAGCAATGTGCCACATCAAAGGTAATTTCATGTCATTGCTTTTTGATAGAAACCATTTGTTTGAGCTTAATGAATTGTTACATGATTCATACTTGAAGAATAATGAGGATAATCATAAGTTCACAATTCAAAATGAGCAACTTCTTGAAAAGTTGCAAGGTACTTGTTTTTCCTCTTATGTTTCAGATTCTCAAATGTAGATTATTTGGAGGATTCTCATGACATGGTGGATCATGAGAAATGTGAAAATTTGAATGTTCTTGATGTGTTTGAAGATGAACTTGAAGAGATACAAACACTTGATGTGGTGGAAGAGGAATTTGAATTGTCTCTTGATGAAGGTTATGCAATTTTTAAAGAAGAGCATGATTCCTCTACATTGGAACCAAACTATGACAAAGAGTTTACACTTTTGAAGGAGCTGCATGATACCACCCATATGGATCATTCCCATGATGAAACTTTAGTACTTTTTGAACATTTGGGTGATTTGGTTCATTCTCCTACATCCTACAATTCCATGTTTTGCAACATTAGTCTTAATGAAGTATGGGTGAAAGGGTTCTTTTTGATGGTGCCACATGAGGAGTATGGAACTCCTAGATTTACATTTTATGATGATATGGTTGGAGCACATTCTTATTCACATTTGCAGCAGCATCCTTTGTTACTTTATGATGATGCACATCTACATGGCTGCACCTATGATATGCATTTGAGTCACTTGAAGACTCATGTTTTTTTTGCTCAACACTTGATTCATTTGTTGTTGGAGGAACTTCATCTAGCACTTGGGTGAATAGATTTATGATTGGAGAACATTTTTGTTGGATGAACTTCATCTAGCACTTGGGTGAATAGATTTATGATTGGAGAACATTTTTGTTGGAAGAGACATACTTTGTTATATCTTTATGATGATCACATTCAGGGATGTATGGGTGAGACTTCTTTGAGTCATTTGAAGTCTCCTTGTTTTTTCTGCTCATTATTTGGTTCAGATTTTAGTGGAGATTCTTCATTCACTTCTTGGATGAAAGAATACATGGCTGAATATTTTGATGCATATCACATCCTTTTGGAGCAGCTTTATAGGACATGGGATACTCACCTATGTCATTGGAGCAGATTTGATTTGTCACTTGAAGCTTGTATGCACTTGGAAAACGGTGGTCTACTTGCTTGGAGGTATAAGGACTTTCATGACTCTTTGATGAAGCATATCCTTGATGTACATTTTCATTATGTTGTTATGTACTTTGATGATATATATTTGGTACTCATGATGTTTGGAAGGATGCATACAAGAAAATGGGATCCAGGAATCCTCTTAACTAATGGTGTGGGTTGGAGAGCACTCTTAATTATTGTGGTGCAATACAAGCAATGGGACCCTGGAATAATTTTTATCTCATTGGTTTCATATTTTTTGGGGAAGCAAGCAGTATGGGAGATGGATTCCCCACTTAATAAAGTGATTTTAATCAGAGTAGTGCAGCACCAAGCATGGGGGTTCCTCTCTAAAATCTTCATGGAAACTCAAAGACTCAAGGTTGGGCAATTCAATGGAACCTTCAAAGAATTATACAGAAAGCAGGTTCTTCAACACCCACATTTAAAATTGCTTGAGGACAAGCAATATTGGGAAGGGAGGGTTTGTCATGTCCCAAATTTGGTATTGGGTCACAATGGCCTAATCACATTGGCCCTATTCATTAGAGTTTGTCAAATTGATGCTAAAGGTCAAATAATTGCCAAGGAGGAAAATTACTAGTTTCCTAGGTTTGGGGTGGAAGCTTTGGGATTTGGAATAATGGGGATAATAAATTATGTTTGAACATTAGAATGGCATAAATATTTAATAAAGGAGATAAATAAATATATACAAGTGAAAATCAAAGTGGCATTTCATCATGAAGACACATGGAGGAAGTGGGACCCACATATGGCTAGATTTCCCCACTACATTTGGCATCATTCTCTCACCAATTCGAATTCAAGGTGAATGGTAACATACTTGGGGGAGTCCAAAAGGTATTATTCATTGCATGACTCATCCAAGGTCGAAATATAGAGGAAGAGTAACTCTAATGGAAGAGGAAGAGGCAATTTGGAGCTAGTGAGACACTTGGGCTAGATTCCCTAGCTCTATGACAACAATGATGAAGATGCTATGACACCTATGACACAAATCAGACCTGAAGGATGACATATGACATATATACCATTTCAGGGCTAAAAATAGACTCCAAGAGGGCGCTCAAGGGTGTTAGGGCAGCTAAGATGCTTCCACATATGATTTCATGGAAGTGGGAGACTAAGAATTGTTGTACAAGTGGCGTTCTTTGTAATCTCTTCCCAACATGAGTTGGCATGAGTCTCTTGGAAGGAATTCGACCCATGGAGAACATTATAAGTTTATAAATGTCAATAACAAATAATGAAACTGGCTTTTGATCATTTGTAGAATTTGCAATTGCATTTGTGAAGAGGGAGAGCTAGTGGATGACTAGTTTCTTGCCTTAGCCAATTTCGAGGGTGAAAGATTCCCATCCAAGTTGGCCATTGGAAAGGCCATTCAGACCTTTCATTTGGAGATTTAATGGAGTCTTTATTTGCAGGTGTAAGCTGCAGGGAAGCTCATGTTTTCTTCTATTGCAGCTCGCTCCTTCAACCATTTCCAATTTTGATGGCATATTCTTGATCCTTGAGGGAGGGCGTTTTTGGTGAGCTATTGTACTCTTTGGGGGAGCTTATAATGCCCCATTTATTTTGTAATATGAAGTAAATACTTTTTTCTTCATCTCCAAAAAGTTTCAGGTCGAAATACCAAGTAGAAATGTATAAATCTCATTTTTAATGGAAGAACAATGCCATTTCCCCACTACCTTGTTGTGAGCCAATGTAATGATGATGATTTCTAATGAATGGATGATTCTCTGATATATTTGTGATAAATATACTGCCATGGATGTCTTATACAAGTTTCATGTACTGTACTTGAGCATTTGAAGCATTTTTAGTCAGTTTAATTGCATTGGGAGAAGAAATAGTGCCATTTCCCCAAGGGTCGAATTGGGGATTTTTGCAGTTGAATGGGAGAGGGTGAGAACAGTTGTAATAAACCATTAATGGTGCATATGAGACCTTAATAACATAATTAACACATTACATATCTCTGTTCATAAATTTGAGTGGGTTTGGAGGCATTTGGGAAGCCATTTTCAGTACTTACCTTAGGGGGATTTGAACCCCAAATTACTAATAAAATTGCATACTTGGTCCAGAATATTAAGAGAGTTTGCAGAGGTCTTTTGGCGGCCATATGTTGTAACTAAACATCATATTCAATTCCTAATATCATTCATAAACCTTCCTTGAAGGTTTGAAGGCATTTGGAGTCAATTTGAGACCTAGAGACCAATACTAGTCAAAGGGAAATCACTAGTAAAGTTACCTACATTGACCAGAATTGAAAGAGTATTTGCAGAAGTGTTTTAAAGGTACAAAGGCATCCCTAAAACACATATTTATGTTCTAATATCATTCATATACCTTCTCAGAATATTTGGGATCATTTGGGGCAAATTTGGGACCTAGAGATCGAAACTAGTCCAAGGTCGAACCAAGGAAAAAAGTGGAAAATTGCAATTTTAATAAAATTCGTAACAAGAGACATTACAGTGGTATCAGAGCATGGTCCTTGCACCTGTGGATTAGGTACATACATTCAAGAATAATTGGCAGCCATGTCTTACTATTATGATGAATCATATGAGGACAATTCTTATGAAGAATATGCATATGCTTATGAGCAATATGAAGCAAAATGTGAATGGTACGAGGAAGAGGTGCCATCATGCAACACTTCATACAATTTCAAGAGAAATGAAGATTATTCTTATGACTTTAGATCTGATGAATATGAGTGTGTCACACCAACCAAGGATAATTCTATGAGCGAGTTCCAAAGATGGAGAGAAAAATATAAAACCTTGCGCCAACAATATCAAAAATATCAAGAATATCTTGCTTCGAGCAAAAATACACAAAATGCCATGTCTTTTGAGTACTATGCTGAACATGTTTTTGAAAATAGGCCCAAAAATGAAGATGTGGAGTTAGTGAAGAAAGGTTTACGCCCTTCTTGTAAAAACTCTTGGAGCGAGTATCATATATGTGTGCATGAAATGATGTCCTCCTTGAGGAGAGCTTTTGATATTTATTCAAGAAGAGCTTCCAAATATACTGATCCTAAGGAAAACAAGGGGCAAAATGCATCATATTTCTTGAAGGAGAAAAATGAAGAGACATCACAAGAGCATGGAGAAGATTCTATTGAAAATATGGAAGATCATTTCGAGACACCTTCTAGCTTAGACATGAACCAAAGAGCATCTACTGATGGATGCTTAAACTATGAAGGAGTACCTACTGATGGGTGCTCACACCTCTATGTTGGTGACATAGAGATCACTTTTGAAAGTGGTTCTACAAGACCAAGTTCCATTAAGCAAGATAATGAATACCTTGTAGCAGTTGAAGAAGAACCAAGATCAACTTCCCCATCACCACTTGAGCTTCATGAAGTTGGTCCAAGCAAAAATGAAGAAGATCAGGAGGTTTATTTGCAAGAGCCTCATTTTCTTGAAGGGTCCTTAAAGATGAATGAAAAGAAGATCCAAGAGTCCCTCAGCATTCTCCATGACACTCAAGCATTGGTGTCAAAGTCTTGTTGGAGAGCTACTTCATTGGAGGAAACATCCTTCCTTAAAGACATGGAGAAGATTCAAAGAGCAATGTGCCACATCAAAGGTAATTTCATGTCATTGCTTTTTGATAGAAACCATTTGTTTGAGCTTAATTAATTGTTACATGATGCATACTTGAAGAATAATGAGGATAATCATAAGCTCACAATTCAAAATGAGCAACTTCTTGAAAAGTTGCAAGGTACTTGTTTTTCCTCTTATGTTTCAGATTGTCAAATGGTAGATTGTTTGGAGGATTCTCATGACATGGTGGATCATGAGAAATGTGAAAATTTGAATGTTCTTGATGTGTTTGAAGATGAACTTGAAGAGATCCAAACACTTGATGTGGTGGAAGAGGAATTTGAATTGTCTCTTGATGAAGGTTATGCAATTTTTAAAGAAGAGCATGATTCCTCTACATTGGAACCAAACTATGACAAAGAGTTTACACTTTTGAAGGAGATGCATGATACTACCCATATGGATCCTTCCCATGATGAAACTTCAGTACTTTTTGAACATTTGGGTGATTTGGTTCATTCTCCTACATCCTACAATTCCATGTTTTGCAACATTAGTCTCAATGAAGTATGGGTGAAAGGGTTATTTTTGATGGTACCACATGAGGAGTATGGAACTCGTAGATTTACATTTTATGATGATATGGTTGGAGCACATTCTTATTCACATTTGCAGCAGCATCCTTTGTTACTTTATGATGATGCACATCTACATGGATGCACCTATGATATGCATTTGAGTCACTTGAAGACTCATGGTTTTTCTTGCTCAACACTTGATTCATTTGATGTTGGAGGAACTTCATCCAGCACTTGGGTGAATAGATTTATGATTGGAGAACATTTTTGTTGGAAGAGACATACTTTGTTATATCTTTATTATGATCACATTCAGGGATGTATGGGTGAGACTTCTTTGAGTCATTTGAAGTCTCCTTGTTTTTTCTGCTCATTATTTGGTTCAGATTTTAGTGGAGATTCTTCATTCACTTCTTGGATGAAAGAATACATGGCTGAATATTTTGATGCATATCACACCCTTTTGGAGTAGTTTTATAGGACATGGGATACTCACCTATGTCATTGGAGTAGATTTGATTTGTCACTTGAAGCTTGTATGCACTTGGAGAACGGTGGTCTACTTGCTTGGAGGTATAAGCACTTTCATGACTCTTTGATGAAGCATATCCTTGATGTACATTTTCATTATGTTGTTATGTACTTTGATGATATATATTTGGTACTCATGATGTTTGGAAGGATGCATACAAGAAAATGGGATACAGGAATCCTCTTAACTAATGGTGTGGGTTGGAGAGCACTCTTAATTATTGGGGTGCAATGCAAGCAATGGGACCCTGGAATAATTTTTATCTCATTGGTTTCATATTGTTTAGGGAAGCAAGCAGTATGGGAGATGGATTCCACACTTAATAAAGTGATTTTAATCAAAGTGATGCAGCAGCAAGCATGGTGGTTCCTCTCTAAAATCTTCATGGAAACTCAAAGACTCAAGGTTGGGCAATTCAATGACAACTTCAAAGAATTATACAGAAAGCAGGTTCTTCAACACCCACATTTAAAATTGCTTGAGGACAAGCAATATTGGGAATGGAGGATTTTTCATGTCCCAAATTTGGTATTGGGTCACAATGGCCTAATCACATTGGTCCTATTCATTAGAGTTTGTCAAATTGATGCTAAAGGTCAAATAATTTCTAAGGAGAAAAATTACTAGTTTCCTAGGTTTGGGGTGGAAGCTTTGGGATTTGGAATAATGGAGATAATAAATTATGTTTGAACATTAGAATTGCATAAATATTTCATAAAGGAGCTAAATCAATATATTCAAGTGAAAATCAAAGTGGCATTTCATCATGAAGACACATGGAGGAAGTGGGACCCACATATGGCTAGATTTGCCCACTACATTTGGCATCATTCTCTCACCAATTCGAATTCAAGGTGAATGGTAACATACTTGGGGGAATCCAAAAGGTATTATTCATTGCATGACTCATCCAAGGTCGAAATATAGAGGAAGATTAACTCCCATGGAAGAGGAAGAGGCAATTTGGAGCTAGTGAGACACTTGGGCTAGATTCCCTAGCTCTATGACAACAATGATGAAGATGCTATGACACCTATGACACAAATCAGACCTGAAGGCTGAAATATGACATATATGACATGTCAGGGATAAAAAGAGACTCCAAGAGGGTGCTCAAGGGTGTTAGGGCAGCTAAGATGCTTCCACATGTGATTTGGTGGAAGTGGGAGACTAGTAATTGTTGTACAAGTGGCGTTCTTTGGAATCTCTTCCCAATATGAGTTGGCATGAGTCTCTTGGAAGGAATTCAACCCATGGAGGACATTAGAAGTTTATAAATGTCAATAAAAAAGAATGAAACCGGATTTTGATCATTTGTAGAATTTGCAATTGCATTTGTGAAGAGGGAGAGCTAGTGGATGACTAGTTTCTTGCCTTAGCCAATTTCGAGGGTGAAAGATTCCCATCCAAGTTGGCCATTGGAAAGACCATTCAGACCTTTCATTTCAAGATTTAATGGAGTCTTTATTTGCAGGTGTAAGCTACAGGGCAGCTCATGTTTTCTTCTATTGCATCTCGCTCCTTCAACCATTTCCAATTTTGAGGGCATATTCTTGATCCTTGAGGGAGGGCGTTTTTGGTGAGCTATTGTACTCTTTGGGGGAGATTCTAATTCCCCATTTCTTTTGTAATATGAATTAAATACTCTGTTCTTCATCTCCAAAAAGTTTCAGGTCGAAATTCCAAGTAGAAATGTATAAATCTCATTTTTAATGGAAGAACAATGACATTTCCCCACTACCTTGTTGTGAGCCAATGTATTGATGATGATTTTGAATGAATGGATGATTATATGATATATTTGTGATAAATATACTGCCATGGATGTCTTATACAAGTTTCAAGTACTGTACTTGAGCATTTGAAGCATTTTTACTCAGTTTAATTGCATTGGGAGAAGAAATAGTGCCATTTCCCCAAGGGTCGAATTGGGGATTTTTGCAGTTGAATGGGAGAGGGTGAGAACAGTTTTAATAAACCATTAATGGTGAATATGAGACCTAATAACATACTTAACACATTACATACATCTGTTGATAAATTTGAGTGGGTTTGGAGGCATTTGGGAAGCCATTTTCAGTACTTACCTTAGGGGGATTTGAACCCCAAATTACTAGTAAAATTGCATACTAGTCCAGAATCTTAAGAGAGTTTGTAGAGGTCTTTTGGTGGCCATATGTTGTCCCTGAACATCATATTCAATTCCTAATATCATTCATAAACCTTCCTTGAATATTTGAAGGCATTTGGAGTCAATTTGAGACCTAGAGACCAATACTAGTCAAAGGGAAATCACTAGTAAAGTTACCTACATTCACCAGAATTGAAATTGTATTTGCAGAAGTGTTTTAAAGGTACAAAGGAATCCCTGAAACACATATTTATGTTCTAATATTATTCATATACCTTATCATAATATTTGGGATCATTTGGGGCAAATTTGGGACCTAGAGATCGAAACTAGTCAAAGGTCGAACCAAGGAAAAAAGTGGAAAATTGCAATTTTAATAAAATTCCTAACAAGGGACATTACACATTGGCACCATTTTTCACCAAATGTATACCCTTGCTATCAATACCTGATACTCACATGTCATAAGGACACTGAGGGAAACCTGGAGAACATCGAACCCACCAGTTCGATTGACATTTCGGTTACTCCTGGTGTAGTGGAACACATTCAGTTAGGCCAGAAGTGTTCCCCTGAAGAAGTCATTTCTCATATGGCCTTGTTCAAGTGATTCTAAGACGTGTTCGCTTGGACCTATGAGGAGATTTCTCGAATAGACCCCACCATTGTTTTACACGAAATCAAAGTCTATCCTGATGTCAAACCAGTTTGCCAAAAGTTGCGATCGGTACACCCTCGGAAGACTATGGCAATCAAGGTAGAGATTGAGAAACTCTTGAAGGCTGGCTTCATCTACCCTATCCCATTGATAGAATGGGTCTCAAATGTCGTCCCTGTTACTAAAAAGCAGGGTACCATTCATTTCTATGTCGATTATCGGGATATCAACAAGGCTTGTCCTAAGGGAAACTACCTGAATCCCTTTATTGACCAGATCATCGACAATTGTGCTGGAAGCGTCATTTTTTCATTTATGGATGGCTTTTTCGAATACAACAAGATTGAGATCCACCCCGCCAGCCAACACAAGACTACATTCATCTTCCCTTGGGGAACGTTTGCATATCGTAAACTTTCGTTTGGTCTTAAAAACACTGGTGCCACATTCTAGCAGGCCATGTTGATGTTGTACACCTTCCATGATGTGAAGGAATTTGTGGAACCCTACTTGGATGACCTCCCTACCCACTCAAAGTAGCGCGAGTTCCACATAGATCATCTGGCGGTCATTTTCCTCAGATGCATACGGTACAATATCTGTCTGAACCCTCATAAGTTTATTTTCTGTGTCAAGTCTAGATGCCTCTTAGGGTTTATTGTCTCGAAAGATGGGATCCACATTGATCCCTTGAAGGTGGAAGCCATTGTCACTCTCCCACCTCCAACTAACGTTACAGAACTTCAAAGTCTGCAAGAAAGAGTGACTTATCTATGACGCTTCGTTTGTAATTTTGCACAGAAGACTTAGGGCTACATCAGACTACTCAAGAAGGACGTCCCATTCATTTGGGATGATCAAGTGCAACAATGCTTCGATAGTCTCAAACATGCCATTACCCATGACGCTATGCTCCAACCACCAAATTACTATTGAAATTACATTCTATACCTCGCATCTTCTGACACCACTATCTCCATGGTTTTGGTAGAGGAAGACCAAAACGCCCAAGAACATGTGATATATTACTTAAGTAAGGGTCTTATTGACACTGAAACGTGTTACTCACATGTTGAGAAACTTGATCTCACGGCAGTGATCGCCATCCAGAATTTCTGACACTACATCTTGCTTCACACCACTACCTTCATTGCCAACTCGAACCCCATGTACCACATTCTGACACGTGAACTGCTTAGGGGAAAGTATTCACACTGGATCGTGATACTACAAGAATTTGATCTTCTTTTCGAGAAATCTAAGTCTAAAAAGTATTTGGTGTTTGCTGAGCTCATCTATGACCTTCCCTGTACTGATGTAGGACCTGAGCCCAATGACATTTTTTCGAATGAGTCATTATTCCTTTTTAGTACATATGATCCGTGGTATGGAGATATCACTTTATATCTCTAGGCTCAACATTTCAGCCCTCAATTATCTCATGACAACCGTCGTCGAATACGGCACCATGAGAAGTATTACCTGATTATCAGTGATACCTTGTACCACCATGGTATAGATTCTATTCTTCGACATTGTCTGACTCATGATGAGGCTGAACACATCCTAAATGACTGTCACACTGGGGCTTGTGGCAGTCATCTCTCTGGGATGGCTATAGCCCAGAAGATTCTTTGCGCGGGATATTTTTGGCCATCTATCTTTAAAGATTGTATCAAGGCCATAAAAAAATGTCCTCCATGTCAACATTTTCATACGAAAAAGCACACCCATCCTGCTCCATTACACTCGGTTATTGCCATTGGCCCCTTCGCTAAATGGGGCATCGATTTCATGCATTGTAAGCCTACCTCATCCGAGGGGAATAGTTACATCATCGTAGTTGTGGACTACTTTACAAAGTAGGCCGAGGCAATGCCTACATACATGAACAATGGCAAGACAGCCGCACTCTTCATGTTCAATCATGTCATAGCATGGTTTGGAGTTCCTCAGTCTATAGTTACCAACCATGGTTCTCATTTTCATAACCACATGGTTGAATAATTGAGTGAAAGATTGGGTTTTCGCCATGAAAACTCAACACCCTACTACCCACAGTCTAACGGACAGGTCGAGGCCATTAGCAAGGTCTTGAAAACCATGGTCTGGCGTATGGTGGGCACACACAAGTCCAACTGGCATAATATGATCTTTTCAACATTATGGGCCTACCAAAATTCCATCAAGACCACCACTGGATTTACCCCCTTCCAATTAGTTTATGGATTGGAGGCAGTCCTACCCATAGAGTGAGAGATTCTGTCCCTCCAAATCGTCGTCGAACTTCTTCCTAACACTACTGCTGATGAAGAATGATTGCTTTACCTAGCAAAGCTTGACGAGTCTCGCGGAGATGCTGCTCTTGCCAATGAGGAATAGAAGAAATGCATCAAAGCACAGTATGACAAGTCATTATAACCTCACATTTTTAACGAGGGTGATTTGGTCCTTACATACGACCAAAAACACGACAAGTTGGGGGCAGGAAAGTTCAAGTCCATGTGGCACGGACCTTTCATTATTAAGCATGTTTTGGAAAAAGGAGCCTACGAGCTCGAGGACTACGACAGAATATATTTAGGTGAACCCCTCAATGGGTTTTACCTTAAGAGGTACTATGCCTAAACTTTTCACGCATGGTCATCTTGTATATACTGTACATGGCGTGTGTTTTGGAGTGGTGTGACGCGTTTATTTTAGTACATCTAGATCTTGTTTCCGCTTCTTATATCATGTTCTGTCTGCATGTACAGATGGGAACTTGATACGGATTCGCGGACAATGCCATCCGGCATAACCATAACCTCGCTTCAGAATCCTATGTACTATATTTCCCAACAGGCGAGCTCATCATCTTAGAAGGAATGTGTCTAGGTTTCGCAACCAACAATGCTGCGGAATATCAAGTAGTCATTGGAACCCTAACCGACGTTATTTCTTTGGGTATGGACCACGTTGCAATCCATTTGGATTCTCAACTAGTAGTCTCTCATATTAACCGAGTTTACACCATCTGCGATCCTACTTTACTTCATCTCTATAGACGAGTCCATCTTCTGGAAAGGTCCTTCGAATCCATTCAGTACCTGCACATTTTGTGAGACGTAAACACAATTTCTGACTCTATGGCCAACTTCATCCTATATTGGTACATTTCACACACATAAGTTTATTCATGAATTGCTAAAAGTAGGCATAACATGTAAATAACTCACTATATAAGCAAACACATAAAAAAGATCACATCATTCATCCATTTAAAACACATCATGTATAAACCCGCCAAAAATGTCTGTATATATATATAATCAAGATAATGAAGTGCCGATATAAAAAACTGAAGCACGATGGCTTTCAGTGAGTCTCTACAAAATTTGAAGCCTGGCAGCTTTCAGTAGTACAAAATATGAGGCTTATATAGCTCTAAGTACATACACGACAACATCACTGGGCCTGATGTATGGCTCATGCACCTCTAGGTCTAGCAACCCTCACCTGCTGGATGTGGAAGCAATCAACTATCCTCGCCACCTTGTAGAGCAATGTAGCGAAGCGCTCTGTCACACCAACTATATACCTTTGCATCGGCCACAGAAACTCATGCAATGCTGCATATGGGACTTCCAATGTCAGGCTCATGAGGTTCTCATAAACGCCATCCATCTCCACGATGGCATCATGCATGGCTGGCACTATTGGTTCTCCCTCTCCTCTCCTCGAAAGGAGTGAGACCCCCACTGGATGCAAAGGGCCCACATCTACACACACATGTTTTTAATTCATCAACACTACACAAAAAAATTTAAAAACACAAAATGTAAAAAGTACAAGGGTCTTTGATCTTACCGATGTCTCCCCACTCTGCCCCCTCAGGTAGCACAAGGTTTGGGTCATCCCTGAAATCTGTACCACTGTACAGATAGTCCTCTATCATGAGTAGTTGGCCTTCCCTCCAGGTGAAGAATCCAGGACCATACCCGATGATGGGACCCCCGCCACCATGACAGGCCATCACCTATATCCATCTGACCATGTCAGGATCCTTAGGATCCATGTCATCTAGAGTCACCTGTGGGTGTAGGAGGGGAACCCGCTCCAGTAAAAATGAGATCACTATCGATCCATATCCGAACTGCTTGAGCTCTCAGCACCGACACTAGGTCAACTGAGCTTGAATTTTGGTGAGGAGTCTTGGTGGCCACCAGGAATGGATGCCTATTTAGGACAACTAAACCAGGAGGATACTTTAATTATCAACTAGGGGACGTACAAACTTCAAAGGTGCTAACACTGTATGTGCTCTATAGAATAGTCTTTCGTCGTGTTTGTGGTGTTGGTATAAGTATCTTAGATGTTTCTCTAATCAAAGAAGAAAGTGAGCTAAAGAGATTGTGAATCTATGAATGACAAATTCCTATGCTAATAAGTTGAATGTTGAAAATTGTAAATCTATACTAAGAATTGAAATGTTGAAATCTGGGATTTTAATCTATGAATTGAATACTGGAAATCAAGTGCTGAATATTGAAAGTCTAATATAAAAGATTAAATATTGAAAACTAAATCCAGAACGTAAATATCTAATGCTGAAAAGTAACCAATCCTATCTATTCATATTTAAACACTACAAGTGATGATCATTAATTAAATCAAGGAACTGAAAGTAATTAACTTCTATGATCTAAGTCTGATAAAAGAAATATGCATTAGCTTCTAGATATGAATCATTTTTTTTGAACTAATATAAGAATTCATGAAAACAAATGTCAAAATATGCTTGCGCAGAATGCAACTTTAGGACTACAGAATGCGTTCTACCGAACTATGGAATGAGCGTTGATCAACTACATAAAATATGTTGAACTAGAATAAATTCTTAACTAAAATAAAAACATGTTATTCAAATGCCATCAAAGTATTTCATATACGATAGGAAGTAAATCGATTCATGGCATAAATGGGAAATACCTGAAAACAGGGTAAAGCTCCTAACTTACGTGTTGGAGGGGCCCTCCCCAACCCATACTCAGGAGTATGTAAAACTTATAAATGCGGGCTTGAAAGTAACATCAGTCTTCTTATTAAAATAGTAACTTCATGGTTCAGAACGAGTCTTAACAAAAACTGTCTTTGCAGTACAAAAATGCATAAACGATTTATTCTACAAAATAGCAACAGGACCCCCTCACTACCCAAGAGGTCCATATATATATATATATATATATATATGTCTCTGATTCTAACCTAGTGTATGATCATTAATTCCGATCCTCTTAATCAGGGATTCTCTAGAACTTAGAGAGATATGAGCGTCGAGCCCCTCTATTATCTGCAATCTCAAGCTTTGACTCTTGTTGACATCTCAAGATGTTCACGCCCTGATTATGCCTCCTGATTCCAAGGTTAGCACATACAAAAACGATTTTAACATAAAAAGAATAATCTCTAAACATCCTTATTAAATAATCAAAGTAAATACATTTTCCCACAAAACAGGTGTATTTCCTTCATCATATCTTGTACTTTGTTGTGGTAAAAAGGCTTATAAAGTACCTAATATGGGAGTCATCATCACCCCCAAAATGAAGGATTCACCCATCCTTGGGTGACACATTCGGCTCTTTGATATCTTCTTTGATGTCCCATGCGACCATTCTGGTAGTCCTTTCCTGCCTGTAGTAACCCATGCTCTGCTCATCCTTGGCCCATGTTCTTTTTTCTTCTTCCTCATTAATCTGCTCTTTTATAATTAGAGGAAGGAAAAATGGAGGATTTAGCTTCATTCCAATCCATCTGAGCTGATTCTTGATCAAGTATTCTCTGTATAGCTTAGCTTTGACGAGGGCAGCTTCTAGTCTAAGAGGGGAATGAGGTTCCTTCTTCTTCAAAACATCTCCAATCCTTTCCCACCTATCACTGATGGCCTCATGTACCTCTTTGTATGTGCATTGAAGGGTGATATCAAAATGCGTGACTCCCTCCTTTTTTTCAAGAACAATAGGAATTAATTCTTCATCAGTGGTGATAGTTTGGTGGGCCTGAATTACCCTTTCAGGGTGAGATGCCTCGGCCCTGATCCATAATGGATTCTGCCACTTCTCTGCAAGATACATATGATCATCTTGTGCCCTTTCTACCTCATTGTTCATCCAGGAGCATAATGCTCTTAGTTGGAAGTTGCCTATGTAAGGATTATGTGACTAGTTAGGTGATCTCGGCACCACAAAGTTGTGCAAGAAGAACTCGCACAGTTGATCCTTTTCCAACTCTATGCAGTCCAGGGAAGTGTCCACAAATTCCCTTGTAGTGTTCAATTCTAGAGACAAGCCTTGTTTTAACCTCTGTAGCTGGAACCTTCCCCACTCTTCCTTCAAGTAGAGCATGTATATTTTGGATGGTGGTTTGAGTTGCAATATTTCATCATAGATTTTTGCAGTGGTAGTCAATGTGTCCTCTAATTGCTGGATTTTCTGGTCTTTCTGAGCCAATTCTGTCTAAGCTTAGCCCAATTTATCCCTCAGTGTCGCATTTTGTTGTTCTGCTAGCTTCAATTCCCCTGTGTGTTGCATCTTCAATATTTGGGTTTTATCATGTGCAAACAATGGGGCTGCTGGTGAAGATGACTGACTTTTCAGGATTCTTGCTTCAGTTTTTAATGCTGCCAACCCTGACCTTCGCTAGTTCTATCAGTGCCTCAACTAGTCTCTCAGTGGCTCCACGGTGTATATTTTGATCAACAAGGCTTGCATCTTGACCAGTAGGGTTTACATCTTGACCAGCAGGGTTTAGATCTTGACCAACAGGGTCCCATGGGTCATCATCCTATTCTTCAGGTGTGGTTGGGTCGTCCTGGTTTACCCAATCGTCATCATCGTCAGTCAAGTTCTGAATTATGGGACTGGGCACTCTTTCTACCTTATTTTCCTGTTCCTTCTTGGACTGTTGTGGAATCCTCTTACTTTGTCATTTTTCTCCTTGCTTGCTAGTGGAAACCCTTGATTCTTTTTGGCGGGAGGCATCTTTTGAATGTTTTATCCTAATCAGAGTATCGGCCATAATTTCGTTGTCACTATCTAGGTCGATCTTTCTCTTGGCCCCTGATATGGAAGTGGATTTTTCCTTCGACCCAGAAGCTAGGGGTATGCCTACATTGAGTGTACCCCTCATTCTCTACACATCATCTACTGAGATTACCACAAACTCCTCCCATAAATTTTTTGGAACCTATGCTGTTAAGTCTTCTCGAATTATCAATTTGATTACCCCATGGTGGGCTAACGCATCTTCTTTTCCTTCAACTACTTTTTTACTCATTTCTCCTAGAGACAGGAGAAGATAATAAGGAATGTTGATGTTGTTCTTCTCTATGATATGGCTCTTGTGCCTCAGAAGATATAGAATGCGGAAATGAAAGAGAGGGACGTAGCTCAGTCTCCCTGTACAAGTCACATATTTTTGAACGACTACAGCTACTTCATCCCAAGGTGCTGGCATAGTGACCCTCTTAACTCCATTTTTATCTTCTTCATAAAATTCTTCAAGTCCAAAGAAAACTGCTTCCCTATCTTCCCTGGCCCAGTGTAGACCCATGGTGTTGTTAAGGAATTCTACCTTATAGCGAGGAAAGGGACACTACCAACTTCTGGGGTGATAGGTAAACACATTGATCATATTACATAAGCATCTATGAAGGGAAAGAGATTAAGGGTCTTGAAGACATACCTTATTAATGATGTTCGATCCTAGCTGTCCTCGATCTTGTGCTCAATCTTCCACTTGATCTTCCACTTGATAGACCTGCAATACAAAGATACCTTCCTTAGCGTATCTTGACTGATATAACAATGATGAAATTGAAATACAATTTAAACATCAAGAATAATCAAGGATTTAACCAAACAAATATGTAATCCATTAGACATTTGATTGGGACGGGAAGGATGTTTCAACCTTTATTGTCAAAAGCAAATAATCAGTACAAATATGCCTGATCATTCAGAGTGCTTGTGCAATAGGATTCTGAGCTCCTGTTCTTCTCTCTAACTTTGGAATTCCTCTAGTGTAATAACCCTTAATGCAAGTTTCTCCTCTTGTAAATGAGAGTCTAAGTGTGTCTAACCCCTCTCATGAATCCTCCTTGTATTTATGGGACAAGGTAGGCAGTTTAGATCGAGAGGTGGTTGAATTGGGAGGTTGGGGAAGTTGCAAAACCAACTTCAACTAATTCCAATTCGTCAAATTAATATATTTTTAATCACATTTTAAGATGTGAGCAAGTTTTTCACAGTGGAGTAGCGCACAATATGCAACTTCAGTGCTTAACAACCAACGTTTGCAAGCTTTTTGAAGGTGTGCTAGTTTGCTGAAGTGGAGTAGAGCATACTAGGATGTGTGCACTACTCTTATACCTGTGGAGTAGGGCATGTGTGCTACTATCATGCCTGTAGGGTAGTGCACATGTCAAAATGTGAGTCAAAACAAGGTTTTCCAGCTTGCAGAGGGGTAAGTCAAGTCAAAGCATCATCCAAGGCAATCATGCTCTTCCATCCAAGTTGTCCTTTTGTGTGATCGACAGCTAAAGGTGATCATGGATGGAGAAGTGCAGATTTGACCTATAATAGATGCCCCCTAATGTGTGAGGTCATAGGGAAGCGATGGCCAAATACATTATAATTCCAAGTCAGAGGAGGAGCAAGAAACCACAGAACCAAGTCACAGAAACACTTGAAACAAAGATCAAGGTTAGCGAGCAATTACAATCTTGACATCATATAGACGTGTAGTGTGATACAACATGATCTCCAATACATAACTAGGAGATGTATATATAGCATGGCCACTGAAATACAAACGTGTATCCATGTCAACCTGAGAGACCATAGCCATAACAACAAACTGGATCTATGTCTCATGGAGAGCCAATAATGATTGAGGCTCAGTCTTGCGCAGCTTGGGTGATAACATGATGAGGTAATGCTATCAACATCCCAAAGTCTTCATCCAAAACAACCCAAGGTACAAACCCTAACCATGTGAATAAATGAGATGAATTCGAACCTGGGGGGTATCGTATGATTACCGTTCATTGATGTATATCGTTAACAAACGCAAGGGATTACACCGATAATGATCATGGGGCCCAAGGTACCTAGTACGATCCAACAAGTGTGAATAAGTTGACTTGAAGTCGAACACTTGAGGAACCTTTCGAACAGGAGACTTTGATGTATTCTCATGATTCAACAGTGAGGAAAATTGCCACTGGTGACTGCAATCTCCAAGGTACGAACCGAAAATCTAAACTTCATTCCTAGAGCATAATGAGTTGATGTCAATGTGAGGAAATCCATTGGAAGGGAGGCCTTAAGGAATCCTCTATCATCCAACACAAGGGACACTCAACTGGTATGAGCCGATGTGGAGTAATACATGTAACAAGACTGATACTAGGATGGCCGACACATGAGGTCAAGGTAAACTGTAGAATGGCTGACACGGGCTATATACTTGAACAGTGAGCACGACACAAAGTGACTTAGGAACTTTTCAACATAATGGAGAAAATGATGTAAGCCTGTAATGTAGGAGACATTAGCAGACCCTCCATATGGTTGGAAAAATAACCAACCAGGGGAGTAAACAAATCGGAGAATAGGTTCACCCTAAGGTCAAAAACTAAACCCAACTGAAATGATAGACTCAAGTAGGTGCTGTGTTCAAGGATAGGACTGACTGAACTTCCTTTGAAACTAACAATGTGATACATCCTTCTTATCCCTTATTCTTCTTAGATAAAAGAATACCTTTCTTTTTGTTTTAATGAGTCCAAGGAAGAATGAAAACTCAATAAGTCCAACCATGTGAAAATTTTAACGAGCCCATGGGAGGAAGACTCAGGACCTTCTTCATTTTTTGAAAAGAGTTCGAAGAAGAGATAGAAGATTACTCTATAGTACTAATCTTTGGATTTTAATATCGAGCCGAGATCTGTTCTTGCTCGCTGGTGTTTTCAATTTTAAGGAGTCTGGAAAACTTAAACAAAAACTCCATACGCCTACTTGTGGATTTTAATATCGAGCCCAAGTAGGTTAATGCTCGTCGGTGTTTTCTTGTTTATAGAGTCTGAAAAACTTAAACAATCCTCTATTTACCCTCTCGTGGATTTCACATCGAGCCCGAGTAGGTGAGTGCTCGCTTGGTGTTTTCATATTTAGAGAGTCTGAAAACCCTAAAGAAGGCTCCAAAAGGTCCTTTTTCGTAAAGTTAGTCTCCTCACTTGAAAAAGTATAAAACAAAGTAAGAAGAACTCTTCTAGGCACGAATGACTAGAGTATTCCTTTTCTATAAGTGATCTGCAAAAGTCTGGAAAAGGGTTAAACCTATACTTAAGTGGATGTCACTTCAAATCCTTTAATGAGTCTGAAATGAAAACTATACTTGGCAATCTTGTCATATTTAAAGAGTCTAACAAGAGCTTAGAGAGAACTCGCTAAAAATATTTTTGGTAAAATTTTAACGAGCTCGAAAAAGTAAACTCGTGACCTCCTTACTATTTTTAACGAGCTCAAAGGAGAGATGGAAGAATGCTGGTAGCCTCCTTACTGTTTTTAATGAGCTCGAAGAAAAGGTGAAAGAATTCTCATAGCCTCCTTACTATTTTTAATGAGCTCGAAGAAAAGGTGAAAGAATGCTCGTAGCCTCCTTACTGTTTTTAATGAGATCAAAGAAAAGGTGAAAGAATGCTCATAGCCTCCTTACTGTTTTTAACAAGCTTGAAGAAAAGGTGAAAGAATTCTTGTCGACTCCTTCAAGTAGGGTCGATGCCTGGAACCTCTTGATGAGGTCGGGCAAAGATGTCACGAAAATCGTTAAATAGATTGGTATACAGAATGATCTCGTCGAGATAACATTTTGTTCCAATAAAAATGTTTTCAGTGACCCCAAATGTAGTGGAAATGTTGATTGGGATATTTCTGAATGAATATTCCCTATTCCGTTCAGCGAAACTGGTTTGCGAAATGGAAAGGATGGGGGACCAATCAACATTTTCACTGGGTCTCAGATAGAACTCACCTCTCTCTATCAAATTCAGAATGGGAAGTAGATAGAACTTGGGATCTAAATATTCACAAGGACTATCCAGGACAATCATGGCTTCCATAATTTCTTCCTCAGAAGGTAAAAGAGTATCCAAACTATCAAGAAAGTGGGTTGGATCGGGTGACTGTGTAGCAGCACAGTCCATATCTGACTCAACAGAGACCAACGGAGTCATGATATATTCTATTGTAGTTTGTTGTGAGTCCAAGTACATTACCTCTGCAATAGATGTAGGCACAAAAGGTTCTTATTCAGTTGGGAGAACTCGAGGATCAGTCATTGAACTAACCATGGAAATATCGGACGAAGAACATTCTTCAGAACCAACAAACAAGGTAGGAGCAGGCAGGTCAAAAGTGCCTATTAAGGACCCATAAAGACCTACCCCTAATCTCTTAGTGACTGGGATGGACTGATCAACCGATGGGATAGTAGAATCCGATGAAGTCTAGTTAGTCCTTCAGGTAAATGAAAGTTGATCGATTGTTACGCTCTTGCCTTCATGGAGGAACATTATGACCTGAAAGACAGCTGATGGAACTGCCTGCATGGCATACGTCCAGCTCCTACCCCATAACAAGTTGTAATCAAGTGGAGCATCTAGAACTTCAACCTCTATCGATACTAGCTTTCCTGCGAGTTCCACATTAAATGACTGTAAGACTCCATGTGGACGGAAGGATCTCCCATCAAAGGAAGTAAGTATGGTATTAGAGGGGTCTAATGCAGGTTCACCAAAATCTTTCCACCAAGAAATAGACATAACGCACGTGGATGTGCCCTCATCTATGATAGCTCGTCGAATGGTCATAGGACCATGAACGACCTCTATCTGGAGAGCGACATGATACAGCAACCGGTACTTGATATAGTTCATATCAAAACGTGCAGTCATGTTGGATGATTCCATACTTCTAACCGCTGCCAGAAGTGCATTTCGTTGCAATGGAAAACTTTGCAAAACTTCTAAGGTGGACATAGCACAAGGGGTCTAGGCTAGATCTTCAACCACACTGTAGTTGGTGGAAGCCCGTGCGAAGCCCGCTTCAAGGCACCTTTCGGGATATTGGGCACTGAATCCACTGGTATGTGGAGAGGGATGGAAGATTCAAGAATATCTTTATCCTTATTCTGCAAATCCGAGGTATAATTTATTGCTCGAGTTTGCAATAGGGCATTTGATTTAACCATGTTAATGAATGATTGACCAGATGATGTGGCACGAGTGGTGCCCCCAGCACTAGAGCTACAAGAAGCTGAACTTTGTCCGTAAGGGAAAGGGTATTTTAAGACAACTGGTTTCTTTTCATGGATTATCTTATGGGCTTCTTCTATTAGAGGGCATTGATGGGTAAGGTGGTCCTCTTAACACAACTTGCAAGGGAACTTAGCCTTCCTCTTCTCTTTTTTTCCCTCCTTGGATTTTTGTGTGTTCTTGGGCTTTTGTTGGTTCCCCTCTCCTTTCTTGCCCTTCTTTTTGTTGTTGGGCTGCCGAGAGCCCTTTTGATTAGTCTAAACCTAGTTTACAGATTCAATAGTAGAAGGAGAGGTTGTGACAGATGTCACTTCTGCAGTCGATTGTTTGACGGATAAGGCATGAACCTGCTTAGTTAATGCTTCGAAAGCTATAGAATCAACTGAACCCACTATGTCGTCAGCTTGTGGTCCAGGTTTAGGTCTACCAAGATCAGTGTTTGATCGTGGTGCATCTGGTATAATCTTGTAAAGTAGCCGAGATGGTGCGTAAACTAGGTCTAGCTGCTGGGTTTGTAAGATGGCTTCTTCCTTTGAAGACACTCCAGAAGTAGCTACTTCCTTATAAATATAAGGAAGGAGTGATTTCAGATACCACTCAAGAAGAAATTCTGAAGGTTTATTGGCTTTAATGAGCCTCTTTCATCTTCGCCACTCCTTAATGTGATCAGATAGGTGAGTGGCCTTGTTCTGTCTAAATGTAGACAAAAGATCTGTCCCGGCATCATACCGAACAGGAAGCTGGAAGTGGTTCAGAAAAACTATTGCAAGATCCTGAAAATTAAAAAAGGTGGCTGCAGGTAACTCAATGTACCATTTGGCTGCAGCACCGGTTAAGGTTCTTTGAAAAAGTCTCAACCTAACGAAATCTTCGTTCAACGAGTTCGAAGAACACCAAAGATGGAAGGTAGTGACATGATCACCCAGATCTTCACCAGTTTTACCCTCGAATTTTAGAATGTCTGAGGGAAGCTTAGTAGGAAGAGGTGGTCATGCAAGATTATGGCACATTGGATCGTTGGTTAGCTTGGAAAGATTGGGGAAATTTAATGTTCCCAGAAATGGTAAAGGTGGTCAGGTAGATGACATTTGATAAGCATGAGCCATGAAGGGGGAACCTCCCATAGCTTGGCCCATAAACTGCTGGTTGGGGTTTCACCCAACCACTTGGTGGTCGGGGTTTCCCCCAGCCATTTGCTGGTAGGGGTTTCCCCCAGCCATTTGTTGGTAGGGGTTGCCCCCAACCATCTGTTGTTGTGTGAAAGTGTTGTTGGGATTCCCCCACCCAAATGAAAGTGGGTTAGCACTCTGTGTGTTGGTCCACTGTGGCTGGGTGTTAGCCCCGCCATACTGTTGGTTGAACATGTTACCCCCTCCTCCAGAAAACAAAGAAAAAGGGGTAGTACCTACAGGAATATTAGTCTGATTCACATTGTATAATGTAAAGGTGTTCGAACCAGGGGTGCTTGAAGTGGACGGCACAGTCATGGTACTTATGACTGTCATGGTTGGTGTGGAAATTCAAGTATTAGGTATATTATAGGACTATTGGTTCACAGGAGATTGAGTGAAACTCATTGCATTATTGGGTCCAAAAGTCGGGGTGTGGGAAGATATTGAAGGCATTGAGCTAGGCATGCCCAAAGTACCGGCGTTAAAATTGAAAGACGGAGTTGAAGCAAAAGAAGTCTACGACGAACTCGGTGCAATGGTATTCATTAATGAAGGGTTAACAACCCTTGTGTTCATAGCAGTTGTGGGAGTCTGTGGAACTCCCTGTTCATCTCCCGGGTTGGCCATAATATAACCAGGTGTGAAAAAATATGCATTATACTCGAGCTGCTGGAAACCTACAGGTTCCAAAAGCAGACTGTGAGATCTGGTAAGGGGAGGGTTGAAAGGAGTATTGAACTCAGTAGAAGTGATATCCTCAACCTCAACGATATCCAGATCTGACTGGTCCGGGTTTCTGGGTTGTGGTTCACCAGGAACCTCTATTTCACCAGTAAGTTCAAAAGAACCACCGAATTCTATCCTCTCTTGCTGAGGTGGCGGTGGTGGTTCCATGATGAGTGGAGGAAGGTTTTGCAACCTTCGAGACCTACGAAGTTGTTGGTCTTCCACAACTATATAAAAATAAACTAAGTAAAAAACCTGGTGGCCACTACAACTAGGGGGCAAACAGCATACCACTAAAAAATCCTAAGTAGTCAAACCAGCAAAACAAGATAAATACTCTCGGGAGCGAGTCTGGGATGATTAGAGCCCAGAATAGACTAACAGAGTACCGATGGTCAGTTTCGTGGCTTCCTCCGGAGGTCCACTGGGTGTAAGCGGTTGAATCACCAGACCGCTTTCCCGGGATTACTGCCAGAGGGTTACCTTCCATGCCTATCCAAGGTGAAGTGGGAATAACCACCCACTCTACCTGTATAGAATACTAGAGGTCTGATACGAAGGCTACCATACATACAAAATATCCTGGGGGGACAGTCGTCAGCCTGGTCAAAATGCGTGGGTAGGGTAGCAAAGCCCAAAGTCTGAATGGACCCCCATACACGAGTTAACCTTGGTTTATGGTTGAAGGGAAAGTGAGGGGATATCCTCAACAATTCCAATCTTCCATGGCCTCGTGCTTAGGTCTAGTGTAAGTAGAGTTTCCCAAGAATATTTGATATATATGGGTTTACCTATATGAAACTCGCACTATTATTCTTGAGTAATGAAACAAGCTTCGAGTAGTTTAAGGTGTTTTAAGCTCGAAACTCTAGCCTAAGCTAGTTGGTGTCGTGTATCCCTCAAAAGAAAATTGTTTCTAATTGATTTTATTAAGATTCTTTTTAAGGTTACTTTTTACTCAGCGGGGCAGTGCATTGTGTGGAATGGTTTGAGAAAAGTAAAGTGCAAAAATGAAATAACTTTCAAAACAACAGAGGACTCTTTTTCTTTTTCGTTTATGCTTTTTCCAAAATGAAAACTAAGCAAACCTAAACAAAGTTCTCTTTTTTCATTTTCTTTTCAAATCCAAAACAAAGTAAACTACGCTACTCTGAAATGATTATAAGCCTTACTATTCTAAACTACCAAATTCATTTTTTGCTTTTTTTGTTACATATAAACGAAAAAGAACTTGAAAGTGGAAGCAAGCAAGACCTACAAAAGATATGCGAGTAAGGAAAAAATGACTCTAAAGCTCACAACAATCAAATCGATGACTTGACAAAGAATTGTCCTACAAAGTTTTTTTTTTAAAGGAAAAAAAGCTTTAAACTTGGAAACAAAGTGGAAAGAAAATAGGGATGAAAGATGCTTATAACCGGAAAGCAAACCTCCAAGGTTGCTCCGAAGCACCAAACCCTAAACAAAACCACTAAGCCAAGTAGAAGGTAGGAAAGTGAACTAAAGATGACCTTACTATCACAAAGATTCGATGGGAAGCAAACTAAGATACTTCAACTTACTTGAAACTGAAACTGACAACGAGATCAGGAAGTGTTGGGACTCAAAAAGCTTTTGAAAACACCCTACGGACTCCAAAAATGGGCTAAACCCTAAATCAAAGGACAAGACACCATCAGAGCATACTAGTGTTGCAACAAACAACAAATGTTATACACAAAGGTTTGTATATCTACAACACACTGCTAGGGTATGGACAAGCAGCTATGTCCACTAAGGAACAAAGCACGGTCTTCAAAAAGAGTCACAAACAAACAAAACACCTCAAAAGTAATCAAGCAAGCAAAAGATGACCTAAGGGACTTAAGAGAGGCTAATGAGACTCAACGAAGGCTTACAAACCTCAAAGACCAGTTGAGAAGGCCAAGTACAAGGCTAGAAACCAAACCAAACAGGTGGAAATCCAATCCCCACATCAAACAGAGAGTTACAGGAGTGTGCTCTACTCTGCAATAGACAAACTAGTGCACTCTAGAAGATGTGCCCTACTGTGCAGTAGGGAAAGTAGCGCAAAAGCTCAGGTATACGCTACTGTATGTACAGAGGAGTAGCGCACAAGTCAGGGGAGGCTAGAATCAAGCTTTGTAAAGGTAAACTGGGCTGAGTTAGGCAAAGGAAAGCAGGTAGAAGTGACCTATAGGGCCTCTTAGAGGATCAAAGAGATCAAAAAGTATTGGAAAGAAAACAAAGTAGGTTTCCTAGAGTAGAAAAACAATCGGCTCCCCAGTGGAGTCGCTAGTCTATTGGTCAGGAATTCTACCTTATAGCGAGGAAAGGGACACTACCAACTTTTGGGGTGACAGGTAAACACATTGATCATATTACATAAGCATCTATGAAGGGAAAGAGATCAAGGATCTTGAAGACATACCTTATTAATGACGTTTGATCCTAGCTTTGCTCGATCTTGCGCTCAACCTTCCACTTGATCTTCCGCTTGATAGACCTGCAATACAAAGATACCTTCCTCAGTGTATCTTGACTGATATAACAATGATGAAATTGAAATACAATTTAAACATCAGGAACAATCAAGCATTTAACCAAACAAATATGTAATCCATTAGACATTTGATTGGGATGGGAAGGATGTTTCAACCTTGATTGTCAAAAGCAAATAATCAGTACAAATATACCTGATCATTCAAAGTGCTTGTGCAACCAGATTCTGGGCTCATGCTCTTCTCTCTAGCTTTGGAATTCCTCCAGCATAATAACCCTTAATGCAAGTTTCTCCTCTTGTAAATGAGAATCTAAGTGTGTTTAACCCCTCTCATGAATCCTCCTTGTATTTATGGGACAAGGTGTTAGAAAAATAGGATCGCAGAGCAATAACAATAAACAGAAATGCAAATATAATCACACAGACACATTACAAGAGAGACACAGATATATCGTGGTTCACCCAACTTGGGCTACGTCCACACTGAATTTTCCAGTCCTTATTATTATTACCGTCCAGCAAGTCGAAGGGATACAACCTGCAGCACAACCCCTGCACTTCCTCTTCTCTGTTTCACAGTCTCTCTCCTGATCTCAAAGATCTTTACAATGCATAAAACCTAATACATCAACCACCCTAGCCGTATTACAATGTCTTTCTTTTATAAGGGAAATACAATGGGAAAATACCACGGGATACCCAAAACCATGGGCCCGCAAAACAGCTGGCGAAAACAGCCCCAAAAATTTTCTTCAGGGGCGTTGCCCCCGAACCCCCGTCGGGGGACCGCTGGCCCCCGGACCACCCAGCCAAGGGGAATGGTCCCCGCTGGGGTGAGTGTACAGTCCACCTACATATCATATAGAACTGGGGTACAAACACGGCTGATACAATATCATCTATGAGACTAGAAGATCTGGCTCCACAACCAACAATCTCCCACTTAGAGACTGATCACAGCAACTCCACCGCTGCTGCACTTGCTGGACTTGGACTTGGAAAATTTCTCCTCTTCACCTTCATGCTAGAAGGCCAACTGAAACCAAGCATGAACTCAGCTTCTCTCTGGTCACTACCTTTGTGAACATGTCTGCAGGATTCTGGCTAGTATGTATCTTTTCCAGCTTCAACAATTCATCTTCCAAAACAAAGCGTATGAAATGGTACTTGAGTTGTATATGTTTAGTCCTGGAATGGAATGCTGAGTTCTTTGCAAGGTGAATGGCACTCTGGCTGTCACTATACAATCTGCTATCCTTCTGCTTCTTACCCACTTCCTCCATAAACCTCTGCAACCAAATCATCTCTTTACTAGCCTCTGTAATGGCAACATACTCTGCTTCTATTGTTGAAAGTGCAACAACCTTCTGTAGTTTCGAAATCCAGATTACTGTTGTTCCACCTACAGTAAACACATACCCTGTGGTACTCCTCCTGCTATCCTTGTCACCTGCCATATCTGCATCAACTTATCCCTGTAGAACAGTGTCTGAACCTCCAAAACATAATGCCTCAGTGGTAGTACCTCTCAAATACCTGAGAATCCACTGTACTGCCTTCCAATGTTCTTTACCTGGATTGTTCATATATCTACTCACAACTCCCACTGCATGTGCAATATCTGGTCTTGTGCACACCATGGCATACATCAAGCTGCCAACTGCTGATTGACAGGGAACCTTGGACATGTAATCTGTCTCTTCTTGTGTCTTGGGACACATTTCCTTACTTAGACTGAAATGGCTAGCCAACGGTGTACTTACAGGTTTTGCATTCTGCATTCTGAACTTCTCCAACACCTTTTGTATGTACTCACTTTGAGACAATGTCAATTTGCGATTTTTCCTGTCTCTCATTATTCTCATACCAAGGATTTGCTTTGCAGCACCCAAATCCTTCATCGCAAATGAATTAGCTAGCTTCCTTTTGAGTACATTTATATCCTACATGTCAGACCCTACAACAAGCATGTCATCCACATACAATAACAAGATAATATATCTTCCATTGTCTAGCTTCTTGAAATAAACACAGTGGTCAGAATGACATCTACTATAACTTTGTTCTGTCATAAACCTGTCAAACTTTAGATACCACTGCCTTGGAGCTTGCTTCAAGCCATACAAGCTCTTTTTCAACCTGCATACCAGATCCTCCTTACCTTTGACCTCATACCCTTGTGGCTGCTGCATATATATTTCTTCCTCCAAATCCCCATGGAGGAAGGTTGTTTTTACATCTAGTTGTTCAAGATGCAAATCTTCTACCGCCACTAGACTTAAGATAGTCCTAATTGAAGTCATCTTTACAACAGGAGAAAATATTTCATCAAAATCTATACCTTTCTTCTGTGCAAACCCCTTTACAACAAGTCTGGCCTTGTACCGCTTCTTACCTCCTTCTTCTTCCTTCAACCTGTAAATCCATTTGTTCTGCAATGCTCTTTTACCAGCAGGCAACTTAACCAAATCCCAAGTCTGGTTTCCTACCAATGAGTCCATCTCCTCATTCATGCCTTGCTCCCACTTCTTTCTAGTTTCCACCTGCATTGCTTCTTCATAACATTCTCGTTCACCAGAATCAGTCATCAATAAATAATACATTGAAGGAGAGTATCGTTCAGGGAGTCTACTTAACCTAGTAGATCTTCTTACAGTTGCAGGAGTTTCAGGTACTTGCTGCTGCTCTTGATTTTCTGGCACCTTCGGAACTTCATTTTCTTTAACTTCATCAAGCACTATGTACTCTATGCTTTCCTTTTCCTGTTTCTTTCCCTGCAATTGATCTTTATACATGACCTTTTCATTGAATATCACATCTCTACTCCTGATGATTTTGTTATTTTCATAATCCCATAAACGATAACCAAATTCATCAACCCCATATCCAATAAAGGTACATTTCTTGGATTTAGCTTCAAGCTTTGTTCTGTTTTCTTTATCAATATGGACAAATTCTTCACAACCAAACATTCTCAGAAATGAGTAGTTTACCTTTTTATTTGTCCATGCTTCCTCTGGAATACCACCATCCAAAGCACTTGAAGGTCCTCTGTTTATTAAATAAACAGCAGTATTTACAGCATCCGCCCAAAATTGTAAGGGCAACCCTGCATGCAGTCTCATACACCTTGCACGCTCCATGATCGTTTTGTTCATCCTTTCTGACACACCATTTTCCTGTGGTGTTCCTGGGACTGTCTTCTCTCTACGAATCCCATGGTATGAACAGTAACTATCAAACTCCTTGCCGCAGTACTCACCTCCATTATCAGATTTGAGACACTTCAATCTTTTTCCTGTCTCATTCTCAACCAAAGCTTTCCACTTCTTAAAAGTAGCAAACACATCAGATTTCTGTCTAATGCAATAAATCCAAGTTTTTCTAGTTGCATCATCAATAAATCTAACATAGTAATGAGAGCCACCAAGAGATTGTACCTGAACCGGTCCCCATACATCTGTATGCACAAGCTCTAATTTTTCATTCTTCTTCTATTTCCCAACCCTGAGAAATCTGACTCTCTTCTTTTTTCCATAAACATAGTTTTCACAAAATTCCAAACTTACCTGCTTCAAATCCGGCAGCAACTTCCTTGAGTGGAGAATCTGCATCCCTTTCTCACTCATGTGGCCAAGCCTATGATGCCACAATGCTGTATCTGTTCCTGTGGAAGCTAAAGAGATATAATGGTCAGTATTATGAGGACATAAATACAATGTACCTACTCTGTCTCCTTTTGCTATCACCATTGATCCTTTAGTGATCTTCCACCACTTTTCTCCGAACGTAGATAGACAGCCGCCATCTCCCAACTTCCCTGTTGAGATCAGATTTCTTTTCATAGCAGGAATATGCCTAACATCTTTCAACAACCAATCAGTTCTATTCTTAACTTTTATCCATACCTTACCCATTCCAACAATTTTACATGGCTCATCATCACCCAATAAAACATGTCCAAAATCGCCAGGAACATACTCATGAAAATATTTCCTATGGGGTGTAGCATGCCATGAAGCTCCTGAATCTACTACCCAATAATCACTAGTATTATCTAATGCAAGAATCAAAGCATCTTGTAACACATCACCTGCTACATTTGCTTCTTGGGTAGTTTCCTTCTGTGCATCTCCTTTCTTCTTTAGAGATTTGCAGTCTTTCTTCAGATGTCCTTTCTTTCCACAGTTCCAGCACTCTATCTTTCCCAGTCTGGACTTGGATCTGTCCGTTTTAGACTTTCCACGATTACCTTGGCTCTTTCCTCTATCCTTTTGTCTTCCTCTGCTTTCCATGGTCAACGCATTACCTGATGTCTCACCTATGCTTTTTCTTCGCATTTCCTCGCTAAGAATAACACCAATAACATCATCAAATTTCAAGGTGTTTGAACCAGAGACAGAGTTACTTACAGCCATGACCAAGCTATTCTAGCTTTCTGGCAATGAACACAAGATTAGAAGAGCCCTAACTTCATCATCAAAGTTCACACTTACAGAACTTAGCCGATTTGTAACCATATTAAACTCATTTAAATGATCAGTAACAAATCCACCTTCAGACATCTTCATATTAAATAAACGCTTCATTAGAAATACCTTGTTGGAAGCCGAGGGTTTTTCATACAGCTTACCCAATGGTTTCATCAAACCCTCTGTTGTCGTTTCTTTTGATATATTGAAAGCCACCGACGAAGCAAGGCTCAACCGTATTGTTCCCAGAGCCTTTCTGTCAAGAACCACCCATTCTTCGTCCTTCATAGTCGTCGGCTGCTTTGCTTTTCCTCCCAACGGTAGGAATAGATCCTTCTGGTACAGATAGTCCTCCATTTGCATCTTCCATAACCCGAAGTTTTGGCCGTTAAACTTCTCGACCTTAAACTTTCCTTCTTCTGCCATTGCTCCCACTCGAACCAGAAACCCTAGCTTCCTGCAGGTTTATCTGCCAAATAGACCTTTGGCTCTGATACCAATTGTTAGAAAAACAGGATCGCAGAGCAATAACAATAAACAGAAATGCAAATATAATCACACAGACACATTACAAGAGAGACACAGATATATTGTGGTTCACCCAACTTGGGCTACGTCCACACTGAATTTTCCAGTCCTTATTATTATTACCGTCCAGCAAGTCGAAGGGATACAATCTGCAACACAACCCCTGCACTTCCTCTTCTATGTTTCACAGTCTCTCTCCTGATCTCAAAGATCTTTACAACATATAAAACCTAATACATCAACCACCCTAGCCATATTACAATGTCTTTCTTTTATAAGGGAAATACAATGGGAAAATACCACGGGATACCCAAAACCATGGGCCCGCAAAACAGCTGGCGAAAACAGCCCCAAAAATTTTCTTCGGGGGCGTTGCCCCCGAACCCCCGCCGGGGGACCACTGGCCCTCGGACCCCCCAGCCAAGGGGAATGGTCCCCCCTAGAACCCCGCTGGGGTGAGTGTACAGTCCACCTACATATCATATAGAACTGGGGTACAAACACGGCTGATACAATATCATCTATGATACTAGAAGATCTGGCTCCACAACCAACACAAGGTAGGCAGTTTAAATAGAGAGGTGGTTGAATTGGGAGGTTGGGGAAGTTGCAAAACCAACTTCAACTAATCCCAATTCATCAAATTAATATATTTTTAATCACATTTTAAGATGTGTGCGAGTTTTTCACAGTGGAGTAGCGCACAATATGCAACTTCAGTGCTTAACAACTAGGGTTTGCAGGCTTTTTGAAGGTGTGTGCTAGTTTGTTGAATTGGAGTAGAGCATACTAGGATGTGTGCGCTACTCTTATGCCTATGCAGTAGGGCATGTGCGCTACTATCATGCCTATAGGGTAGCGCACATGTCAAAATGTGAGTCAAAACAAGGTTTTCCAGCTTGCAGAGGGGTAAGTCAAGTTAAAGCATCATCCAAGGAAATCATGCTCTTCCATCCAAGTTGTCATTTTGTGTGATCAACAGCTAAAGGTGATCACGGATGGAGAAGTGTAGATTTGACCTATAACACATGGGTAGCCCCATGTATTTTGCAATTTCCTCCTCATCTAATCTGATATGCAGTCCCCTTACCCAGGTGACAAATTGCTCGTCCTTGATGTGCTTCAGGTTTCTTGCAAATTCCAAGGCCACCTCTGTATTTGACCCTCTCATCCCTGAGATGAAGGGCATCCAGCCCGCAACACGGAGGATCGATAGAACCTTTAGGTTTACATAAATGTCTCTGTGATCCTTTCATCATCTTGAAATATTTTACAATAATCAACAAACCAAAAACTTTGAGGTTGGTTGACTTACCTCAATTGGACGATATTCATTTACAGGTTCGAAGGCAGCTGGCAGAATGAGTGATCAATACAAGCTTCTAGCTTTCTTGTTTCCTGAACTGCTTGTGTTACCAAATTGGGTTCTCGTATCGACTATGTCGACTTATTGTTATTTAGCTATTTTCGTCCACTTATCTCGATCATTGCATCGTACTTTCTAATTTAACCATTCCTTTCCATTATTGCACCCTGCTCTTCCTTCATCATTTACTTTGTGTTGTCTCTTTGATCATTTGGGGGAATATAGTGGATGGATGTGAAGATTGTTATTCTAACATGCCGATGGTGGGTAATTATGATTATGTGAGATAATATGAACCTTTGCCGTCGATTTAACTTAAAAGTTGTCCTCAGCTTTAGAAATAACCATTTTTGTGGGATGATGATTTGACCTTGAAAATAAAACAAAGAGATTTATGGATTACCTAGTTATGCTTAGCATACCTGAGTGCATGATGTGGCTTGATTTCATGGGCACTATATTCTGCAGTAGATTTCGGCATTGTCTGTAATTATTTTAGGCATGTCAGTAGTTACATGTGTATGCCTTCATTCAGCCGGTTCTTTTGAAAATGATGTATCTGCATGCTTTGATTTTTGTGTCAAATTTTTTATTTGAATTTGCTTTTATGCTCAGCATTGAGTTCGAAAAATTCTTGAACCTGCCGACTTGATTTTTGTAGTGCATGATTTTTTTCTGTTTCATTTGGAGATATTGTTGGCTCTCTTGATTTGATAATTTTCTGCCTCACTTGATTAGATTTCTGGCTTGCTAGAACAGATGGCTAGCTCGCGTGACTGCTGTAGTGTGTTATTATTTTCTGGCTCGCTTGATTGGATTTCTGGCTCGTTTGAGCAAATGGATGTCTTGGTTGGATATTGATTATTGGCTCGATTGATTTGATCTACTTGTAATATTTGTGTTGGTTCTTCATATGATAACTTTGATTGGATATTTTTTTGGTTTTTCAGTTTAATTCGTATTGCTCTCTTTTTCATTTTTTTGTTTTTGTTTTATATTCTTTCCTTCTTTTTTTTCTTTGTTTTTGTTTTTTCATTTTTCTCTTTTTTCATTTTTCTCATTTCTTTTTGTAACAGCAGATCAGTTACATTCGATTCTTTCTATCAGCATTAGGCTTTGCTAGTAGAGTATCTCTATGAATTCTTCTTTGGACTGTGGTGTCTTGTAGATTTTTAATCTATGTCCATTCACCAACATGGGGAATCTATCTTCATCTATTGTTGTGATTCTGATAGCTCCATTGTCATAGATCTTTTCAATGATGTATGGTCCGAGCCATCTAGTTGTTAGTTTTCCCTTGAAAGTATGAAACCTGGAGTCATAGAGTAGTGCCCAGTCACCTTCCTTGAAATTTTTCTGCTTGATGTGTGTGTCATGCCACTTCTTCCTTTGCTGTTGGATGATTTCAGTATGGCCAAGTTGTTGTTGGCGTTGCTCATCCAGTTGATTTAATTGTAGCATGCATTCTTGTTGGATGTATGAAAGTTCCATGTTTAACTATGCTTCATGTCTCAATGTCTTGATTTAAAATTCAATGGGTAGCATAACTTTCTTTCCATAAACTAGCTCATATGGGGCAAAGCCTGTTGTTGTTTTCCATGTGGTATTATAAGCCCAAACTGCTTCACTTAATCTGTTTGCCCAATCTCTTTTGTGGAGTTGCATTGTCTTCGTTAAAATCCTTTCTAATTATCTGTTGGTTACCTCAGCTTGACCATTAGCTTGAGGGTTATAGGAGGAGGACTGTCTGTGCTTAACATTGTTTCTTTGAAGTAAGTCTTCTATTAGATTGGATGTGAACTGTGGGATTTGATTAGAAACTAGCTCTCTTGGAACTCCAAACCTGTGGAAGATTTGCTCAGTGAACATTTTTTCCACATTGGTTTCATTTGCTGCAGCAAGTGCTGCTACCATAGTCCACTTTGTAAGGTAGTCAATGCATACTAAATTGTAGCTTTTTTTATTTGATTGTGGGTTGATTGGACCAATGAAATCAAATCCCAATTTCTCAAATGCTTCTAAGGATATTTGTGGATTGAGAGGCATTTATTCCCTTTGTGTGGCCTTCCCCACTCGTTGGTAGTCATCATAGTGTGAAACATATTCATAGGCATCCTTGTGGAGTGTTGGCCATTAATTTCCTGTTTGCAAAATTTTATAGGATGCCCTTTTTGTAGCATAGTGTCCTCCACATGGCTCATTGTGAGTGGCATGCATTATGTCATGCACTTCATCTTCTCTTATGCATCTTCTAAATATTTGATCTGGTCCTTTTTTGAAGAGCATTCCCTCTATCCATGTGTAAGTGGCACTTTGTCTTATGACTTTATTCTTTTCTTTGTAGTTGTAATGTGTTGGAAATTTCCTAGACACTAAATAGTTTTCTATGTCAGCAAACCATGGGCTTCTTGTGGAAATTGCAAAAAGATGCTCATCAGGAAAACTGTCATTTATCACTTCATTGTCTTGTCCATGGGTGAGCCTTGATAGAAAATCAGCCACTACATTTTGTTTGCCTGACTTATCCAAAATTGTGATGTCAAACTCTTGCAGGAGGAGTAGCCATCTAATGATTCGGGCACTCGTATTCGGTTTGTTCTTGAGATACCTGATTGTTGAATGGTCTATATGGACAAAAACTTGGTACCTAGTTATGTAGTTCTTGATTTTGTTAATGGCATGTATGACAGCCAAAAACTCCTTCTCTGTGACTGTATAATTTAATTCTGCCCCTGCCAAGCTTTTATTGATATAATATATAGCATAGGGATTCTTCTCTCTTTCTTGTCCAAGGACAGATCCAATGGCCTTATCTGATGCATCTAAGTGAATGTGGAATGGAACTGCCCAATCTGGTCCTTCGAGCACTGAAGCTATAATTGTTTTCTCCTTGAGTTTGTCAAATGATAGCATACAATGTTTTGACCAAATAAATTCTCTGTCTTTTGTGAGAAGGGAAAACATTGGTGCAACAATTTTTCTATAACTCTCAATGAATCTTGTGTAGTATCATGTTTGTCTAAGAAAACTTCTCACATCTCTTTGTTTCACAAGTGGTGGCAGTGTGCTGATGACTGTGACTTTTTCCTGGTCAACTTCTATTCCTCTAGGTGAAATATGGTGTCCAAGCCCAATGCCTTCTTCCATGAGCATCTTGCATTTATGGTTGCTGAGGCATAAGCTCATCTCAATATAGTTTTTCAAAACCAGTTCTAGATGTTTTAGTGCTTGGTCGAAATTCTGGCCATAGGGTGTGAAGTCATCCATGTAGACCTCCATTTGTTCATTAATAAAATCATATAAGCTACTTAGGATTGCCGTTTGAAACGTTGTTGGGGCATTACATAGCCCAAAGGGAAGCACTCTGTATGCATAAGTGCTCCATGGGCATGTGAATGTTGTTTTGTCCTGATCAGCTGGGTGAATGAGTATTTGGTTGTACCCACTAAAGCCATCCAAGAATGAGAAATATTTGTTCCCAGCTAATGTATCCAGCACTTGGTCTATAAATGCGAGAGGAAAGTGATATTTCTTGGTTGCTTTATTGAGCTCTCTATAGTCCACAAAAATCCTCCATTTGCATCCTTTTTTAGGAACTATGACCAATGGTGATGCCCACTCACTATCTGAGATTGGGTATATGGACCCTGCATCTAATAGTTTATGTAATTCCAGCTTTACTATGTCCTTTAATGCTAGGTTCATTCTTCTTTGTGGTTTCCTGATAGGAACAACACCTTCCTTTATATAGATATAGTATTTACTTATTTTTGGGTGGATACGCTTCATGTCAATATATGTCCATGTAAAGGATTTGTTGTTATCTTACAATACCTTCAGTAATTGTTGCTCTTGTCCTGGCTCCAAATTGGAGTTAATATTAACTGTCCTGCCAGGCATTATCTCAACAATTTTAATCTGAATTGGTTATTGTTCAAGTGTGAGTACCTCTGCCCACATTTTTTCAGGATCATGGTTTAATGCTTCCTTTCCCTACTGCTGACCTGTGCCAAGAAAATATTCAAACATATTTTGATTAGAAGAAGCATTTTGTATAAACATATCTAAATGACTATCTTCGTCAATGGATTTTAGTGATAGGGAAGCCTCAATTGTAAGGACATGACGCAAGTTTTGATTGGATGTGTCATCATAATCGTTTGTCCAGTTCTGGTATTCTAGGTCTAAAGACTTCCTAGCTGGAGGATAAATCGTGATTTTCTTCCTAGCTTCGCCACTAGTGATTGTCATGTTGCCTGATCTACATCCTATGTAAGCATCTGCAGTTGCCAGCAAGGGTCTCCCTAGTATTATGGTGTATCCACTAAGTTTGCTCTTTACTTTGATGACTATAAAGTCAGCTGGGTATTCCCAGGATTCTATGTTGATAATTATGTCCTCGAGCATCCCTTCAGGTCTTACTGTGGATGTGTTGGCTAGCTATAGCATGGTAGTTGTAGGTCTGACAATTGATTGGAGGCCTAGGTGTATCATAGTATCCTTGGTGATCACATTGATAGCAGCTCCTAAATCAATTAGTCTTCTGTCTATCTATATGGTATTTATGGTTACGTTGACTACTAGGTTGCCTGGATCAAGGTATTTGGGGTTAACAATGATCCCCAGCATTAGATCTACTAACTGGGCCACTACATTTATGGTTGGTGGGTCATGTTTCCTTCTACCAGGTTTTTTTAGACAATTCTCTTTAATAAACTTGTTACAGATTGGCACATCTCTTATGGCCTGTAGAATCAGAATTTGGATGTTTAAGTGCTTCAATTCGTTTAGAATTGCATGTTCTTCCTCTTCTTTTGTACTTCGTATGATTTTTTTGTTGATGGATATGTAACTTCAGAATGTATTTCACATATATGAATATTGTAATCCTATAGAGATGTTATTATTCCTCTAAACGGAAGTGGTTGTATTCCTATAGAGATGTTATTATTCCTCTATACGGAAGTATCGTCATTTATATTGTAAGTGTCATAACTTATACTCGATGGGTTATTAGACCACCTTGTTGGGGTCGGCCTTGTATAAGTCATGTGGGTCAAAGGGTTGTTAGACCACCCTAGTGGGGATCGGCCATGTGGGTCAAAGGGTTTTTAGACCACCCTATTGGGTGTCGGCCCAGTCAGCATTGTGTTATGTGGTTAAGTTAAGGCCGACCTAGTAAAGGTTATTAGGCAAGTCAAGTCTAGTATAAATAGAGATCGGGAGATCTCTATTTCATCATTCTATTCACTCACTCACACTTTGGAGAGTGGCGCACTTGTGGAGGAGGAGGCTCTACTACTAGGAGAAGACTATCTCTTGTATTCTGGTTGTATCATTGCTCTATCTATCTCTGAGGAATTTATTGGGGTTTTTCACCTTTATGGTTTTCCCCAAGTAAACTCTGTGTCTCTTGTGTGCTTGCATTATTGTGTCCATGATTAATATGCTGTAGATATTCTATACATGTTGTTCTCTCAGTTAAGATCCTAGATTAGATTGAAATAAATTCTGAAAATTTAACATGGTATCAGAGCTAGCCTGAAAGAAGGCATGATATGGCATGTATGACACTTGTTGCACTTACGATGCTAGGGCTTGATATAGAAAAAACCAGTCATCGTATCACTTTCGCTATAAATCCATTTTGGTGAAGTTTTTGGATCTGAAATTTTTACAGGTCTAATATCAGAGCCCCATGTACCTTGTGTCCAATGAACAACCTCTAATTCATTGTACTTTGTGATTTATGATCTGTACAATATAGGGTTTCTGCCTCTTCCAGATTTGAGTAAAAAACAAGTGACCTTGGAAAAAAAGGTCATAACCTGGGCTAGGAAGATCCAAATAAAATTTTGTAAAAATTGACAGGTAGTACATAGACTGTACTATCTCAGGAAACGTTTTCAGAGGCCGAAGTTGAACCAGTGACACGTGGTACACCATACAAGTTCGCTCTCTTATTTTATTCCATAAACAGGTCACGTTGCGACACTTGGAATAACTCTCTCTCAGAGAATCCAGTTGAGGTTAGACCTATTGGGATGGAAAGATGACAGGTCGGGCTATCTAAGAAAAAAAATTTCAGACCCTGTGGATTGAAAGGTTCGGAGTTACACCTGAAGCAATCAGGTACATATTTATGTCATAACAGAATTATTTTTGAGCACCTTCATTCATGGCTTCCGGAATTTAGGGTTTTGGATAAAGTTGGAATTTTTGTAATCGAAGACTACGGCTGAATGATACTCATCAAAATCGAAATTTAGAGACCAAGATCATAATTTTTGGTTGGGAAGAAGGCCAGGCTTGATCAGACCCTAGTTCGGGACTTTGATCAGAAAAGTGGAAAATTATGGCTTCTGTAAAAATGGGAATTTTTGAAATCTGTGACCACGGCTGGAAGCTCCTCAGAAAAATAGAAGCTTAGAGCTTTGGATCAAACCTTTTGATTGGGCAGAAGAGTGGGCTTCATCAAACCCCAGTTCAGGGTCACGTCCAGTGAATCTAGAAGTTTCAAAGGCAAAATTGAGGAGTGAAACTTTGCAGTTTTCAAATTCTAAATATATCAGTTTGATCAACTCATCAAGGCAAATAATTTTATCCTTTCAGATATTTGAAATTCAAAGTTTGAATTTTTGGGGTTTCTCTGACAAACCCTAATATAGCTCCAGATCCAGTTCCTGCAAATCAAGTGGATTGGTTTAATCCTAGAAGAGGATGGATTGGTCACCTGCATAAGTGAAGAAGTTCCTGTTTCAGAGGGAGATGAGGCTAAGGCCTTACATAAGAATATTACAAGCAATCTCGATAGGTATGACTCATTCAAGTATGTCTCAAGATTTGTTCATGATTAAGTTTATGATATGTTTGTCTTCATGTTATTACGGTTAGAACAATCTTGATTTTAGACTTGTCATATCACCTTAACAAAATTATGAATGCATGCATTAGGGTGTTGACACTTATGATTGTACTAATGCATTATGGTGTTGTATGAGGTTTATGTTGTCCTCTAACATGAAAGGTACACCAAGAAAGACAAATCATGTTCTAGTTCAAGAACATATGATCATGACGACATGAAGACAAAGATTCATCCATTGTCATGGATCACTTAGAAAATCTACTTAGGAGGTATTGTTAGGAACCCATGTCTTTACTTTGTTAGTATATTGTTGTTGGACGCATATGCTTTGTAAGTTGTCCTGTAGTATTTTTTGATCCATAGTTTATATTAGCCCATAGTATTGACCCATAGTATTGGATGCATATGCATTGTAAGTCATCCCATAATATTATATGTCCCATGGTTTTGACTCATAGTATTGGTGCCTAGACTTAGCCCATGGTTTGTATTGACACATAGTATTGACCCATGGTATTGGCGCCTAGACTTAGTATATACGTGTGTGTTGAGGCTGATGAAGGCACAGTGAAGTTAATTGTATTGAGCTTGCTCAAAGGAGGTTGCCCCCTCGAAGTGGCCCGTGATCAATATAAAACTAATTATGAGTTCTGTCATTTCTGCTATTTCGCATATTCTTATTAATTAATTGTTGCAGGTGCTTCACAGGTATGTATAACTTGGTTCTACAATGGATAACTTATGAGTCATGCAGGTTACTAGCACAAGTCATTGAAGAGAACCAGAAGACATTATGTGGGTATGTTAGACATAACTAGCTAGCATGCTAATCCATGTATATTTTTCCTATATCAAGCTAGAATCCTATCTTGTGTTAGGATCTTATACTGTTGTGTTGTTGATAATGATTATTCATGAAGTCATAGGTTTGAATAGTCATGGTTGTGTGCATATTATGCTTTTTACCATAATTGATGATATGATTAACCAGAAGAATCATGAAGGTATAGGTTTGAGTAATCACGGGTTTAGGCATATTATGTTTCTTACTTTAATTTATGATATGACTAACCATAAGAGTCCTATATAAACCTTGAAATGCTTATTATTTCTGTTTGAAATGATCATGACTATACATGCTTAAGATTATTGTGTTTTGATAGTATTAAGAATATACTACTGAATGTATGATTATGTATGAGACCTCAATGATAACATAATGATGATACTAATAAGCATGCATAGTGATTAAGGATGGATATAAGTTCAAGGACAAGAAATCAAGGAAGCAAAGATCAAGAGGGACGACACTCTACTTGTTCCTGCAAGGAAGCAAGGATCAAGAAGGAGCACACTTCAGTAGTTTCTGCAAGGATGCAGATATTCACAGGGAGTTGACCACTTCTTACAATCCACATCAGAATGGAGTTGCAGAAAAGAAGCAAAGACTGAGAGGGAGTCAACCCAACAAACAAACAAAGATAAGTATTTGAATTGTCATTACTTGCATACTTTATTGTTTAAATAATACTGTTCAATAATGTATATATTGATGTTCTTAGAATTAGGTTGTGTATTATGCATATTAGAATAGTTGCATTGATGAACAGTATACTACTAATATACATGGGTAAGTGGCCTATGGCACTGTACAAAATTCCATTGCTACTTATCTAGAATGAAACCTCTTTGCTGACATGTTGGGAGTTGTGCACACACTTAACAATGTTCTGGTAGATATTGGAAGGCATCTAGAAAGTTACGGGATATGGATAAATGTTGTATTGAAGCATTGGATAAGATAATTGCATGACTGTATGACATATTTCTTTATGTGTAAGAATTTGCTCTAAAAACTATGAGATGTTTTCTAATCATGCAATTTAACTTGCTGTGTAGGAAAGATCGTATACCATCACCTACAAAAGAAGGACTACAACATTTGTTCAGCAACAAAGTTATCTATTGAAAATATTGAAGATATTGAAGTTCCCAGGATATGGGAAGAATGCCATGATTGAGGAGTATCGGTCGGTCATGAAGACATTTGGGATGCAGTCCCAAAGGGTAGTCTATAATGACTTCCAAGAGGATCTACAAGATCAAGCATGTTGCAGGTGGTAGCATAGAGACTTTTTCTCCTGTAGCAAGATACACTTCCATTAGATCTGTACTTGCTCTGGCTACAGTGATGAAGTGGAAGATACACCAGATAGATTTCAAGATAGCCTTCTTGAATGGTGTAGTTGAAGAAGAAGTGTATGTGGAGAAGCCACTTGGTTCAGAGACACATGACAGGGAGTCATATATGTACAAAACTTGGTATGGTAGATAGCTTTCTATCCAGTTTGGGCTTTACCAAGAGTAAAGCAGATTCCAACCTTTACTACAAGGTTGAGGAAGGCAATCCAGTGATACTACTTTTGTATGTGGATGACCTGTTTGTTACAGGTGAGGATAGATTGATTACTGACACGCAGCAGAAGCTTGCTGCCAAGTTAGAGATGAAGAACTTGGGTATGATGCACTACTTTCTTAGCATGGAGGTGTGGTAGAGTGCAGATGGGATCTTCCTTGGACAAGGGAAGTATGCAGTAGAGATCCTGAAGAGGTTTGGGATGATGGACTGCGAGGCTATGGCATCGAACCTTAATCTTCTGTGTGATGCTTCATCTGAACCAGTTGATGTCACTATGTATCGTTAGATGATTGGGTCCTTGATGTACCTGACGAACATGAGACCAGATATTTGCTTTGCGATGAACACATTGAGCTAGTTACTGATAGATCCGAGGAGTGTTCACCTGGTTGCTGTAAAGCATATTCTGAGGTACCTGAAGGGTACAGTTGATTATGGGCTCAAATATGATGCAAATCAAAATTTTAACATGCAGGGTTATGTTGATTCAGATTGGGAAAGCAGTGCTGCAGATAGGAAGAGCATTTCTGGGTGATGCTTCAGTATGGGATCATGTGTGATCTCTTGGTTTAGCAGGAAGCAGTCCTGCGTAGCACTGAGTACAGCCAAAGAAGAGTATGTTGCGATGGATGAGCAGGTTGTAGATGTATTGACCAAGCCATTGGCCAGAGTGCAGTTTGAGTACTTTAGAGAGAGGCTTGGTGCACTTCAGATCGAGGTTCATTCCAAATGGAAGCTATGAGTCTAGAAGATGCAGATGAACATGAGCTTTTCTGACATGGTTGATGTGTTCTCCCATGGTGCTGATGTAATTGCTGAGCCATTCTCACATGGTGGTAGATGTGTTCTCCCATGGTGTAGATGTAAGGGCTAGAGCCATTTTTTTCACATGGAGGTAGATGTGTTCTCCCATGGTGAAAAAGTAAGGGTTGGAGCCTTCCCCGAATGGTGGTAGATGTGTTCTCCCATGTTGGTGGTGTAAGTACTAGATGATGTGCATCTGGGCTGGGCTTCGTGGATGATGAGATGATCTGAAGAAGACGATGCTATGATGATCAGGAGGATCATGGATGATGAGCATCAGGATGATTCTCCAGTTACTGCTCTATATGTACGCATCATGTTGGATGTTGGATATGATCAGTTGGATCATTTGTATGTATTTTGTATATGCATCATGTTGGATGCCTGGACCATGTATTTGTATATGTATCGGGTGGATAATGTGTATGACCAGGTAGATCATGTATGTTGATATATATCAGTGAGATGGATTGTGTGGATCATGTATCTATGTTTGTATCAGGTGGATACACTGTATGATCAGGTGGATCATGTATGATGATATGTATCAAGTAGATATTTGGTGTGCATCAGGTGGATGCATTGTATGATCAGGATGATCATGTGTACATCCGGATGATGTATGTTGAGTATCAGGTTGATACTCTGTGGCCATGGACAGGTTGTGCAAAGGAAATCCTAGATTTGTTCTAGGTCACATCCAGTATGAAAAAGGACTGGCACTGTGTATCACATGTAAGACCTGGGCGATCCTATAGGTTGGAGTTGTGTACTCGTAATAGCCTGGGATGCTCTTTCGAGGGTTTGTGATAGTGGACCACATGTAAGACCTGGGAGATCGGATAGGTTGGGCTGTGTGCCCGTAATAAGTCCTGGGATGCTCTTTCAAGGGTTTGTGGTGGGCTGCTACATGTAAGACCTAGGAGATCTCATAGGTTGGGCTGTGTGCCCGTAATAAGTACTGGGATGCTCTTTCAAGGGTTTGTAGCAGAGGTCACATGTAATCAGTCCTTGAGATCTTGCCGATCGTGCTTAGGCACATAAATGTTCCTGGGATGCTCTTTAGAGTTCTTGCCGGTCGTGCTATGCACATAAATGTTCTTGGGACACTCTTTTAAGGTTTTGTGACAGTCACATGTAATAAGTCCTGGAGATCTAGACATGATGAAAAAGGCCTCAGATGCTCTTTAGGGTTCTTGCTAGTCAAGAAACTCTTTTAAGGTTTTGTGATGCACGTAATAAGTCCTGAGGATTCCACAGTATGGCCAGTGATGATGAAGACCTATAGGTGGTGGGCCTACATCCACTATGAAAAAGGAATGGCTCTGTATAACTTCCTATGATGAGTAGATTCAGAGATTGATTGAGATAGTAGCAATAGTGACGATGATGATGACTCGATGACGATTATCCAGTGACGATGATCCAGAGAAGATGACTTGTGCTAGAAGACCTGTGTCGAGAAATACCTTCCTAGTTAAGAGGGAGTGTTGATGTATATGTAACTTCGGAATGTATTTGACATATATGAATACTGTATTCCTATAGAGATGTTATTATTCCTCTATACGGAAGTGGTTGTATTCATATAGAGATGTTATTATTCCTCTATACGGAAGTATCGTCATTTATATTGTAAGTGTCATAACTTATACTTGATGGGTTATTAGACCACCTTATTGGGGTCGGCCTTGTATAAGTCATGTGGGTCAAAGGGTTATTAGACCACCCTAGTGGGGGTTGTCCATGTGGGTCAAAGGGTTATTAGACCAGTCTATTGGGTGTTGGCCCAGTGAGCATTGTGTTATGTAGTTAAGTTAAGGCCGACCTATTAAAGGTTATTAGGCAAGTCAAGTCTAGTATAAATAGAGATCGGGAGATCTCTATTTCATCATTCTATTCACTCACTCATACTTTCGAGAGTGGCACACTTGTGGAGGAGGAGGCTCTGCTGCTAGGATAAGACTATCTCTTGTATTCTAGTTGTATCATTGCTCTATCTATCTATGAGGAAGTTATTGGGGTTTTTCACCTTTATGGTTTTCCCCAAGTAAACTCCGTGTCTCTTGTGTGCTTGCATTATTGTGTCCATGATTAATATGCTGTAGATATGCTGGACATGTTATTCTCTCAGTTAAGATCCTAGATCAAATTGAAGTAAATTCTGAAAATTTAACATTTTTTAGGGAATGGAGGGTTTCTATTTTGTTTGAGTGGTCGAATTTCTTCCTCCTGAGGGCTTGGCTCATCTGGATGTTGAATATGAGGTTGTGTTGTTTGTTCATGAGCCTCATTCTCTTGATTATTCTGTGTGTGTATTTTGCAATGTTTTTATAGAACTAATATTAATCTCGTTTATTTTCAAGGTATCTACTATGTAAGTGGGAAACTGCATTGTTTTAGTATTGTAGGCTTGTTGCTGCCCTGGCCTATTGTTGTCAGGGTTTGGAATTGGCTAGGCAAGAATTGGTGGAGGTCTGGGGGGTGGTTGATTTGGTGGTGGCGGCATGATGAGTGGTTGTTGCTGCTGTAATGGAGCTCTCCAATTAGATGTATAAGGATATGGATTGCCATAATTCGTGGTTGGCTGATCAAATGGTGGGGGGTATGGAGAGTAAGATTGTGGGTAATGAGGTTGTTGGTATGGTTGGTGTTGGTGTCCATTTTCTCACTATTTTTTATCATCCAATATACTTTGAATGGCGTTAATTGCACTATTTTTATATATTAAATCACTCTTATTTGTTGTTCAAACCATAAAATAGACTAGGTATGCATAAATCCACTTATCATAAGAATTTTGATCAAATCTCTCCATATTATGATTTATTAATATTTAAAGTGACATTTATATACATACTTGGCATTTAGTTTTGATCTACAGGATTCGGTTTTTTAAACGATCCTCCATTCAGACTGCGTTTTTATGTTGCTAATGTTCAGCCGCATCTAGCCCGTCATGCAGCCTTACATTCAGCTCGCGGAATCAACGGTTAGCATATTTCTGGCCATTAAAGACAAAAAAAACACGTGGGTTCTGTTAGCCACATGGTGGTTATGGTTGATGAGCTTTGGTTCTATAATATTCGTCTCCTTTCCTCATGAGCTCAACAGCACATGTCCTCTCCACGTCAACACTCTAGAGCTTCGATTTTCCTGCTCGTTCATCCTGGTATAACACACACCTGCTCACACCGATGTTCTAGAGGAGTCCAGTCTGCCCACGCCCAGTATGCCAACACAATTCCTTTCCCACGTTGACGCTCTAGTAGCTCCATGCTTCCATGCTCGATTTTCCAGCACGTACTTCTGCCCACGGTTGAAGGGAACAAACACGCAACTGTTCGCGTTAGGCAGGGTTGACACCGTGAAAGCAGGCAGATGCCCTCTACACTGTCACATGTCACAAAGCAACCGTTTTAAAGTCTTAAAGACCTCTATTTTTAGAGAGTTCGACTCTATCGACCTTCTCTCCCTCTGTAAACTTATAAATAGATGCCTCTTATGGAGAAAATGAGGAGCAGATAATATAGAGAATAGACAGAAGCTAGCAGTTACTTTTGCATAAATATTATGTAATTTTCACTAGTTAATGGTAGTTTCAGTTCGTTGATGCTCTGCTGTTAGTAATTAAGTGATTTAGTTTCCATCTCTGATTGCTGGGAAGGGCCCCTCATCAACCGGAGGTTTTGTTTATGTTTTTCTGCATTTTCTTTTATGCAAATAGTTAGTTTATTTTCTAGTAAATGTAATTAATTTATTTTTCATGTATATGTCATCTCTTTACTTCTCTGTAATTTATATTGTGCTACTAACTTAGTTTGTGTTTCCAGAATTGATAAATGGTCGACCAAGCATAGTGTTTATAATTTGCTTTCAGTCTGTTGTAATTCGATAGTTTGTTTTTTAGTTTTCTGCAAATTAGATAGAATCTAGTTAGTCATTGTTTAGTTAGTCTTTGCTGCAAGTTTTGTTATAGTTAGCATTAGTTCTAATAGCTCCTCTCTCTGTACTTGTAGGTTAATTCTACTTCTCATCTCAATCTTGCTTTAGCATATTATAAGAATAGTTCATCTTTCCAACAATAATTAGAATAGGTTGCTTCCTATTATTGTAGCTTCTCAACAAGTCTTCTCATTGATTTCTTTGCACTGTAGGTTCATATGCACTCGCCACCTGACGTTAAGATCATCAAAATTGTCTCTTTTCCTTAGTTTAATTCGTTTTTCCTCCATCTGGACTGTCATTCGGACAACCATTCAGATCATCATTCAGACTTTCATTCTTTCTGCATTGTTTATATGTTCATTTGAATTCAGTTTCTTAATTTTTCTTAACTATAATCTTTTCTACTCTTAATTAGTATTCTTAGCCATAATTAGGACTTTGCTTACATTCTGTAAAGTTTAATTAAAGTTTTTATCATCATCCTTCGTTTTTGTTTTAACCATTTTTAAGTTATGTCTTTCATATTTAATTTGCCAGTATGTTACTGTTTCAGAATTTATCAGTTCTTAGTACAGTTTATTACATGTTCTTAAGATTTATTTCAGATTAGAATTAATAATCTCATTCTCCAAGTATCTTAGTTTTAGTAATTTCTTCATCAAACATAGGATCAGTTTCTCATTCACACAAATCATGAAGATGTTCCTGAAATAGAATTTGTTTCAGAACTAAAATATCTTTATCAAGTTTTCTACTTGCTTCTATATAAATATATTTATCAAGTTTTCTACTTGCTTCCAAATTAAGTTCAGAAACTAATATCTTTATTAAGTTTTCTACTTGCTTCTAGATTTTTATTAGTTTTATATTATTTTGCTTATGGATAGAAGATAGATTAGAATGTTTAAAGTTAATTGTAATTGGTCTATTTGTAGTTTACATCTCTTTGCATAAATTAGATTAGATTTACTTCCATTTTGTTTTGCTATTACATTTGAAAGTCATCACGATACATTTACTCCAGTTCCTATCACTTTTGGTGTACAACATCAAGGAGAATGGAATTAGAATTAGATGCTTTAGTGTAGTCTTGAATAGTTATCGAATTCATTAGATAGTTTGTAATTTGCTTTGAATTAACATAGTTTTTTGTTTATGTACTTAAGGCATTCCATAGATAAGTCTCTAATTTCATTTGTAGTTGTTTCTAATTCTTAGCTTAGAATCTGAAGGATTGATTAGAGTAGTTTCCATTTTTATAAGAAGTAGTTTGCTTTTGATCAGTATTTGTTTCTATCCTTTCCATTATTTAGTCATAGAATAGAGTAGTATGACTTGATACTATTTTGATTCACTTGCTTAACTAGGTTTAATTAGTCTCTTCATTGTTATCTTTCTGAAGTTTGACTCTGTTTTTTATTTTGAAAGATCTTTCGATCTTTTCTTTATTAAATCTTTCTAAGGTCTGACAAGCCGCAATCTTAGGTACCACTTTATCTCAACATATACTTTGCCACAACTCTAAGAATGCCAACCCTTGTCGATAATTAAATATTAGGTGTTTTCTTTGAGATAGCTCACACCCAATAGTTGGCTTTGCTGCTACTGTTTTTGAGTTGGTTGATTTTTCCATGGGGTAGTTACTGAGTTCCAATTTTGCTGATTACTTCCCTGGTTATAGTAGGCTTGGTTGTTGGGTTGGTAAGGCCTAGTAAAATTTCTTTTCCTTTGATTGAAGAAATAGAGTTGTTCTATTGCACCTTCAGTTCTGGGCTCTTGAATAGCAGCTTTGCATGAGGGTAACAGAGGACACTTATTAGTGGAGTGATTGTCAGTACAGAGGCCACATATTTCTATGGTGTTCAGTGTGCACTGCCCTTTCTCATGTTTTTTTTTTTTTTTTTTTTTTTTTTTTTTTTTTTTTTTTTTTTTTTTTTTTTTTTTTTTTTTTTTTTTTTTCTGCTGCGTGGACAAAAGACTGCCAAGGCTTGGCTTATTTTATCCTGCTTCTTCTTAATTTGAAGTGCATCAAGTTGCATGGCTAGAGATTGTAGGATATTAGTTTTCATGTCATCTAAAAGGTTCCCTAAATCTGACTTTGTAAGGTTTGGACCTGAAGATGTTGATCCCCCAGTAAATGGGTGTGAATCCCTTGTTCCACTTTTACCTTTCCTAGATCTAGAATAGTTTTTGAAAATTTGCAAGATTTGGTCAAATGTTTTCTGGAATATATCTCCATCTCCTAGAAGGTTCAAAAGTTCTAGATTTTCCTCTCTTATCCCTCTAAGAAGGACAAGTTTTAGTGATTCTTGATCTAAGGTGCAATGACTAGCTCACTTGTAGCTGAGCTGAAATATTTGGGCATAATCTTCTAATGATTCTCTTTCACCTTGTTGCATCCTAAAGATTTCATCTCTTGTATCCTTCTCTTTGCAGTAGTCCCTATATTTTTCTAAGAAGGATTGCTTCATTTGGTCCCATGAAAAGATGTTGTTTCCTTCTAGGCTCATGAACCATCTAAGTGATAGATATTTCAATGTAGAAGGAAAGAGTCAGCTTTTGAGCATCAATGGTGTATCCAAATGATCTAAAAACTACCTCAAACTCAAATAGGAGTGTGTCAGGATCTGTAGATGTTAAGCCATGGAAGTTTGGCAAGTTATTAGGGTCGGTATTTTTCATCTTGTCATCCCCAAGAGGTATACTAATGGGAAAAGTGAATAGTTCTCTCGGTTCCTCATCTTATTCTGCCATAGTAGTGTTGGAGCTAGAGCTAACAAAAACATTGTCTCTACATGGGTCGTAGCTAGAGTTAGCCTCCTCTTCAGAGTTGAGGAATTCAAATTGAGAGTTATTAGAACTGTTGTTGCTCATAGGATGGGCAGGTAGAAATCGTCCAAATCTATCTCTCTGTCGTCTAGGCATTCATAGTAAACTTTTTATGTTTCAGGTTGTTTTTTTTTTTCAAAAGATGTTTCCTATGGATTAAGCACCTCCCCGGCAATGGCACCAAAAAGTGTTGGCCTCTAGGAATGGATGCTTAGTTAGGACAGCTAAACCAAGAGGATACTTTAATTATCGACTAGGAGACGTACACACTTCAAAGGTGTTAACACTGTATGTTCTCTAAAGGATAGTCTTTCATCGTGTTTGTGGTGTTGGTATAAGTATCTTAGAGGTTTCTCTAATCAAAGAAGAAAGTGAGCTAAAGAGATTGTGAATCTATGAACGAAAAATTCCTATGCTAAGAAGTTGAATGTTGAAAACTATAAATCTATACTAAGAATTGAAATCCTGAAAGATGGGATTTTAATCTATGAATTGAATACTGGAAATCAAGTGCTGAATATTGAAAGTCTAATCTAAAAGCTTAAATACTAAAAACTAAATCCAGAACGTAAATATCTAATGCCGAAAAGTAACCAATCCTATCTATTCAGATTTAAACACTACAAGTGATGATCATTAATTAAATCAAGGAACTGAAAGTAATTAACTTCTATAATCTAAGTCTGATAAAAGAAATATGCATTAGCTTCTAGATCAAAATCATTGTTTTAGAACTAATATAAGAATTCATGAAAACATATGTCAAAATATGCTTGCACAGAATGCAGCTACATGACTACAGAATGCGTTCTACCGAACTACGGAATGAGTGTTGATCAACTACAAAAAATATGCTAAACCGGAATAATCTCTTAACTGAAATAAAACCATGTTATTCAAATGCCATCAAAGTATTTCATATATGATAGGAAGTAAATCGATTCATGGCATAAATGGGAAATACCTGAAAACAGGGTAAAGCTCCTGACTTACGTGTTGGAGGGGCCCTCCCCAACCCGTACTTAGGAGTATGGAAAACTTATAAATTCAGGCTTGAAAGTAACATCAGTCTTCTTATTAAAATAGTGATTTCATGGTTCAGAACGAATCTTAACAAAAAATGTCTTTTGAGTACAAAAATGCATAAACGATTGATTCTACAAAATAGCAACAGGACCCCCTCGCTACCCGAGAGGTCCATGTATATATGTCTTTGATTCTAACCTAGTCTATGGTCATTAATGTCAATCCTCTTAACCAGGGATTCTCTAGAGCTTAGGGAGATATGAGCGCCGAGCCCCTTTGTTATCTGCAGTCTCGAGCTTTGACTCTCGTTGACATCTCAAGATCTTCACACCCTATTTATGCCTACTCATTCCAAGGTTAGCACATAGAAAAATGATTTTAACATAAAAAGAATAATCTCTAAACATCCTTATTAAATAATCAAAGTAAATACACTTTCCCACAAAACATGTGTATTTCCTTCATCATATCTTGTGCTTTGCTGTGGAAAAAAGGCTTATAAAGTACCTAATCTGGGACTCATCAAGTCCCTCAGGCTAGTTGAATACCTTCAGAGACATATAGTCCTCCGCATACAGCATCTGGGACCTGGTAGCTAGATGAGCCGCTTGGCTCCCTGCTATCCTCACTATGGTAAAAGGCATGGCACGCAACAGACGATCTTACACCTCTTTGATGGGAATCTTCCCACTAGAGGCACAACCATGAGGAGTACAATGCTGAAGAATCAAGTTGTCCATCGTCCGATCACTTCCCTGTGATCCGGTAAGAGCCACATTGTCCCCCCTCCGGGACAAACTAGTCAAGAAGTAGATGTCCTCGACATCTATAGTAAGTATATGCTCACCGATTACAAAGTGCTGCTGAGCTACTTCCCAACATCGAAGCATATGCTCTAGTAGATGCACTTGGGCCTTCATGCCCTGGACTTGGAAGAATTTTAGCAACCCACAGTTCCTCAATGTTGTCACACATAATGAGTCATTCGCTGCTTGCACATCATCTACCTCATGTTCTCTCTCATGCCACTCTAGCACCATGTTGGCTACTACTAACCTGCCAATAGGAGCATTGTAACATCATTATAACTCACTCAAACATTTAAAACTTTTTCTTTTGGCTTGGATTTTGGGTTGAGCTTGGGTATTTCCGCCATCGCACCTCGTCCTTGTGAATAGGGTGACATCATCACAACCCATCTTTGCGGGACTTGTGATGACCCGAGTTCATCGCAGTTCCCATAAGGAGACCCGCGACGACTCGAGGGCACACAAGCTCCCCACAAACCAACTCCAAAACCCTAAAAAATGAACTAAAAATAAAATTCTAAACCACTGGAAATATGCTGGATGATTTTTAGGGTTACCTACTCCGAACAGCTCATAAAATGGTTACTCGTAGCTCCAGCAATCGACAAGTGAAATTTTGCTCCAAATGGCACTTTCTTCTCCCCAATTTGGCAAATGAACAATGGTAACTATATTTCATTATTTTTTTTATTTATAAACAAAAAGAGAATATTCCTTTTCAAATTTAGATGCTCTTTTGGTTATTTGCTATAGTTCGGATCATTTTTATCACATTTGAATGCTTGGTTGACTATTTGACTTAGTTTTCAAGTGTGCAGGAAATGTTAAGTGTTCCTTTTGTACTGTTTTCACACTGAAGTGATCATCTCAGGAATGAATAATCCCTTGAACGTTTCATTGTTACTTTCTCTCCGTTAGATTTCAATTATTTAATGATGATGAGCTTAGTATTTGTTCTTTCTCGTGCTCCTTAAACCATGAGAATAAGTTACTGAGTTACGATTTATCAATTTTCCGGGCTTGTTAAATTCCTACAAAAAAGGAACCCCCCCAGACTCTATCTTTTAGCTCTTTTCAGACTCTCAAAATACAAAAAGTTTCCCAAATGAACTTGTCGCATTCACGCTTGTTAAATTATTTGAATGATCATCTCCCTGGTTATAGTTTACCCCTTTTTCAGACAAGGGGGCACTACTTACGAAAAAGGTATACTCTAGCCAATCATGACTGGAAGAGTCCTTTCCCACGTTGGTTTACCCTTTTTCGGGTGATGAGGCTAACTTTATGAAAAAGGACCATTGGATTTGTCTTTAGTTCTGTTGAGACTCTCTAAACATGAGATGACGACCATGTTTTACCTTCTATGGACTCATTGAACTTTCACATTCAAGGGCCCATCATGGGACAAAACCCTCCTCTCCCAAGTTCGGAAAATATTTGGGATTGGACTCATCTATGAGATGAGCTATACCGAGCATTTGGTTAACCTCATCAAGCTTGTAAAAAACACATGAGGCACTCATCATTCATGATGGGGAAAAAGGAAAGCTCTTGTATTAAACCTTTATTAGTGGTAGTATTTAGTCGCTCTTGAGCATGGCACTCATGTCTATTTTCATTCAATACTTGTCCTCGAGTCTTTTTAACTTCATGAATCTTATCACTCCTTTGGGTCATTCTGAAGAATGCTTCCACCATCAATAGTTAGTGTCAATATCATTGTGTCAATACTGCAAAGTCATGCCATGCCCATGTGCAAGAGGTGTCTTCACCACTCATATTCTGTAGTTAGTATACCTTCCATCATGTTAGTTTACTCCGAGTCAGTCTTGCATATTATTGTATGATCCGATCTGCTTCAAATCATCCTTTATCATGTTTTGTGTCGATGATGGGGGATTCATCGTGGCCCTCCTTGGATGGATTCATCCTTGTTAACTTCAAATCATCATTCGAGGTTTGAATCTATAAACCAATCGAGTACCTTGGGCCTGCATGCCTCAATGGAAAGTTACCTCGCTCTCGACATGAGTTTACATCATTGACTCTTGATTGAAAGATTTCATATAGCATTTGACTTCAACTCATTTATTCATGCTTGGTGATATGTACTGTGATACCTTGGGGATCATTAACATCAATGGTGATTTTCCTCACACTTGTTAACGGTATACACCATTGACCGATAATCAAGTGGTTTCTACCATGTTCGACTCGAAGATATTTGTAATCACATGGATAGATTCGTATCATTGCGGATTTGGATTGAAGACCCTGGGGAATCATGTTTTACCTAGGTTGAGAGGGAGACTGTTTTGAGTCTTATTACACGGATCCACATTTGTATGGTCATGGCTATGTTCTCATCTCATCATGGATCTACGCTTGTATCTAGTAGCCATGATTGTGTTCATTCGGTCATCACTACCATGGATCTACATTGTATTGGTCAGCATCCATGTTGTACGTCATATGAGATTGAGTACTCAGAGTCAATTGTACTGCAGCAACGTTCTTCACCCAATGAGCCATTGCCATTCCTTCTGTCAAAGCATTTCACTTGTCCATATTAAACAACTTCATGCTTTGGGGGGAATTCTATTACACCTAAATCTAACCATCATGAGACTCAATGTAAACATCCCCAAAGTTTCCTTGACTAAGTCATTAACTTGGAAGAGAGGCAGATCCATTTTTACTAGGTTTTGAGAGGGCGTCATAAGCTACCTTAATGCAGCATGCGACGTCATAGCTTGTCCTCTTACAAACTGCGATGATGTCAGTTAATGGAATAAAATAATTTCTTCAAGCTCATTCTCGAAGCTAGATGACATGGATCCCTATCCCTGAAATTTTGGAGATTTGGCACTCGGTTCCTAGCCTCTTGGAAGGATCCCCTATCTCTCTCCTACCATATCTCAACCTACTCTATCCACTTAGTCCTATATAAGTGAAGCTCATTCCCATCCCAAAGGGAGGAAGTCTTTAGTGTCTACATGCTGGTGAAATTACCTTAGGAGAGATCTCTACTCATCTATTGGGAGACTCACACTTCCTTGGGAGGTTTTTGCATATGGATTGGATGGAGAAGGATTGCTTCGTTAAGCTCCGGTTGTAATCGTTCTCTTCTATGTACTTTCGCTATTTTTATAGTAATATGAATGCTTTCCACCAATATTGTCGTGTTGATGATATATTGTGTAGTTTACCTGCTTAACTATTTACTTAGATCTATTACTATTTAGATGCTTTTTACTTGTTTGTATTGTTCTGTATGTCTTGACAGGTCTTGCATCTAAGATCTGATGACCGTGAAGCTTGGAACAACATCCCGGAGAAAGGTCTACAAACTTGAGGTAAGACATCTAATTATTTGATCCTTAACTAGATCTAGGACTTGGTGGTTTATATTCTATTCTATTTGTTCTAGTATCACATTGAGCTAGGGAGATCATGCCTCGAGTCTGCTCTTGGTATATTTCTCGATAACATCTATCATCTCTTGTAGTTGTAATTTTAGCTCTACTAACTCAGGGTGCTCATGCAGTAAGGGAATTTTGAAACTGGTACTGATCCTGGTACTAGTTCTATGGAGAAATACAAATCTCTCTTCAGTGGTAATCCGAGTATTTCTTTTGGAAATACATCTTTGTACTCTTCTATAACAGGGAAATATTCAATTTGTTTTTCTCTTTCATTTTCCTAGTTATGAATGTTGACTACATATAGTTTGCATCCCTTTCTCATACACTTTTTGACTTGAAAGGCTGATATTTTTCGGATATAAACTTTCTTGGGTATACCCTGTACCTTCCTCTGGTTTCCTTGTTTGTTCGTGCATGTGAAATTTTTGTTTAGGCAATCAAGCATGACATGATGTTGTTCTAACCATTCCATGCCTACCAATAGGTCGTACGCACCTAAATGTAAAATTTTTAAGTTTGCCTCGGTTTGAAAAACGGTCATGTCGAGCTGGCAACTTTTAACAAGTTCAGAAATATTTCTTTTTTTTTCCAGTTCCTAACTATACCAACCATAGTTTAATATGTTTTACTTTGTTCAATTTGAAACTTTCAACAATTTTAGGGGAAACATAACTATGACAAGCCCCTAGAAAAATCAAAATGGAAACACATATGTTTGAAATTTTACCTTCTATTTCGACCATAGTGGATTGATGGTCTGCTTGTCTGCCCTCCAGGGCAGCACATATCCTGGTTGTTCATGCCATGTCTTTTGTTGTTGCCTCTTCTTGCAAATTGTTTAGAACTCTGGTGTCTTTATTGTTTTGGAAATACCTGTACTAATGGGGTCCTTGACACCCCCAACATATTCTTGGAATAGGGGATGTCCTGGTCCCTCTATCCACTGTAGGTTTATTAACACTCTATGCTGGATTGTTTGACTATGTCCCAAATTTGGGGAAATTTATGTTAGATGGAAAACTAATATTTTGTTTTCAATATGGAGGTGGTTTGAATCCCCTCCTTCAGTTGTTGAAATATGTCCTTATATTTTCCTTCTTGTTTATGGTCTTAGTTCTATGCTAGTTGTGCTCATAGGAGATCCTAGCTTTGTATAAGGCCATTTCTAAGGTCTTGGGTGCATCAAATTCAATTATGTCCCTATAATACGTTGGGAGGCACCCTAAGAACTGTTGTATTTTTACTTTCTCATCTCTTACATAGGGTACGTAGTGTAGAAACTCTAGGAATCTGTTGATTAATGGATCCATGGTAAGGGAATTTAGTTGTAACTCATGGAATTCCTTTATCTTCTTATCGAAGAACCTTTCTGACATATATTTGTCTTGATATAATTTTCTGAAGGTCTTCCATCTGATTTATGTTCTCTTTATCTTCTTAGTGTGTTTTAAATCTTGCTACCATATAGAAGCCTTACCATTCAAATTTTATATGGCCAAATGGGCCTTCATATAGCTGGAATACGTATGTATTTAAAAGTATTTGTTCATTGCCAGTAGTCATTCTTCAGCTTTCTCTCCCGAATCCAAGTCTCCTTCAAAAGTTGGTGCCTTAATTTTCCTGAACTCTTCCTATAACCTGTCTTCTCTCTTGTATTTATTCTTGCAAGGATATGAGGCATAAGAATCTGAAGAGTGCTTGAATTCATGGTAAAAAGAGTTGGATGAGTTGGACTATTCTGGTGACTCCTCAAGTTTCCTAAAATCTGGGCTACTGTCTCTCTTTTTGCGGTGTTGTTTATTCATAGTTTTGTTTGCTGAGTGGGTTGTATTCCCATTATTTTTATTTCCGGCTAAGGTTTTTAGTAGTGCCTCATTTCTTCATGTTGATCCCATCTCTCATTCAAGTTATCATACTTGAAGCTATGAAATTCTACTTGTAGGCTTTGTACCATTTTTAGTAGGTTAGAAGTTTTGACTACTCTGAGACTATCGTTCAATTCAATTATCAGTTCTTGTTCCTAGGGTATTGAATTCAGGTTCTCATGCTGACTATCCTCTCTCTCAGCATTCATGCTGTTTGTCTTGTCTTGAAAATTTTTCAATGTGGAAGCAAACAAGTTTTATTAGTTTATTAGTTTTGCAGTGGTAGTGTAGGCTCATAGGCCTCAAGTTTTTGAATCTAGGCTCTAATACCACTTGTAATGTCCCTCAAATCATGAAATAAAAATAAATTGTATGGGGTCTATTTATAGGTAAGACCTAAGATTTACTTAAATTTAACTTCAGCATTGAGTTTAAATGCTAAGAATAACATGACGCTTCTATTCTGACTATGATACTTACATAGATCGTTTGCATAACATGGAGCTAGTCTGAGTTAGCCTAGCCTGTACTTTTTAATGTCAATATGATTTTTTATGCTATTATTTGTTTCATAAAATGTTGTGTTTGTATTATGGTCGTCATCGCCTCGGTCAATGTATGCCTAAGAGTCTAGGCCTGTGTGATTATGAATTTGTATGTCTTTCCGTAATTGAACTTGATGACATGCTTTTTAAAGGCCTCGAGGTCCATCCATGACCTGGGATTACTTAATTTTTTAATGAGATAATGCATGAATTGTTTTATGCGGGTAACTTGTGCCAACGTTGGTATATATGGCCACATGGTAAGAGAATGTTATTTATAACCAACACTACCAAGGCAAGGATCCTAAGTCATGGCGCTAGGGGCTCAACGCCCAGGCTTTTAAGAAGGGAGCGCTTATGCGCTAACACTATTGGCATTGGATAATATATTGAAAAGGTAGTGGAGGTAGCTACAAAAGTAAATGAGTCCATGTGACAGGCCTGTGGGAAGTGTCCACGATGTCCAGGGTAAGCATACGAAACATAAGCACAAGAAAAAATGTAGTAAATGGTATGATTATCCATGGATTTCTACCTCATCTCTTCTGATAGGAGGGATGCTACTATTTCATCAAATTTTAAGGTTGCTTTACTAGCACTACATATTGCTACAATCAAGTTATCACAGGAATCTAGAAAAGAACACAATAATGTAATACATTTATCTTCTTAAGCAATTTTAATACCAATAGAGGTTTTATTTGAATTACTAGATTATTGTAGACACTCAGATCCTCTATCACTATGTCATTATCATCCATTCTGAGGTGATACAATTTCTTTTGTAGAAACATTAACTTGTTTATAGGGATTTTGATTGATACAAACTCCCTAGCTTATTCCATAGATTTTGAAGCATGCTAGAAATAACTACTACATATAAACGAAATGGGGAAGCTATGTTTAAACGTGGAGTATAAATGGGAAGCTATGTTACATCAAGACAAAATATTTGGGTTAATATATATATATATATATATATATATATATATATATATATATATTTGTTCATTATTATAGAATTCTGGATACCATATTTATATATGAGGTCTAAGTGGAAATAAAAGGGGTTTTGTTTTCAGCATAAAATGAGATCTGTGTAATATAATAGTTCTATCATATAATTTTTTTTCTAGGTTATAGGTCCCGCATACTTAATATAAGTACTATGTTTATTTAATGTTTACCATTTATAAGTATATATTAAATAAACCAACCAGAATTTAGGGCATTGCTCAAAATCCTAATCATGGGATTCTCTTTCTGTGTAGGGATAATATGGGAGCTTTCTCCTTATTAATTATTTCTCCAACGACAACCCGAAATCATGGCTAAACATTTATTCCAATGATCTTATTAGAAAAACATATATTCTAATCCTAATACTCAGTAAATATAACAAATAATTTAGAAGCGACAAATCTGATAAAAAATTGAATAAAGTAATCTTTCAGGCAACCTTTGTACATAAATGAAATTTAACACAGTAATTTATGAAAATGATATAACCTAATAAATGTTGATCCATAATATAAATTTCTGAGATATAAGAATTGAATAAAAACTGTAGATACTAATCAGTATTTTGTTGCAATTCGACTAACTTAGGAACTGCCATGTTCCACCCAACCATAGACCTCAACCCGTTCCTAGATTGTTCCAAAGGTCACCCTTGAGCCGAACTGAACATGACAAGAACTAGAAGGCCTATGGTAAATTTTCTATCTTCCTTACTACAACAGAGTAGTCACAAGGTCCGTTTACTAGCCCTTGGTGTGAATATTTCTTAATAAATTCCCCTACTTTCCCCACAGACCTCTTTCTAGGACACACCAGATATCAGAAATCCGATGTTTGAGCGCTCAAATTCATGGTTGAACCCTCCAGTGAACTTGGAAAACACTTTCCCCTAGAGAGTTCCTCTCTCCGCTATTTATAAGATTTTATAGGAAAAAGGCTCCTAGGAATTAGGCTTAACTCACTTAGTTACTTGTGAGACATACTGATAGTTCTGTATTTATTTTTAATTAAAAATTTAGTTTATTGTAATCCTCACAATTTACTTTAATATTTAATTAATTAAATCATACTTTTACTCACCTAACAACTAGTCTGAACTTTAGTTATCAGCTATTGACCATTCTAAACTCTTGCATGCTCAGTCCCTCTTTAAGTGGAAGTCCCAGTCAGTTAGAAAGAATAAAATAGTAGTAGTTTGATTATTAAACTAAATAATCAAAGGATTATTGATGCTCCGGAGCTCCCATCTCGACATCAGTTAATCATCATGATTCTAAGTACTCCAGAGCGTTACATCTCAACACTTACTCAACTAATAGTGCTCCAGAGCCCACTCGGCTCAACACTATTAAGTCAACCGTCTTAGTGCTCTAGAGCTTATGCTCAACAATAGGTACAATAATTCAGATGTTCTACAGCTCACTTGCTCACATCATTTAATAATTTTGGTGTTATTCAGAGCTCACTAGATGAACACTCAAAATAACCGCAGACTTCTTTTTAACTCTAAACCTATTCAATTAACAATTAAGTTTGTAACAATAAATACTGTAAAAATAAAATAGTCTTTTCTTGGGATATTACAATCATCACCTAGGAACACATCTCCTCCGTTGTACTATTCATATTCACAAAACCACTCCTTTGGAGAATCATATGAAAAGATGCACGCAATTCAATTAGTCATACACCATGATCCGAATGGGTACCTTATAAGCTAGGTACACATACCATCATTCTTCTAAGGAGGTATTCTCCTTTATGGAAGTAGTATCATCAGATCCCTTCCCTTTTTCAACATTCTTAGATCTACAATCCTTTTTATAGTGCCCTGCTTTACCAAATTTGCACCACTTCCTAAAAAAAAATACTAGGGGTTTTGATCTACCCTTAGATTTAGATCCCCCCAGAATCACTTATTTTTATTTCTCACCTAGGGACGACCTCTTAAAACAAGGCATAAATGGTATGATTATCCATGGATTTCTACCTCATCTCTTCTGATAGGAGGGATGCTACTATTTCATCAAATTTTAAGGTTGCTTTACTAGCACTACATATTGCTATAATCAAGTTATCACGGGAAGCTAGAAAAGAACACAATAATGTAATACATTTATCTTCTTAAGCCATTTTAATACCAATAGAGGTTTTATTTGAATTACTAGATTATTGTAGACACTCAGATCCTCTACCACTATGTCATTATCATCCATTCTGAGGTGATACAATTTCTTTTCTAGAAACATTAACTTGTTTATAGGGATTTTGATTGATACAAAATCCCTAGCTTATTCCATAGATTTAACACACTATCTTCTCAAGACATGTTCAATAACATAGAGTCTGATAAGCACATTTGGATTGTACTCCTCACTCTTCTTCCTAATTTATCCCAATCTTCTTTCATCGATCCACTGGGTTATATATCTAAATCTACAACAATCCATTGTTCCCGATCTACAAGAGGATCCTCCATTTTGAGCTTCGATAGCTCAAAGCTTTGCCTGTTAAATGTCTTAATCTCGATTCTTGAATTGCTCACCATTCTCTTTCAATGCACAAATCAATGTTGGGAAGCTCCCATTGAACCTAGGTTTATCACAAACCCAAGATCAATCAACCACGAAAAATCCTTGACAATGAAGGTGTCCCCCCTAAAGCCAATAATCGATCTCTGATACCACATGTAAGTTTTAAAAAAGTGTTGAGAAGAAAATAATACATATTATTTTAAGCAAAATAGAGATTACACCACAACATTCACACATAATACACAAATATTTACCCTGGAAATGCCTAACTGAGAAAACCAACAAAACTTAGAGTTGCAACTCTCACTTTCTCATTATGATTATTAACTACTCACAATACAATATGTAGGCATTCCAAAACATCCAAAAACCTAACCCACTAACCCATATTAAAAATAGACCCTATCCCCCTAACTAAGATTAAATTGCACATTTATAGGAAAATCCAAAATTAGCCCGAAAATAGCCCAAAAAATTAGAACTTGCCTTCGGCTTGTATCAGCACTGGGCTAATGCCCAATGCTGATGTCCACTTCGCGGAAGGGGGAGGGCATTGACATGCCCCCCCTCTATGACCCCCCGAGAGCCAGTTCCTAGTGCATATGACAAATGACACTAGATGGGTGGGGATCATCAGACGTTGTCATATAGATGAAAAAACTCACAAACACATGCAAATAATATAACACATACCCAACACCTTTATCACATACTAATTGGTTCTAACCAACTAGATTCTGCGTGCCACATAAAACATATCCCAAATGCTAATGATAGTCTCTCATGATTCATTAGAGGCAATACAAATATGGAAAAAAAGTAATATGTTGTCTTGGATGGATTATTCAAGGCACTTCCACAATGAATTGAATATGTTATAAGAAGATGAAAATTTATAGCAATTTGTCTTGACTTCCAACATATAATTTTTTTATTTATGGATTTTTCTGTATGACCATCTCAAAGTCAAGTTTTTATAACAAATTTGATATGCTATTTTTCTACAAAATATAATGCATATGCTCCCTTTAGTGCAAGTTTTGAGTACCTAAATGATGGAATTTTGTTAAAAGAACTGAGCAATTGTATAGAACTGATCCTTCTTCTGCACAACTATTTTTTAAAAAAAAAAATTAATGATAAGGTTATACTTTTTAATTATGAAAATCATTATAGCTTATAAAATACTAGGTCATTCATTAGGGAAAGGTTTGAGGGTCAAGTAACATATTCTCTCTCTCTCTCTCTCTCACACACACACACGCACACATACACACACACACACACTATATATATATATATATATATATATATATATATATATATATATATATATATATATATATATATATATATATATATTGGATTAAGATATTGAAGCATATAAAACAAAATTAAATGGGTAAGGAAGTAAAAGGTTATAACATGAACAAAATAAGTCTATGTTTTAAGATTCCAATATATGTCAACGAAACAATTAATTAAAAATAGTAAATATCATTATTTTAATTATATATTTGGAATTTGCATAGACAGATCTACATGTGGTGATTGATTTATGTAGCTTATTTAAAAATAACATGAAAAATTGAGATATTTAGAGGAATTTGGAAAATGGATGTCTTGTTTGTTTTACAATCCCAACCATAAGGATTATCATATTAAACGTAAGTCCAAGACAACCATGTCAGCAAATACATGGTTGAGTAGAAACTATACCATTGAAAAAAAAATGAATTTCAATAGCGCATATGTGCTATAAAATGTGCACAAACTTTAAAAACATGCACATTCTAATAACATGTGCGCATTCTAAAACATGTGCACAATATTTTTAAAATAAAATGTTTATTTTAGTAATTTTTCCATAACTTTCTACACTTACATTTTTTTTGGAGTTCTTTAGATCATTGGAAAGGTGCTAAATTTATCTACATAATTATCATGTGATAATTTTATATTTATACACATACAATTGCTTATTTTCAAAATAATATAAAATGAATGTTTGGGACATGATGAATAAAGCCTCAAACAACCACGCAGTTCCTCTAATGGGGATACTTGATCTCCAATGGTAATATGGGTGATATTAAAAGGTTTTTTGTATAAGGTGTGGTTTTTTAGGACGTGATTTAAGGGGAGGAAGATATTAGAATTAAGATCTTTAAATGAAAAGTTCTTAAGGCTCAAAGGCCATAAAAAAGGATTCAAATCACCATACAAGCTATCTAAAGGGGATAGTCATCCTCCAGGTGGAATATGGTTTCTACTATAATGCTTTGGATATTAGAAATGGGTCTAAAGGCCTTACTATAAGGCATGGGAGGAAAATAAGGCCCTTATTCATTAGATGAATCTTATAGGGACCAAGGGCCATGAGTAAGGGAACATACCATAAAACTTGCTTTGCATAGGAGATCAATGTCCTTAAAGTGGGATAAGGTGCCAATATGAGGTTTTGTGTAAGGAATGTGTCTTGAATCATGGTTGGTGGAGAAATTGATAGAATTATGCACTAAATTAATATTATTGAGCTAATGGGCCACAATCAAGGCCATGAACACCCAAAATAGATAATTTAATGTGGAACATTTACAATACAAGTGGGATATACATGTGATAAATATTTTTTGTGTAGTAGGGATGCATCTTAAGAAATTGAAAATAGTAAAGAAATGAAGTTAAGGGCATCTCTAGGACTCATTAGCCATCAACATGACTTGAAACCACAACATAATATATTTACGGGTGATTTTTGGCCTCCAAGTATAATATGGGTACTATTATGAGGTTGTGCATGCTAGGGTTGAGCCTTAAGTCATTGACCGTGGTTAAGGGAGGAAAATAAGGCCCTTTGTCCATAGATGGATCCTTTACGGATTGGAGGACATAAACAATTCCATAATCCACATAACATATCCTCTATATGGGATCATTTCCCTTCAAGTGATATATTTGTACCATTACAAAATTATGCATGATGGATGCATCTCAAGGCCTTAACCATGGTTGGGGGAGAAATCCTTGGAATTAGATACTCAATGAAAATTCTTGGGTGACTGAGCAATGATCAAGGTGTTGAACTATAGCACATGCCCTCTAGGAGGAAATTTTTTCATATGAGTGTGAAAAGGGAACCATTAGGAATTTTCATACAATAAGGATGGATCTCAAGGCCTTGACCATGATTGGGGGTGGAAAATAAGGTCTGTAATCCATAAATTAATCATATAGGTCTTGTGGGTCATAAAATATTCCTCAAACCACCACAAAATTATCTAGAAAGTATTTTTTTCCTTCAATGGGATATGGATACGATTATGAGCATTTGCACATAACAGTTGGCTCTTGGGCCTTTGACCCAAAATCAATATTCTATAGCCCTTGTCTTCAAAAAAGTCCTTAAACCACCACAAAAAATCATCTCACTGGCATCATGGTGGGGTTTTGGAATCACTAGGATATTCTATGTATGGTCAATTAAAGAAAACAAGGGCCATATGATATACGTTAACATTTTAGGGATCATAATCTATTAATGACACCTTAAACCACTACACAAATTCCTGAGATAGAATCTTTGACCTCTTAATTATTTATGGGAAATATTATAAATTTTTAGACATAATGAATGGGTCTCAAGAAATTAAAAATGTTACTAGTAGAAAATAAAGGGTCTTATGACCTAAATGAAGCTTTTAAGGCTCATGATCCATGAACATATTCTTGAACCACTATAAAGGCCATTTGGATGGATTTTTAGATTTAAATTAGGATACAAGTACTGTTAGGATATTTTATTCATCAAGGATGGGTATTTAGATCTTGACCATGGTAAGAGGAGAAAACAAAGGGCCTTAAGTTCTATATCAATATTGTAAGAATTTGATCCATGAATGTGACCTCAAAGCACTACATATTCCCTCTAATAGGTATCTTTGACTTTTTAGTGGTATATGGGTGCCTATACGAGGATTTACATATTAGGTATCAATCTTGGGATAATGAATATTGTCAAGCGAGCAAAAAAAATGGTCATATGACATAAATGAAGCTCATAGGGCTCATTAGAGAAAAGAAGGTATTGAATCACTACACATGACATTTAGAGGGATGTTTAGCCACCAAGTGGGATACACATGCCATTAGCATATTGTGTTCACTAAGGATGGGGATCAAGGCCTTGATCATGGTCATATGGGAACCATTACAAGGTTTTCCACACTAGATTGTTATGGAGACACAACCCATGGTCTAAGTATAAGACCCATGTATTAGGTGTCTGAATATGATTTTATGGTTAATGGACAACACATAGCATTTGAAACAACTAGAAAAGCCTTATAAGTTGAATGATTACACCACAAGTATAATATGCATACCATTAAGAGTTTTATCACACTATGGATTGGTATCATGACCTAAACCATGGTCCAAGGATAATCACTAGGGCCTAATTTTCTTTATTAAGGGTCGTGGTCATACCTCCCACCTATGGATTTCATGTTATCATTACAACTTATGATAATGTTGTTAGAAAAACAAGATCGCAGAGCAATAACAATAAACAGAAATGCAAATATAATCACACATACACATTACAAGAGAGACACAGATATATCGTGGTTCACCCAACTTGGGTTACGTCCACACTGAATTTGCCAGTCCTTATTATTATTACCGTCCAGCAAGGTGAAGGAATACAACCTGCAGCACAAGCGCTGCACTTCCTCTTCTCTGTCTCACAGTCTCTCTCCTGATCTCAGAGATCTTTACAATGCATAAAACCTAATACCTCATCATCCCTAGCCGTATTACAATGTCTTTATTTTATAAGGGAAATACAATGGGAAAATACCACGGGATACCCAAAACCATGGAACCACAAAACAGCTGGCGAAAATAGCCCCAAAAATTTTCTTTGGGGGTGTTGCCGCTGAACCCCCGCCGGGGGACCGCTGGCCCCCGGACCCCCCAGCCAAGGGGGATGCCCCCTCACTGGGGTGACTGTACAGTCCACCTACATATCATATAAAACTGGGGTACAAACATGGCTGATACAATATCATGTATGAGACTAGAAGATCTGGCTCCACAACCAACAAATGTTTTCAGTTTCCAATGTAGATGAAATTATGAATGGGTTATTTGCAAGAATCTTCATCTTCTCCTTGCATAATCCATAGACAGATTAAGGGATTAATAATTTAGTTTCTAACTATAAAATCCTCTTATATTGGCATAATTTAACCCTTCAATCATTATATTATACTCATATATTAAGAAAAAATTGTGTGGTTGTCCCTAACACTCTAGTAGTTTTCCTTGGACCTTGGTTAGGGCTCTAATACCATTCCCTAGCATGTGAAACCTCATAGGGTGTCTATATTATACTTATTGTCTAAATATTCCATTTAGAAGGCTTGTGCAATGGTTTTAAACCCTATGCATGGTCCATGAAGTAAAAATGCATATTTTAGTCGTTGAGACATTGGTTTTTATCCTTGGACCATGGTGTAAAACCCCAATATTAGACACTAGTATAAGTATAAATATCACATGATAGTAGTAAACATGTCAATTAATATATAAAATAGAAAGGAATATGTGCATTGTAATTTAATTTAGGTGCATGGATGAAAAATGTGTTATTCATGCAAGAAATAAGAAATTGAATAAAATATGAAAATTAAGTACTAAAAAGGGGCAAGACCAAGAGGTGGAAGATCTAGTCTTTTTTGGGGTTTTCTGGGTTCTTTGTTGTTTTATGTTTCTTGGTATTTTTCTATGAGGGGATACGTTGGAGGAGGAGGCTAAGGAGGTGGAGATGATTGTACAGAGGGTGATAGATAAAGTGAGTAAATCTCACACAGACTAGCATAAGGTTAATTATTGAGGGCTTGAGGGCCTCAAATTTTTCCGTGGGTTGGTTCAGTGGAGAGTTGTACCCCAAACTTGTTTTTCATTTAGAGGAGCTGGTGACTAATTGATGACAAGATCTACATGAAAAATTGGTTAATTTGGTCAACAATCAGGTACGTAGAGATTCTTCTCTTTGGGTTACAGTTCTTTGTATTTTGCTAGTTATTTGAGCTATATTATAGTTGTTCATTGATTACTTGAATATAATGAATTTGATTGTCAATAGACACCTGATAGATTAGTTCCTTTCTTAAATATTTTTCTTAAGGAACATTCCATTTAATTAGGTTTAAAATAATCTTTGTAAAAAGGGTCATTCCATTTGGTATTAGAGCTTGGTTCGAGTACTCAAGAACCTTAAGGTCCAAAACCACCTAGTCTATATTTTTCCTAGAAATTTTATTTTGTTCCAATATTAAAGAAAGAAATTTATAATAGATATGAATTATTTAACTCATAAAATATTGTGATAGGTTTTTGGGTTTGAAGTGATATCTCTTGTTGTAGAGAAAGTGCCTTTCTTAGGCCACACCCATATTTTTAGTGGCATGAGACAATAAAGCATATGCATGATATAATTAAGGGTAGTACAAATGCATTATTATGGCTTAGGTTATTGAGCTCGATATGGACACTTTTCAAGTGGTTGGATAAACCATGATGGTCATTTTGATGATGTTGCATGTGGTTTCTATAACAAGTTTCGAGGAAACTATTTGAATCCTTTGGTCAAAACCCCACATTTCCTTGTTTCATCTTTACTCATCTCATCAAACTTGGCAAGATAGTAGAAATATCTCAACTAATAATTTTTATGATTATTGATGCCTTACTAAACAACCTCAACAAGATTTTCTTCTATATATTTTCTCTTTATCTCCCATACTTGCAAAACTCCTTTAGGATTTCCAACTGTGACTCTAGGTTAGCTACGTACATTGAAGGAAATTAATTGAAAGTAATGATGAAAAATGAAACCAAATAGATATTTGGTTCATGATGGATATTATCTAGTGCTACAATAACACACTTTTGTTGAAGCAATTTCAAGTTGTCCTAGTGATTTTCCATGACTAGTTTCTAAGAATATCTATTGGATCTAGAGTTTTTTACATCAATAGGTGTAGCTATCAATAAACACTCATGTTATCTATAGCCCCTATAGATACACTAGCTTCAACATAATGCCAAATATTATGATCTAAAGAAGATGTAACATGGGATAACCAATCTGATATATTGAAGAATCATTGTTCATATTGTTCTATTGTATTCAATAGCATCTTAAAAAAAATCATCCTTGGTTTCATCTTGAAGGATAGGTATGAAAGTTTCTTCTGAAGCATGTTACTACATATTCAACCACTACCTCCATGCCTAGATATTAAAACACTTTGATGGAAAAAGCATAAAGCTCTCCTTTTTTTCTAAAGAAATGAAGTACCAAACCAATGTCAATAAGAAAGGAGCGAAGGTTGTATATCCTTTGCATAACACTATCCAAATGGCCATGGCATGCATATTCAATATCGATAATGTCAAATGAGATATCATGTAAAGATAATGATCAAACTCTAAAGGGGAAATATTGATAGCGCAGAGATATTCTGGAAATATGGCAAGACATGTATAAGACAAGGACATTTGTATATAAGTAATTTGTGCAACGAATTTCTCCACATATTTTCAATTCCCAGAGTGCAACCCCTTCATTGGAGAAACATAAGAATGTTTTTTAATATTAGAAAGTGAACAATTAAAGTTGAACAAAGTTAACAAGAGGAAACATAGTTTCTGTCATAACCTTGAGATTTGTTCTATTTTACTTCTTTTGCTCTTCCATAGATTTCCAAAGCTTCCATTTGAAAAATCCAAACTCTTTTGATGAATTTATTCTTAACCATTAGGTCATCTCAGGATGTATTGAATGGTCAGCTAGAGAAACATAACTCACATGCCCATCTAATATAAAAAAATTATTATTTATAGTTTATATACCTCTTGGAATCAATTGTGGAACCAATTCAATAAGGAATCCTTTTATGTGAGCATCAAGGTGTGCAATCTTTCATGCACCTAGTTCACACTACATAGATAGACACATAGTTTTTTAATTTCTTTCTTCCCCTTTAGTAGGTAAGAACCTTAAAATGGATTGTCATATTACATTGATACAGTATAGGATTGTAGTATACTCATATCTCTTTGGAATTATATGTGATGCACTCTTGATGCTTATATTTTCCAACACCTCTTGCTAGATGGCCCAAGTTCACATGGGCCATGTGAATTGGTATCATATATGACAACCAGGTTCTCATTGAAACTTCCAAAAATGGATGGTTTAAGGGTAGTTTACTTATATCAATTATTCCCTATATTAATTCTAATGATATATTTGGGTGATGTCAACCTTTATCTTCCCTTGCTTTTGCATGAACATTTTTGTTGAGGAACCTTTCCTTATAACTATTGAACCTTCAATTAGCTGTACAGAATAAGGAGTGACCTTATCATACAATTAAATTCTTTAACATGAATTCCTCCTCTTAATGTTGTCTAATGGTTTTATCCTCTTTACTCTTGTTTTAATCTTTATGTGCAACAATCTCTAGTATATATTAACATAGAGGAATCATAACTCTATATCTATCAAGAAGGGATGGAGATCGAAAATTATCCAAGTTTGTAGCATTATAAGTTACCTTTTCTTGTTTGCTATAATCTCCTTGACTTGTGAGAGTGTCCTTTGGTTTAAGAAACCATGACTCAAGGGAATCTAAGCCGTAAAAATCACCCCGGGATCACACCTGGCCTGGGCCACGCCAACCTTCAACTGGTTGGATTTTGGGTGTCTCCTCCCAACTAGCTCACCCATAAGGGGAATTGAACCTGAGTTGACTATAATACCCCCGAGACTTTTGAATTATTTGATTAAGTATTTTTATTTAAGAAATATTCTCCAAAAATTATTTTGTAAAAGTGTTATAAAACTCTATGAGGAAAAATACTCACATTCATGTAGGTGAATATTATGAACAAAAAATATTATTTTATTATTAATAAAAATAGACACTTGGAGCCACCAATTGAAAGAGGGGACACCATCATAAGACAATGAACAAGTGGAAAACAAACATAATATTTGATATCAATCAAATCCAAGTCAAAAGCTCAGCAAGATGACCAGATCCACAATTATAGGGATCAACATATCAACTTGAGATTTAATTGATATGACATAAGACCTAGGAAAAAATTCTATAATGGTGCACTGAGAAGACACATGACGTTGTGTGGTGCATAGAGAGAATTGTTGCTATGTGGATAGTATGTTGTTGAGTATTATTTCTCTATTTAGAGAGTCCATCTTTTGAGTCTGCTACAAACTTTTGGGAAAATTATGCATTCATATTGGCTTAGATAAGTTCATTGTTTTATGGTGGTGGTAAAGCTCGGGGGTGAAGTTGGGAAAGTAAGCGTGGTTGTTCTCTTCTATGGTTGGGAGGAAATGGGAAGCTCCAAGTTTTTTCCCCTTTAATTCCAAGTAGGTTGGATTACTCTATATTTTTTTAACTATGTGATCAACGGTAGAGTTTAATTCAGTTAAATATTCATATCATGGACTCTATGGCCAAAAAGTATGTTGTTGTGTTATTCATTATTTTAGAGAATGATTTCCTTCATACTAATGGACTTATTGTACTTTATAAATGAATTATTTACCTGTTTTTATGAGTGCTTTAGCAATATTATGCTGAGAATATGTTTATCATAATTCTTGTAGATAAAATACAAATAGTATTGATAGATCCTTTCTTATATAATCTTACTCTTCTTAATTGTACACGATAAGGGGAAGGCTATTATATTTATTTCTGAGTCCACTCTATGATTTATTTTAATATCCATTGTGGTGGTATCCATACATATATATCTCATCTCTTTTGTATTCACAGAGGGTAATTACTATCAATATTTTTTAACAGTTAAATGAAGATTTGGATTTGGATGATAGGACAAAAGTGGTAATTAGTTACATAAAACTCCTTAGGAATCAAGTGTACAGCTCCTTATGCATTATGCATTATATTATGCGGGATTTGGATTACTTTGCTCATATGAGGTATGTTTAAATTGCTAATAATAGGAACAATGATGCAACCTGAAAGGATTGTGATCACATTGGAACTTCTTGCATTACAACTCAAGACAGAAACCCATAGGGTATTCATAAATATCGATTTACTTTATGAGTTGCAGGGTCGACTTGTAAATATTATTGAAACAATTTAATTTCAAAATGTTATAAAGGAAATAATCCTTATAAAATAATGGGACTATGTGAATACGAATCCATGAACAAAGTATGGCTTGAGATCTGTAAGGTCAACTTTGTATATGATAAGAGATGGCAGGATTAAACCAAGGTATAAACATTACAAAGAGAAACGATGCGTTATAAATGAGCTATATATATAAATACGTTTCATGTTCATAGATTATAAAAATATTATCAATCAATTACATTACACAAAGGAAGGTTGAGGCCTAGGTCATATGTTTGATTCAAGATAAACCAAATCCAAGAAAAGCAAGTACAGTTTCACTATTGGGTTCGCAAATATTTTATTAAAACAAATACAAAGTATAAATCAGACTATTAATATAAACAACAAATTTTACTTGTGAGAATAAAAGCAAATATGATCTATACTATCGATATCCCCATATCTTTTTATTAAATGCAACTCGAGCCATATAGACCACGAGAAATAAGCAAGTTACACACACACATATATATATATATATATATTAAACCAGAATAATTTCTTTTAAATAGCATTCCTATGATACCTTTGTGGGAAAAGAAATATTTTACCCTTAGCAGAGGGAATAACTTTGTTCATTACAGTGGTCTATCCACATTAAATTTACACAGTAAACTATAGACTATGGAAATAATCAAATGATTTGAACATACATCCATGAAATCGGTGAATGACAGCCATATCGTTCTACCACTTCTTTCTAATAGAAGTATCTTTACTTTGAATCACACCTAGATAAATTATTCGTTAGCTCGAAACATTTGGTGTTATTCCCAATCAATACTGTGAAAACATCTGGTCCTTGTATAGCTCATGCATCAACAAGTTACCGAAACAACGTTAATAACCAACAAATCATACTATGAGTCATTTCATTAATAAACCAGAATAAGAATAGAGTTATCCTTACCTGCGAATACACGGACATGATATTTTAGCCTCCACAAGCCATGGCAACTGTTTCTAAACTTGGCATTAGAACTGGTGAAGCATCGTAAAGACATTTGTTCTTCACAAAACCTCAGGAGACCAGGGAAGTCCCAGAGAAACGCATTCTCCTCCCTTCTATCACACAAATAAAAAAGAAGTAAACCTTTCCATTTAGATTTTGTATGTCTCATTGTGACCGGGGGTTCCTGTACTGTATAGTGGCAACCAAGTTGCCCATAGTACAAAAAGATCAACTGATACAATTCTACTGTGAATCCAGTAAATCAAAGATAGATTAGTGCTTTGGGATCGAGCACCATCGTAACTCCTTACTAACGTCAATCTGATATGATCGATGGACTTAATATGTTACCCTTCATGTGAGTTTTGATGCCTCATAACTTTGGTCGAACTATCCTTGTTGGAAAACGGTGGGTTGGTGGTCGAGGGTACCTGCATTGATAGTAGTTATAATTACTATGTAAGTATAGTATATAATGGAACCCAGCATGTTGCCACCTGTCCAAGAATAATGATTATTTTTTAATGTATCTTATGTTTAGAACTTGGTGGGGAATTGATTTGGATCAAGTATTTTCCCTTACATTTTTTGTTTGACAACCTTTTCTCCTAGGGATTTCGCAAGGCCTCTAAGGCGTGCTAATAACTTCCAAAACCTATTGAATAGTATGGTTGCAAAGGCTATGGAATATGGTAATGTCATTAGCTCGGTACAAACCTAAATCTATATATAATTTCAAGTCTTAACACTTTAGTACCTTTTGGTAGCTGATTATATAAACAAACTCAACAATCTATGCATCAAAGTGTGATCATAATTTAGTATTTTCATCTTACCTAGAAATGATTGTCTTCGTGTTTTCAAAAGAAAAAAAATAATATATATATTTTAATTGTTATGATTTTGGATATGTTACATTGCGGTACCAAAGCATAGGTAACAACACTCGACCTCATCGAGTCTACTTATAGAGTGAGAAAACTAACTATGTGTGCTATTTTGTTTCTTCTTATTTGTACAAAAGGAAGTTGTGTTATTAAAACTGCAGGAAAATGGTTGAAGGAAGATCCCCTACCCCACCTATTTGGGTAGAACTAAATGAGGAAGAAAAAAATCATAATAATAATAACAACAGTCAATCTTAAATTTTCCAAACAGTAAGGAATTACAAGCAGAACTCCAAACTTTTAAAACCGAGCATGAACGGGTAATGAGAACTCGTGAATATTTGAATGAGGCTATTTTATTTAAATTAACTAATATATCTAAGGATACGATTCAAGCATGTAATAAAAATATGTGTAAATATAGAAGAATCGATTCCTCTTCTGAACCATTTTCCTCTAATGATAGCTCTGTTGATAGTGAGTCAGACGATTCCAGTAGTAGCACCAAATGTAAATGAGGAAAGAGGAAAAGGTATACGGATGAAATAACTCGTGAATTTAAGAAAATTAAGAGTCCCATTTTTAACAGTGAAGTAAAAAATGGAGAGGAAGTTGAGGCTTGGTTATCGAGAATGAAAAAATATTTTAGAATGTATAATTATTCCAAATGAATGAAAGCAAAAATGGCCATATTTAAGTTGGAAAAGTTGAAATCTGGTGGAAAGATTTAAAGAAGGCTAAAGTCATTAACAAACAAAAGATAAGTCGGAAATGGTTTAAGAAAGAATATCTTTCATAATATTATTATGAAGGGAAGGAAAAAGAATTTTATGAATTAAGATTGGGTCAGATGTCAATGCATGACTTCTTAGATACCAATTTTACATCATTACTAAGGTATGTACCCTACCTAACTCAAGAAAAACAAAAAATACAAAGATTCTTAAGCTGTTTACCAAGTTTTTATAAAGATCTAGACTGGAATTTCATAATCCAAAAAGACTTTATGAAGCAATAATAAAAGCTAAATTTGCCTATGATCAAACTAAGAATAAACATGAAAACCCAAAGAATTTCAAGAAAGGAGAAGGGTATGATTTTAAAAGGAGAGAGTTTAATCCCTTTAAAAAACACAATAGTTACCAAAAGAAACTTTTAAAGATAAAAGACAACCAACCAAATATGAGTTTAAGGATAATTTTGTTAATAAGAAAAATGAAGAAGTCATAAGAGAGCCCTTGAATGTTGGGGTTGTGGGGAAAGTCAATTCTATCGATATTTTACTCATAAAAGGGATGGTCAAAGCATTCAAATTGCAAGAGAAACTTCCATAGTGGGAGAATTTGCTCGAAATATTCCAAAGATAAGTGTAGCATTCGATACCCATCAAGCCGACTATTAGCCTTCTATGATAGAAGTTGAAAGTAATATTTTTGATAAGTCTATCTCTATTTTGATTGATTCAAGTTCTACTTTGAGTTATATATCTCCTAAATTGGTAGAGACTTGTAAGATGAAAAATCATGAGTTTAAAAAGTCATGGCTAGTACAATTAGCTACAAGAACAAAAGGAAAAGTAACTAGTTTTATTCATAATTGTGAGTTTTTCATGAATGGTTTAGTTACAAAAGTAGTTCTAAATATTTTACCCTTGGGTTAATATGACACGTTGATTGGTATGGATTGGTTAGAAAAAAAAATTATATTAAATTGTTTTCAGAAGACCTTAATTTGCATTGATGAACAAGGTAGTATTAGGCTTATTAAAGGTGTTCCTAGGAAGGTCTTTACTTGAAAAATATTTTCTTTACAATTAAAGAAATGTGCTTGAAAAGGTTTTCAAATGTTTGATGTTCATATAGCTATAAGTTCTGATGAAAATGTCAAACCTAGATTGGAAGATTATCCCATTTTGCAAGAATTTAAAGATGTATTTCCGGAATAGAAACCTAGATTACCTCCAAGGAGGGAGATTGATTTTAATATTGAATTGGTACTAGGAGCAGTACATTCTTCTAAAGCCCTTTATAGAATGAAGACACTATAATTAATTGAACTAAATATGCAATTGCATGAACTACTGGATAAAGAATACATAAGACCAAGTGTGTCCTTGTGGGGAGCACTGGTGCTTTTTGTTAAAAGGAAATATGGTACCTTAATACTATGCATAGATTATAGACAACTTAATAAAATGACTATTAAAAACATATACCCACTACCCCGTATAGACGACATATTTGATTAAGTACAGGGAGATGCAGTATTTTCAAAAATTGATTTAAGGTGTGGATATCACCAAATAAGAATTAAAGATGAAGATATTTACAAAACGACATTTTGAACAAGGTATGAGCATTATGAATTCATGGTTATACCATTTGGTTTAACCAATGCTCTGACGATGTTGATGTGTCTAATGAATACTCTCCTTCATAAATATTTGGATAATTTTATGGTTGTGTTTATTTATGATATACTAATCTACTCTAAAAATGATAAAGAACATGAAGAACACTTAAAAATTATTTTACAAACTTTAAGGGAACATAAGTTATACGCAAAATTCAGTAAATGTGACTTTTATCAAGATAAAATTTAGTATTTGGGGCATGTAATCTCTAAAGAAGGAATCTTTGTAGACCCTGATAAGATTAAGGAAATCATAGATTGGCTAGTTCCTAAAGATGTATCCAGAGTTAGATCCTTTATGGGGATCATAGGTTACTATCGAAGATTCATTGAAGGGTTTTCAAGGATTTCCTATCCAATAACTTCATTACAAAAGAAAGGAACAAAATTTGTCTGGTCTAATAAATGCCAAGAATGTTTTGAAAAACTGAAACATCTACTCACAACAACTTCTATTCTAAGGATAACGGATCCATACAAAGACATTGTCATATGTACAGATGCTTGCTTACAAGGAATAGGTGGAATATTATTACAATATGATTATGTAATAAGTTATGAATCAAGGAAACTTAAGGAACATGAAATAAATTTTGCAACACATGATATAGAATTGGATGCAATAATTCACGCTATAAAAATGTGGAGACACTACCTGAATGGAAGAAAATCTACCCTCATGTTCGATAACATAAGCTAAAGTATTTGTTTGAACAACAAAATTTGCATGCCCACCAAGCAAGGTGGTTAGGCTTCTTGAGTGAGTATGATTTTGAGATCAAACATATAAAGGGAAAGGAGAATAGAGTGGCAGATTCCTTGAGTAGGAACACAATTCTAAATTTTTCAGCTGCCATTAACAGTTATAAAACATATCTGAAAAATATAGTTAAGGATGCATCTAAAAATGATGAAGAATGTCTAAAAGTTAACGGAAAATTGAGCGAAAATCTAGATGGAAGTGAATCCACATATTTTTCTATGGGATCAAAAGACTTATTAACATATAAGAATCAATTATTATGTACCCAACTTTGAAGAATTCAAACGCTTAATCCTAAATGAATTAAATAAGAAACCATATTCCAGACAACCGAGATATCAAAAAATGATAACAATGCTAAGAAAATATTATTATTGGCCAAATATGAAAAATGACACTGCTAATTATTTATCTAGATGTCTTGAATGTCAACAAGTCAAAATTGAACATCGGGATCCAACCAGTTACTTCAACCCTTACCCATTCTGGAATGGAAATCGGAAGTGATAAGCATGGATTTTATAACGGGGTTGCCTAGAAATGCTAAGCAACATGATTAAATTATGGTGATTGTTGATAAATTGAGTAAAGATGCACATTTTATACCAATAAAGTCTACTTTTAAAGCAATAAATATAGCAGAAATCTTTATGAAATATTTTTTTCGCTTGCATGGTATTCCTAGAGATGTAATATTTGTCAGGGATGTAAAGTTTACAGGTAACTTATGGAAATATTTATTTAAAGGTTTAGGCACTTAGTTAAATTTTAGTACTATTTATCATCCTCAGATAGATGGGAAAACTGAAAGGACTAAAAAAATTCTTGGAGATATGTTGCGAATGTATGTGATGGGCAAGCCTAATAAATGGGAAGATTGTTTACACTTAGTTGAGTTTGCTTATAAAAATGGTTATCAAACATCTATTAAGATGAGTCGATTTGAAGTGTTATATGGTCAAAAATGCCACACTACTATATCATGGGATAACCCTATTGATAGGATTGTTCTAGCACCTAATATGATCAAGGATATGAAACAAACTGTTAAATAAGTATAACATAGTTTAAAGTTGCTCAAGATTGACAAAAAAATTATGCATATCTTAAGAGAACTCCAAAAGAGTTCAATGTTGGGGATCATGTATACTTAAAGGTAAATAAAAAAAGAAGTACATTAAGCTTGGGAAGATCTTCCAAGTTAGCTCCCAGTTATTGTGGACCCTTTGAAGTGGTAGCCAAGATAGGTCTAGTAGCCTGTCAGCTTGCACTTCCTCCCTCTATAAAAGTTCATGATGTTTTCCATATTCCATTATTAAAAAAATATATACATGATGCTACTCATATCATAGATTAGGGTGTGATTCAAAGATGAGTTCCAAACAGAGCCTTTGTGTATCCTAGACAAGAAGGAACTTATGCTATGGAATCGATCCATCGCTCAAGTAAACGTGCAATGGAAGCACTTCAACCCTGAGAATGAGACATGGGAAATGGAGGATTGTATGCGAGCATCATATCCTTCCCTATTCTAGAATGAGCAAGAAGACTCTGAATAAAGAACACCGATAAGCGCTTGCCATAATATTTTTATTTTTATTTTTATTTTTATTTTGATATGTTATTTTATATATTTTTTAATATATATACACATGTTTTTAAATAAATAATATTAGTTATTTTTGAAATCCTTTTAAGAAGAATTATTAACATTTTTTTCAATTATAATTTATAACAATTTATATAAAATTAACATTTCTCTTAGATTGACATGTGTACATCCGCATAAGATCTTTTGGTGATTCTAGCTTCTTGAGGTATCCTCACAAAGTAATCGGCCCAAATAGAATATTATTATTATTTTTTATTCCTTAAAATGTGCGAAGTTGACCCATCAAATTTGCATAGATAGAGTGACTCCTCACTCATATTGGATGAAAGTATGATCCTCTTTTGCTCATGTTACTTGATCTATTGCGCAAGTGCAAGGTAGAGAAGACGAAGATAGTTGAAGACTTCTTTGGGTTTTTATCTTCTATTGTATATCTCATATTCTTTGTATCTTAAATGATTTTTCTAAGTAAGGAAGGTTGTTGGGTTTTCTTCCTTTTAAGTGTTTCTGAGGATAAATCTTTGGGTCTCTTTATTTCGGTGCATGGTTATTTTATAAATGATCTTGATTTTGTTCCGCTACAAATTCTATAGAAATTATACTGGTATATTGTAAAACTCTAACAAGATATTAGTTTCAAATTTTATTAGAAATATTTCTCTCCAAGCTTTTTGAGCATAGAAATAAACCTCTAAAACAAACCAAGTAGATCCTTTTTTCGTAAGGTTCAATAAACCAAAATTAATTGTTGAAATTAATTATCATAATAATAATAATAATAATAATAATAATATCATAAATCCCCTCATATCACAACCATCATATCACAACCATCATTAATGCGTATTCATATTTATTTGCTACCAAATGTGATTATTAATTAATACTTGGCAATTAAGGGATTAATTTTCAATAAACTGTATTCTCAACTATTTAAAATTTTTCAAAATTAAATATCAATTGGAAAAATTGGAGTAACCCTTCAATTATAAAATTACAAAATAAATATGGATACAAAGTTAAATTTTTGCATAGCAAAACTTATAGCGGAGAACAAAACAGGCTTTGAAGGACATTGGAGGCTTCAAATTTGAAGCGGGCCCCAAATTACATGTCACTGCCAAATATTTTTGAGATTATCTAGAGTTATCTTCCTCGTGCTTTGATTTGTCGATTCAATCTAGTAGCAACACTTTCCCCGTAGATTATTTGAACATTCCGTACATTGATGGTCGAAAGATTTTTTTGTTAATGTTTTTAAAATCATTTTAAAGAAAAAGTTGGAAAATGAAAAAGCATTATATATGAGGTATTCAACCTTCCCTATCACGGTATTATCATGGGTATGCTTGGAGGTTTTTTTTTTCTTTCTTTTTGCTTCGACGTTAATGGTAATAATGGGAAATATTAGGGTAAAACAAAGAGGCATCATGCTGCATAAACAATTCAGATTAGGATAAATAAACATGTTAAATGTAATTCGGTTGATTTTTTAAATTAATTACTTATGTTTTAATAGTAAAACTTTTTATTAAGTAGATGCAAAACCGGCAAAAGTTATAAAAACAAAATTCATTGAAAGAGAGCTTCCAGTGGCATCGTGTAAACTATTTAAATATTTAAAAATTCTCTAAAGTAAAATTTAGATTTATCAGTTTCTTTACATTATTTGTGTTTTTTTAAACAATCTTCGAAAACAAGCTTTCAGTTTTCACTTTGAGGTTACCATAATATCAAAATTACTTTAGGATATTGTAACGATGTCAAGTACAGACATTATTTTAGTTTCGTTGACAATGGATGTAGAAATATGACGCTAAAAATTTGTTGGAATCAACTGTATCAATGGGCTTTCAAATTAGCTGTAATAATAATGATGGGTAGACGCAGGTTTCATAAAATTGCTTGAAATCAATGGTACTAATAATGAGTGACTGTAATAATCGCAAATGCTTGAAATATTATTACAATGCTTGAAACAAGCAGCAATAATAATGAATTTCAACAGATATTATAATAGCCATGCTTGAAATCAGTTGTAATAATGAAACCTTCAGCAGCTCTAAGATTTTATAGATAGCTTGAAGGATAAGTGCTTTCCATAAGCGGTGTTTGAGCATTCAATGAAATAAAGATTCAATGCTTGAAACTACAATGGATGTTTCCAATTGCATACCGTAAAAGAGGCTTTTTAGACAAAACACTGGATAAAATTAACAAGGTATGTTGAACAATTATTAGGCTGAGCACTAAAGTCGACTGAATGCTGTCAAGTAATCATGATTGAGAGTAGGAGTGTTGCTTGTCTTTATTTGCATGAAAAGGAGAGGAGAAATCTCAAAAATTGGAATGCATATTGTCTTTTGTCTTTCCTCACAGCTACAAGTGTTTTTTTTTATTGTTTACAATCAAGAGGTTCCTTAAATCATAGTTTTTTTAAAATATGGATTAAAAACTGTTTTTTTTTATTGTTTACAATCAAGAGGTTCCTTAAATCATAGTTTTTTTAAAATATGGATTAAAAACAACTGCTCTAATTATAAGATAATTATGATTAGCCTTTGTGTCAAGTTTTATGGAAATATTTTTTAAAAGCTACACACAAAAAAACAAAAGGTTATAGTAGATTTAGAAAATATCATTTAAATGTGGACCATGTGACCAAATAATCATAGCAATTTTTTATATTGCTTCAATAACTTTAGAAAAATATTTGACATAATGAGCTAAATTTTAGATTATATTAGAAGAGTTAAAAGTTCTTTTTGATCTGAAAGCTCTTGTGATAAGGGTGTATGAGAAATTTATTACCTAGTTCCAGAACACTCTCACTAAAAATTATTTGTAATACAGGAATTAAGCAAGGTTTTCCCTTGGCCTCGCCATTTTTGGCATATAGATTGACAAATTAGAGGGTTATTTTGAAAAAGAAGGATATGGACACTCCAAGAAGAAACTAACAATTCTCAATATTTTTTTCATACTCACTAATACGAGTATGATTGTTAGGCTAACAAAAAAAAATAATGATAATCAAATCCAAAAAGATTAATTATGCTAATTTTTTGTATGGTAATAGTAGTGATTTGGAGGAAGTGACTTGATACAAAATCTCAGAATCCAATTTCATCACAAGCTTAACTAAAATTGTAGCATTGAGAAAAAATAATATCAGTAAACGTTTGGCTATGGGGTAAGAAGAAACTCCTCTTTGGGACTCTCACTCATGTTATCTTATATGGTTGTGAAATTGAAGGTTACAATATCTCTAGGGAATCATGGAGAAAGATACAAGAAATACAAAATCATTTTATAACTTATCATCTCCAAATTAAAACCAATACACCCTATCTTATAAGGCTTCATAAGATTGCTTCAAACTCCAATCAAATACATCAAAAACTAAAGTAAGATTGACATAAAGATGACAAGTCTTGACTAAATCACTTATAAATAAAAAAAAATGCCACAATACAATATAATTAAAAATATTATTACAAATTTAATGAAAATTTGTGATGCTATAAAAAATTAAGAATTAGATAATAAAACCTAAAAAAAATATCAATATAATGAAAAAAAATATTGAATAAAAAAAAGCTTTATCATCCTAAAATGATTAACATGTAAAATACTTTTTCTTAAAATGTCATCCTTACCCGCATTCAATCATAGTTTTTCAAAATATTTATTAAAATATAACTTTCCTAACTTTTTAGTTCGTTAAAATTATAAAAATGTTAAATTTTTCATAAAAATATTCATACAAAAATCGTTTTTATCTTAAAAAAATTGATATCAAGAAATAAACATTAATAACAGATCATAAAACGAAAATATAATCCTCTCTTAGACTGCTGCTTGGGTATTGTTCAACAGCTCCGTTGCCCCACTTCGTGTCAACCTCATGTACCAAGTATGTATCTTCATCTCTTGCATCTCAACTGAAGGCCTAACTTCACCAACTTTAAACTTTTCTAACAACTTCAACGTAGACTAATCACTTAACTGATTTCCATTGAATGGGTAATTTACGTATATAAATAGCTGATCTATTTACTTTCGCAATCCATGCCTATTTTCTTGCTCTCAAATCAGTCCAGACTTATACATGCTTTCTGGAGTTTGAAGCTGAAATCAAAATAGTGCTGTGTAAAACTCATACGTTGGTTGGCTGTTCTGCTTTTTGATTTAACGAGCGGGCAAGTGAGTCAAGCTGCAATGGAAGTGTTTAATCGAAATGTCTCACACAAGTTTCTTTTCATGATTTTATGGCTGACGTGGTTGACAGCTATGGCCTCCGCAAAGATACGCAGCGAGACATTCGTTGTCTGTCTTCTTACCTTCATTATTTTCCATTTTATAAATTTGAATTATATGTATTTCAGATAAGGAATTTCAAAATTTATTAATTAGCAATGCAGTAAATATATTTTTCCATATATAATATTTTTCGCATTTAATATTTCTTTCTTTGATGGTTACCATTATGATTTGGAGTGGTTAATTGAACATTTCAGATTCAATCGACATCTGTAAAGAGGCTATGTGGGACGCACAATATAATCACCGTTAACGGTCAGTTTCCAGGTCCAACTCTCCATGTTAGGAACGGAGACACTCTAATCGTCAAAGTGTACAACAACGCCCAATATAACGCTACAATCCACTGGTACGTCAAGAGTAGAGCAGATTGATATCAATGAATTTTAATGTCGTAGCAGTTGTAGAGGTCAGTTTCTCTGCATCTACAGGTCAAAGAGAGATACTGTGCAGTTTCCATTACAGCTAATGAATGAGAAAGTGATTATATTGTATTTGCAGGCACGGAGTGCGCCAATTCCGCACTGGGTGGGCCGATGGACCAGAATTTATAACCCAATGCCCCATTCGCCCAGGGGGGAGTTACACATATAGATTCAACATCACTGCTCAAGAAGGGACTCTCTGGTGGCATGCCCACAGTTCATGGCTTCGAGCGACTGTCTATGGAGCCTTGATTATCTCTCCCAGCACCGGAACCACTTATCCCTTCACTAAACCCCATGGCCAGGTTCCCATTCTTCTAGGTATGCTACCACTATTTCTATTTTGTATGATCCCCAATATCCAATTGTGCTTGATTTTAACGATTCAACTATTCGGTTCTGTTTGCTTTCTCAGGAGAATGGTGGAATAGGAATCCTATCGATGTTGTGAACCAAGCAACCCGAACAGGAGCTGCACCCAACGTTTCAGATGCGTTTACTATAAATGGACAACCAGGAGATCTGTACCAATGTTCAAGTTCAGGTACATTTCTTGCTGCATTATTGCATCTACAGACTAAAATTCTTCACTGAATGGCAAATCTGATTCAGTGTATCTAGAGATCTAGGCTAATGGTCAATGATCGATGCAGATACCTTTCGAGTTTCAGTGAAGAGTGGGGAAACAAAGCTTATACGGGTGATCAATGCTGCACTCAATACCGACCTATTCTTCTCGGTAGGTAGCCACAAAATGACTGTCGTGGCGGTCGATGCTTTGTATACAAAGCCCTTTCAGACCAACGTTCTGATGCTCGGCCCCGGGCAGACAACAGACGTACTTGTTACTGCCGATCAAGCTACAGGTAGATATTACATGGCTGCTCGAGCATATTCCAGTGGCCAAGGAGTTCCCTTCGATAACACCACTACCGTTGCCATTTTAGAATACAAGGGAAGCTCTAGCAGCACGTCAGCTCCAACTATGCCTAATCTTCCATTTTATAACGATACACAGACTGCGACTAGCTTCGCTAACGGTCTTAGAAGCTTGGGCTCACACGAGCACCCAGTGTTCGTTCCTCAGAGCGTGGGCGAGAATCTGTTCTACACCGTGGCTCTAGGATTGATGAAGTGTCCAGGACAGTCTTGTGGAGGTCCCAACGGATCAAGATTTGCAGCGAGTATGAATAACATGTCATTTGTGCTCCCAACGACTTCTTCAATCCTTCAAGCTCAGCATTTTGGCATGAAAGGAGTATTCTCTGTGGACTTCCCAGACAACCCTCCCGTGCAATTTGATTATACTGCTCAGAACGTAAGCAGAGGCCTCTGGTCCCCGGTGAAAGGCACAAAAGTGAAAGTTCTGAACTATAACACAACGGTGCAAGTAATTCTCCAGGGAACGAATATCTTTGCGGGTGAAAGCCATCCTATCCATTTCCATGGTTATGACTTTTACATCGTGGGATCAGGGTTTGGTAATTATAATCCAAAGACAGATCCTCAGAATTTCAACCTGGTGGATCCCCCTATGCGCAACACTGTGAACGTTCCTGTCAACGGCTGGGCTGCCATAAGATTCGTAGCCGATAATCCTGGTATGCAACATCATTCCACTTTCTTTTCGAGTTGTCTCTTATTTTAAATGGCTTGATGTTGGTGATTGTGAGATTGTGATTATGTATTGCAGGAGCTTGGCTGATGCACTGCCACTTGGACGTGCACATAACATGGGGATTGGCGATGGTTTTTGTGGTGAACAATGGACCTGACTCTCTTTTGAGTCTCGAGTCGCCCCCATTAGATCTTCCGCAATGCTGAGAACAACTGCCATGGATATAACGATCTACTCTAAACATAGAGGACAATTTTACCATATTTGTCTACTTGTTTCAATCGTTAGGTCAATATTGAACACCAATAGTTTGTTCGAAGGCGTAAAAAATTCCGGGCATAGGCCATTGTTTGTATTCTGATTCAGTGACAAATCAATGAGTAATTCTTTATCAGCAAAACGTTTGTAAGTCTGTAACAAATTTTCCGGCATACTAATGCCATTGTTTGTATTCTTCTTCAGTGACAAAGCACAGAAATTTTCTTTCTGTTCCACTGTTGTTCACGGAGTGTCCACAATGTGTATCCAATTACACGAACACCATTTAAACAAACAAAGAGAAAGAGTTGTGTGTTCTAATGATCAATATATGTTACGCTCTTCATCATTGTGGGGTATTATAAAGTGGCTCTCCTCTGAAAAAATTCTATGTTGTAATGAATATCGGATCATGCTCTTCATCATTGTGCAGGAGTAGTCGTACTATAAAGTGGTTGTCAATCAATTGCAAGAAAGTTAATTTCCATAGTGAAGATATGAAAAAACTTAAATGTAAAAAGTTTAATATATTTTAATTTCTTTCAACAAACACATGTTGTTTCTGCCATTAAGGTACAGGACATATATGCATATCAATGGATCACAACATCTAAAGATTTAAGGAGCACACTTTTGTTATCAAGGTTTCTATAATCTTTATACAATTTACAACGTTTATATATAATCAATATTTTAAGATTTTTTATTTTTAGATATTTGATTTTTTTTCATATCAATGTTCATGATAGTGGTGGTCAAAATAGATATAACAATTGTGATATCTACTTTTATTCGGATAACATATGTGAAAGTAATATATATATATATTTTTAAATATATTTTAGATTATAAAAATATATTAAATAATTATTTAAATTGAAGAAATAAAAAAAAATCATTTAAATTTTAAAGTAAATTGAAAATTCTATAAAATATGAATTCTATTTTTTGATAATCAAGAAATTGAAGCAACTTTTATATATAATTATTGCTTTCAAATAATTAAATAGAAAAATGTATAAAATATGTTATCTCTTCGTGAGTGTTCAAATCCTCAATGAGACAATGGCAATCAATTACCAATTCCTCTAGATTAAAAAAAAAAAATACATACAAATCAAGACCAACCAATATGTAAATGTTAGAAACCAAGAAGAAACTCTAGATACTTTTTTCAAAATATTTACCACTAAATTTGTGCCACATCATCCATTTATATTATCTTCTTTAATACCAATTTAAATCATCTTCTAAAATATCAAATATGTTTGATTTCATTTTAACAATATACACAATCCAAGAACAAACAATATGTGAAAGTAAGAAACTAAAAATAAACCATACTATTTTCAAAGTATTTTCCATCTTATGTGACAAACCACTTTTTATGTGATTGTTTGATTTGTAAACCACTATTTCCTTTTCAAAAAGTTGTGATTGTTTGATTTGTAAACAAGTATTTCTTTTCCAAAATGTAACTATTTGATCAATTATAACTTTATATATGATAAGTTTTTTTGTAAAATTATAATTATATATATATATATAATTTAATTATATTTAATCACTTATTTTTTTAAAAGATAAATTTATTAAGAATTATTAATAAAAAAAATGATTTTAATCTACTTATAAACATACAACTAGTTTTATATCTAGTTAACCAGTTATCATTCATTGTTATATAGAAAATGATCTCATATATAATTTATTACAAATTTTTTATAACTATATTTATTTATTAAATAAATCAATTATATATTTTTATTATATTTTATTTTTTAATATTTTAATTTAATATTTTAATAAAAAAATTATAAAATTTTTAATTTTTAAAATTTCCGTTAAATACTATGATTAGTTTTTCAAATTGTATAAATTATCTATTTATTAATTTATTTTAAAAGATATATAGATTAATAATTTTATATTTATTTAGTATATATAAAATATCTATATGTATGATGATGATGATCTTTGACACTGAGACTAATTCTGATTTATCGAATCTTATAAAGAAAGAGATTAATTGATTTTTTTTAAATATTATTTCTATACTCGAAAATAAAATTCTCATTATTTATTATTTGTATTATTTTTAAAATATCCATATATATATAATTCCCCTTAACATGCATTTATTTCTTAAACAAATAAATGTATTTTCATTATCTTTCAATGCTCAAATATAGCATGAAGATAACAAAGAAATGTCTATGTCTTTGTTTGTCTTATTTTCTTTTTATATATCAATACAATATTTTATCTTTTGTTTAATAAATTGTTAAAATTAAAAGGTATATAAACTTTAAGTTTTGAATATTTTTTTTAATAAATTATTATATATATATATATATATATATATAAAAAAGAAAAAAGAGATTATTAAAAAAAATTATGATAAATGATAATAAATTATAAAAACATTTTTAAAATATTAAAACTAATTAAATTTAATTAAGACATTACTTTTACACCAAGGTTCCAAGGTTCCATATGATGATTATAGCTTTTAGAAGTCTAACGGTAAAGGTGAGCCTTGAGAAGTGCCTTTCATATATATTATAATAATAAATAAATAATAATACACTCCCTAATAAGTGATAATGTTATTTTCACTGGGTTTAAAAAGTTCCTTTATGAGATAAGATATGTTTGATCATACATGAAAACACCTACGTTCATAAATGATATTATATTTCACACACCATATTATGTTGATTATTTTATTGGACATTGCTATATTTTTTTAAACTATTTTTCAGTTAAAAAAAAGGAAGTTTTTTTTAAGTTATGTTGTTCAATACATCATATATGGGTGTACGTACAAAGATGCTCCTCAAAATTGTTGCAACGAGGTAGCGTTAGCGGGGAAAAAACAGGAACGCGCAAGCACCTAAGGTAACGCGCACACGCCATTAGGTTTGGTATCGAACCGGGGCACGTGCGCGAACAAACATGCGCACACGCCCCTGTTAAGGTTTTAAAAAAAACAAAGCCGATTTCTTTTCATTCTTACCATTCCAGCCGAACGTCGATGAACCAGCGCATGCACGGAGCTATAGCAACCCAAGTGCACCATTTCCACTCAAAAAACCACATTCATCCATCCACCAATTGCATTGAATAGGTAAATGCCATTGTTTTTTTTCATTTAATTCATTGCTTTTGTCATTTTTATTCATTGAATTGTCATTTTATTCATTTTTTTATTATTAAATTTGTAATAATCCCCAAATTATTAAAAGAATAAAGAATTTTGCAATTGTAGTGCGTAAACCCACACAATGGATGAACAAAATGTTAACATGGAGTCCAGTGGAATCAATGAAAACCCTCAACAAAATCCAAATGCCCAAGAAAATCAAAACCCCCAACAAAATTTTGACCAAGATGACTTGAACCATTCTCTAAATGAGATGAGAGTGCACACTCGAGAACTAAGAAACACAGGGGAACCATCTCGAGTGTCCCTTGCCACCTCAATTGAGAGCTCAATTGACTCCATCATCCATGCACATCGCCAATTGACTATCATGACTGAATATAGAGCTAGGATGCGAGAGTATTATTCTACGGGCATTTCCAAGGAGGAAATAAAATATTTGAATATTATAAAGGCCCAATTGTACAGTATGTTCACCGATCCAAGAACACAACAACCATCGGACATTAAAAAGCCACGTGTTTGCATGGATTGGTGTCATTTCCAACCATGGAGGGACAATTGGATGCATAGGTGGTTCATGGTTTATGATAAGCCTCCCTTCAATAATATGGAGGTTCCACAGTACTTCCTTTGGCAATTGTGGGATGAGCTTTCCATTGGTTTACATGTCAACTATTTTGACATAACCGAGTTTTAGGGTGTTGGGTGTGGCTCTACCCAAGATCGACCTGCTGCTAGGAGTAACCCACTGAGAGGGCCACCAGCTCCTAGGCGTGAGCCCAAACCCTCTCCCCAGCCACCTCAATTACCCCACAAACATGATCAGATCGAGGACGCGATAAGGAGTGTTGCATGGGGACTGCTTAGACACACTACCTTTGTAGCAGCTACTACATTGGAGAAAGAGGATGACCCTGATAGAGATGCAGGTGCAAGGCCTTTAGGACAGAGTCAGGATAGACCTGTCACCGATGGTAGCCATGTTGGGCCTTCTAGTTCCAGGGCGACAATGCCACATCTTTGTCCCCATTGCAGGCACACTTTCTCTGGCCTGATCAAGGGTTTCTATATGGAGCAGGTTAGCACTTTTTTTAATGTGTTTTCAATCATCACTTGCTAATTTATAAAGTAATTTTAAAGTATGTGTGCTGGACTTAAACTATTATTTCAATGTACAACTATTTAGAGTTGACATGCCGTCATGGGAGAACATAACATCTCCCAACCTGGATGCAGTAATGGAAACTCCAACTGAGATTGTGGCACCTCACACAAAGGTATTTTCAGTACCCCACATAATATTGTTATTACTTATGGCATTTTTATTTTTATGTATTTATATTTATGACATACATGATGATAGTTCATATAATATTTTTTAATATTTTGATTGACCGAATAATTATGGGTTTAATATGTTTATAACATGCATGTGTTTTGGTGTCCACATGTATGCACGCAGTACGATGAGTAGCCATCTCCGCCAGGGGTTGACATATCACCATATACACAGGTACAATGTGTAGTTAAAAGTAAGCTTTTAATTTGAAATGTTACGGCATATTATGGTTTAATTTTTATTTTATTTACTAAACTATGATATTATAAATTTGTATGTAGGGGCCGCCAACAGCTGCAGGCCTCTTTAGTCCCATGTTTCCACCCTCTCCCATGACTCGCCTCCATCCAGACCCCTCCCTCCGTCCACTCCCTCCCTTCCATCCACCCTGCCCTCTCCGTCCATACTCCCCCCTTTGACCATCCTCTCCCATTCGTCCATGCCCCCCAACTGTACATCCTACCCCATTCATCCATGCCCCCTCCGTTTATCCATCCTCCCCCATTCGTCCATGCCCCCCCTTCCATCTAGCTTCTCCCCTTCATCCACAAGCTCTCTTATATCCATCCTCCTCCCTCTATCCAGGACTGACCTCCCATTCACTATACCTAAACATCCCCCCTATCCCTATTTCTTTGTTCCTAAGAAATATGACCTTCCTATCAAGGATACATACCATTTTCACCAAAATATATCCTTTGGGTTCTACTTGAATCACAGCCCAATCAATAACATCGTGGTTAGGATCATGTATATACTTTTTCAATAATTACACATGAAATGCATTATGCACATTTATGTAGGAAGGCAATGAATTCTCATATGCAACAGGCCCTATTCTAGCTAATATTTCAAACAACCCACATTATCTAGGAACTAGCTTAGGACAAATTCTAAGTTTCAATGAAATCTTATTTGGCCCGACTTTAAGATACACATGTTCACCAACTTTGAATTCTTTTGGTACTATACCGTTGTCTACATAATTTTTATATATGTCCTGTAACATGTTTAGATTCTACTTGATCTTAATAATGTGTTCTTCCATTTCCTTAAGTAACTCTCACCCAACTACTATTTTGTCTGCTTGATTGTCGCAAGCCATACAAGGATTCAAACAGACTCATATTCAAAGAAGCATGATATCCATTGTTGTATGTAAACTCTACCAAGTACAAATAATATTCTAATTTAGATGGTTGATCCATCACATACATTCTCATTATATCCTCAATAACTTGATTGACCCTTTCATTTTTCCCATCCATCTATGGGTGACACATTGTCCCATAACCTTTTAGTAGTCATTTCCAAAATTTTGATGTAAAATTTTGATCTTTATATGAGATAATGGCCTTGGGTAATCAATGCAATATGGATCTCCTTCATATAAATATATGCTATATTATATGCCTTATGTGTTGACTTGATTGGAATAAAGTGAGTAGTGTTAGTTAACTTTCCTGCCACTACCATGATGGAATATGTTTATTTGTTGTCCTGGTAAACTTAGTGGTGAAATCAGTGGTCACCACATCACATTTCCACTTTGGTAGTGGTAGTGGTTGTATCGAACCCATTGGATGTTTGTGCTCCACTTTTACCTTCTAATAATCCATGGAACTGGCTATATACTGGACAATAGATTTCTTCATTTTTGTCAAAAAGTATTAACTTATTGCTATTGCAAATGTCTTTTGATATCCAGGGTGTCCTACATATGGAACCTTATGCATCTTATTCATTACCTATTTCCTTAATTCAATAGAATTAGGCACCTAAACTCCATTTTATGCATAAGAATCCCATCATCTTCCAACCAGTAACCTTCATATTTTTTATGTACATTTTCCTATTGCAACCATTCTTTTACCTAAAGGTAATATTCATTTGATCTGACAACATCAAGGATTCTGGTTCTTAAATATTTTTTATACATGCTAATGATTGTAACATGGATTGTATGTACTCTCCTATTGAGTTCCCCAACAACCTTATTCTATTTTCCCTTAATATGTTTGATAATAAAATGAAACCCACAAAGAAATTCTAGCCACCTTGTCTTCCTAGATTTCAAAGTTTTATTTTCAAACAAGTACTTCAAATCACTATGATTTATTCTTGAATCAAACTTCCTACCCATGAGGTAACGTCTCCACATATTAAATGCATGTACACTAGTTTTAACCTCTAAGTCATGTGTGACATATTTCTTCTCATGCTCCTTCAATTTTCGAGATTCATAACAGATCACATCCCCATTTTGCATAAGCACTCCACCAATTCCATCTTTGCAAGCATCTATGCATACCACAAAATCATCATTTGGATCGAAAACTTTGAAAATTGGTGTAATAGCAAGAAATATCTTTAGTTGTTGGAAACTTTCTTCATGAAATATTTGTAGAGACCAATCTACGAGAGATACCAATCCCCACTGCTAAACACCAATCTCTTTGTTTGAGCAGCACCAACCTTCAAAATAAATTTTTTTATTTAGTACATATAAGTTCTTCAAAAGATTATAACATTCATATTTACTTAATCAAGTCTGCTTGCTACTTCTACCTTCATCGAGACTGACCAAAATTTGAATTTCCAAATGGTAACTTTCCAAAATCTTGCAGTTTTGGCCTCTTCCCAAGGAAGAACTTGTAAGTCATGCAAAGTATACAATTTTCCAAATTTGATTTTGAAATATTTACCCAAGTTACTCTTGTATGTCTTCTCATACCCCTAAAATTTTCATAGTCTGAAAATTCCCAGAGAATAATTTATAGAGAAAATGCTCATTTGATCTATTTGAAACTAATTTTGGGACCATTCAAAATCCGTAACTTCCACATCACAAATATTAGAACGTATACTGAAACAAATTTTGAAAATTTTATTTGAGGTACCTCTGTATGTCTTTTAAGATCCTTGAAAATTTCCTTGTATGAATATTACTACTAAGGGGAATTTATAGAGACAGTGCCAATCTGGCCTATTTGAAACTAATTTTAGGAACATTTAGAATCCATAATTTCCACAGTGCATATCTTGGAAACTATAACAAACGAAACTCTGAAAATTTTTACCTGAGGTACTTCTGAATGTATTTTTAGATCCCTACAAGTTTCACAATCTAAAAATTCCTAGAGAATAATTTATAGAGACAATGTTGAGCTCACCTCTACGAAACTGATTTCACGACCATTCAAAAACCCTAAATTCCACACTACATATCTTGGAAATTACAGAGACATAAAGTATAGAACATTTTCCTTGGGTACTTATTCATGTCTTATAACAACTCTACAAGTTTCACAACATGAAAATTCTTAGCGAACAAGTTATAATGAATATGCCAAATTGACGTGTTTTAGGACCATTCATACACCCTAACTTCCATAGAACATATCTAGGAAAATGTAGTGAAACACAGTCTGAAATTTTTATCATGTGTACTTTGATATCTCACCTCCATATCCTAAACGTTTGATGGTTTGAAACATCGCAAAAAAGAAATCAGAATGGAAATTCCAAGATGACTTGAAACTAATTTTTTAAGCTCATCCACTTCTTCAAATGCTACTACATTTTTGCACACACACACTTTCTCTCAATACTTTCTCTTTTTTCACTTTTTTATAATCCTTCATGAATGCACATATTTATTCAAAGATACATGGTACCCATTAATTAAATAATTAATTCCCTTTTTTATTTCACCTTTCCAATTACCATGGGAAAATACCATGGGTTTCCAACCCTTTCCAAATATCATGGGCTTCCAAATAATTAATTACATTTTATTATTACACTTTTTCAATACCATGAGAAAATACCATGGGCTTCCAACCCTTTCAAAATATCAAAGGCTTCAAAATTCATGGGTTTGAAACCACCATTTCATATTTTACTTTTTCACGTGCACCCCCTTTTTAATATACTTGTAAACCTATATAGAAATCAATATGGAGATGTTCCCCTTTGCTTGCAAAGGCCTTAGCATAACATTAATAAAAAAACATTCAATGTAATGCCTTAACATGAAATCAATGACAACATTAATCCTATTATCAACACTTCCCACCTAATCCATATCTGTATATGTAATGCCCCTAGAATGACGGTAGGCTTTAAGGGCACTTGGCGAGTGACCCGACTGAACAAACTTTGATAAAGTGGTCTTTTGAATATTGATATGTCTTAATGATTGAGAAACACCTAAAGATATACAAGATGACAATTTTGATGAATGAAAACAAAGGATTAAATGAAAATTTGTGGAATTGGATACTTTTTCTGGAATTGGTGAATATATGTATGCTTGCTTAATGATTTGTTGTTTAATTGAATATATGATGTGCTGCTTAAAAAATAGATATGTTATGAAATGTATGATGTAAATGAAGAAACGCATGTTGGATTAATGACTAACTAATTGACGAAATGTATGATTTTATGAGTAAACTATGGTTAATTAACGATTAGTAGTTTATGAATTGAATTAGGATGATTAGAAACAACTTATGATGTTGAACGACTAGCGGGTTATGAAATATATTAAGATGAATGAAAACAAAGATATTAATGTGTACTTTTGAGCATGTTTGTAGCGATAGGTGAAACGGTTCACCGAAAGACACACAAAGGAAATAAAGGGGTCATAGAGTACGAATAAATCACACACAAAAGAATGACGATGATGTCGAATTTATAAGGAATCCCACGGCCGAGGTCAAAATCCCTTAGCCGCTTACTCGGGGATGCGTGAAGTCATGTGAAGTGGACCATGACGGATTTGTTCATGTACGAGTTGGGGGGAGCGCAGTAAGAACGGGCTTACTCCTCAGCGCCATTAGTATCTAATAGCGTGTAGATGGAGGATTGAGGGTAACCGATCCTAAATCCCTACATGAATTTCCCGCAACTCAAATCAAATGAAAGGATATCGGTGGAAGAACCTGATGATGTGGTGCCTTGTTGATAAACGAAAATGATGGACGCAATGTAGCGACATGTGTCACAATGGATTTTTCTATTTAAGGAAGGCTTTGGAAATGGGGAATAACCCAATCTTTGGATGGTTATCATAATTGTTGTAAAGAGAGTGACTTGCTGCTATTGGAGTTTGGCAAGAGATTTTGGTGGGGGGGAAACCCATTTTTGAGTCTCTAGTATTGGTGTGTCTGAGCTCTACGACCCCGAAGCTTGGGTGTGGCTATGCAACTGAAAGCAGAAGCCTATGGTTGGGTGGCGAAGCTAATGGTTGTTGCGCCTATAGTTAAATGAGATTCAGCTAGAGGGACACAATGAGGAAGCGAATGACAAGGGAAAGCGAGATCGATCGACAGATGACATGTATAAAGTTCCACTTGTATTTCTTAAGTTAAATTACTTTATGTGTAATTTAGTTTTTCTACCACTGTAAAGTTGGAATCAGTATTATACTATTTAGATGTGTTTCATTTTAGTTTTAGGGACGACCCCACAAATGGGGGTCCCTACAGTATATTGTATTAGAGTAAAATATTCACCTCTTGAGTACCACAAGCCGAAGTCCAAGATGCCCTTTAGATATTTGAATATTCGTTTCACTACTTGCACATGATTTTCTTTTGGTGCATCTTGAAACAATGCAATTACTACTTCTTACATAATGTACAACCTTGATGTTGTCACATAAAGTAGGATGCTAATCATTGAATTGTACAATGTTTGAATTTCTTCTAGAGATTCATCATATTTTCTCAATTTACAACCTATGACCATGGGTGTGCAGACTAGTGCAAAAACTTCCATTCTGAACTTCTTCAACATTTACTTGATATACTTGGTTTATGAAATGAATATGCATTTGTTGAATTGATATTTTTTTTTTGTAGAGAGTATTGTAACGGAAAACCCACTAGAATCATTTTATGTATATCTCCAATAATGGTCAAACATGGTTTGGTTAGTCTCTGCAAATCTAAATCAATTTAACAAGAAACAAGGAGACATTAGGTGGGATCGCATATCAACAACTTCAAGTATACTCCCTTGAGGGACTAATAAGTAGTATCAACAGTTCTCATCGAATATTCCAGTCGAAACACCAGTCGACTATCAGGTGAGGTTGATCCTCAGGCAACCATTTCCATTGAAGTCATCAGTAAGTAAGAGGAATGATGCATGATTGTACAACCAATGATACACAATTATATGAATTCATCAAACATTTGGTCAAATGATTCCATGATCATTCATCAATACAACCACAAACTATCTTGGCAGTCAACATTGAGCCACAATTTTGTCTTTCACATTGCTTTTGCAAATATCTAAAAGCATGATTGCCATTCCTTTGAATTTTATGATGAGAATGATGATAGGAACATATTTATTTGTTAGTGTTTTAGAGGAAGTAGGATCAGGTTGATTTTCACTTACATGAGTAGAAAAACCCAACATATCAACAACAATGTCATTTGTAACAACATGATCAAATTCTGGCATGTGAGGAATAGGAAACCAAACAATCTGTTCAACACAACCAACAATAGGTTTCTCTTCTGGAAAACCAATTTGAACTCCACCTGCAAAAAATAAAACTTCTCTGGTTGTATCAAGGTCAAGTGACAGCTAGGGAGTAAATAGTAACATCATATCCAAGACTTGTCTTAATTAATATAGACCTTTGACAATTGATGATATTATATAAGGTTTCAATACTCTATTCAAAATTCAAGCTTCTTTTCAAATTGATATTGTTGTCTGCATTTTCTCACAAAATGTCCTTCCTTTGTGTCTGAATCACAACTGGAACAATCACTTGACTTGTGTTCTTTTTTCTTCATCCCTTTTTAGCTTTTGAAAGCTACTTCTTTCTTTGATGGATTTTCTTTTCCAGTCTTGATTTCATGTAATGAAAATCCCATGCAATTCATCAATTTTTAGTTTATCAAGATACTTCATTTTTTCAATAGCATAAACTTTTGCATCAAATATTAAGGGGAGTGTCCTTAACACCTTTTGAACAATCATCCAATATTCAATTTTTTCACCAAGTCCTCTGACAGTGTTGGCAATTTCATGCTCCCAAAGGAGATAGATTGCAACATTCTCTTCATCTTTCATTTTTAGACCCTCAAACTGTCCTCTATGAGTTTAGATATTTTCCTTCTTACATTTTTCATCACTTTCATAGATATTTTGAAGCTTTTCCCAAATTTATTTTTTTGATACACAATGCATCACCTTGAAAAACTCAGTTTCTAATAGACCACACAAAATGACATTCATGAATTTTCCATTATTTTCACTAGGCTTCTTCCCAGTCGCATATATTGGTGTATTTTTTGGGGATATGCGTGAATCCATGAAGATGGCTAACACTTTTGGGCCAAAAGTAACAGTGAAAATTCAAATTTTTACACATATATTAATTGGAAGCCCTAAAAACTCATGTTTTCCTTGTGAACTTCGACATGCAACATAAGAACAAATTGTAGGGAATTATGTTGTCTTTCCACCTATAATATTTAAAAAAAATAATAATATTATTTAATATGCCAAAATTGTATTTAATAATAGGTTTCTTTTTGTAAATTTCAGAAAAAGTTAACGAGTGTTTTGTGTGCACGTAAAATAATTTAGTGATAAATACATAATTTTTGAAAAAATATATATATAAACATAATATACACAAGATGCACTCGGGTGCACATGTTTTTTTTAATTTATGTTGTAAAACTATATATTTTATTAATTTTCGAAATTGTCCACTAAAAATTTTAATCACATTTCGTACACGTGTGTGCACGTAAACTTTGTTTTACTGGTTAAAAAAATAAAATAAAAATGAAAAATACCCTTTTGAAGAGGACATGTTGTGAAAATCCTCACAACAGATCTAAGAGATGATGTATACCTCACAAGAGTAATTATGATTAAGAAGGAAAATGAAGAAGAGTGAACAATACAGTATAATGAGCAACAAAATAATATGGTACAGTAGAACTCAGATAGAAGCAATAATACTTCACACACACTAGTTAATTAATCACAATATGGACAAATAAATAGTACAATGGTAGAGAGGATTCGAATGCCCAAAGTGGCAATTCGAATTAGCCTCTTAGAGTGATCATAAGATCAATAGAGTGTCATCGGAGCACAACTAGGTGTCCTCATGATCATCAGAGCGCAATTGGAAGTCTTCATCATCATCAGCGGAGTCATCAATGCTCATGTAACTGTCAACCATCAATCAAGCTAACTCTGGTAGTTGTAACTGAGTGTAACGGACTGTAACTGAGTGTAATTGAGTGACAACTGGACTGGTAGGTGAAGAAGGGCGATTTGCTCCCTAAAATCAGGGAAGAAGGGCACATTAAGCAACTGGAGGGCTAAAACTGAATAGTGAGAAGCTCCTGGGGGCTGGCTAACTGAGGGCTAGGTGCTGGACTAATGACTAGGATGCATGCAAAACGCATGCAAACCCTAGAATGCATGCAAACCCTAAAGGTGCATGCATGACTGAAAATGTAAATGATCTAAATACTGGTGGGACTAGGATGGAGTATAGGAATATCCTAACACCCCGCCTTAATCCATCGTGGGCCCTGGTAACTAAGACCAAAGGTCACCCAATACAATGAATAATAACAATCAATAAACCAAGGAAGTGGGGAAATTTCATGGGAAACATACCCCCTCCTCAAAAAATAGACTGTAAGGCACACATAAAAATAAATGCTCCAAACTCAACCATGTGTGATGCTTGGTCATATGTCTCGAGGTATCTTCTTCTTGGGAAGAAGTGGATCATGCTCAAAAAGCATGTGCTTGTACTTGCTCTTCAGATCGAATGTGATGAGAACAAATCCAATAGTATGAGAATGATCCTTGAACCTGTGATTCGAATCAGCTGAGGTAGGATCAAATCTGTGAAAGTGCATATAGTCTTTTGTCTTCTCCTTCGAGCCACCATGGGTGAGATAATGCCAAAAATAACTATTGCATGTTTGCTTGAAATCAAAATCAGATTTAAGACTTAAAAGACAGTTTCTTGAGATCTCCTTTGAACCAGCAGGGGTGAGATCAAAACTATCATATGCATGAGAAATTATCCCAAGCAGTAATTGCTTAGAACCCAAATTAGATACAAGACTTGAATCATGGCTTCTTGAGATCTCCTTTGAACCATGAGAGGTGAGATCAAAACCAGTAGATGCATGAGAAATTATCCCAAGCGAATGACCATGGCCATATTCTTCAATGACCTTTTGAAAGCATGAATTTATGATCATATAGTAGTATAAAAGAGGAGATAGCTGGAGAGGAGCGAATGCATGACCTTCAGTAGCTGTTTTGACCTCCAAAATAATCATGTGATCATGATGCAAACCAATAGACTCTGGTGCAAGAGAGGATTTAGGACCTTCTACAATATCTAGAGTGTGAGCTTGCACAGAAAGAGAAGAAAGTTTGAGCATGAGTGGAGAATCTGCAAGTTCTTTGTCAATAAATTCAATATGAGATGATACTGGTGCATGATCTGAGAGACCATCAAGAGGATTGAATGCATCACTTTGTTTGCATTCAAATGGGTTGGGACCAAGTCCTTCATTCTCTCTGCCAAATCTTTCATCTAGGTGAGCCCATAGCTCTTGTGGAGTTTCAATATAAATAATGATTGAGAGCAATATGTAATCTGGCATAGTAAGCTTCATTCTTCCAATGTGCATGTCACCTTTATTCAACCATTCAATCTTCTCTTCAGAGGATTTGAACTCTTTCAAAATAACAATCAAAGAGATCATGGCTCTTCAAATATGCTATTATTTTTGGTTTCCATTCATCATAGTTGAATAGACAAAGAGGAGTGATTTCTTCTAATTCTGGATACATTGAAGCTGTAGAAGACCTGCAAAAACAATATAGAATAACTACAATTGCTACTACTGCAAAAATGCAGAAAATGTTGCAACTGCTGCACTCGAAATCTTGGTAATATCCTACAAAAAACTCTCAAGAATGGAGATAAACAATACTCTCAACATGCTCTGATACCATGTGAAAACCCTCACAGCAGATCTAAGAGATGATGTATACCTCACAAGAGTAATTATGATTAAGCAGGAAAATAAAAGAAGAATGAACAATACAGTATAATGAGCAACAAAATAATATGGTACAGTAGAACTCAGATAGAAGCAATAATACTTCACACACACTAGTTAATTAATCACAATATGGACAAATAAATAGTACAATGGTAGAGAGGATTCGAATGCCCAAGGTGGCAATTTGAATTAGCCTCTCAGAGTGATCATAAGATCAATAGAGTGTCATCGGAGCACAACTAGGTGTCCTCATGATCATCGAAGTGCAACTGGAAGTCTTCATCATCATCAGTGGAGTCATCAACGCTCAAGTAACTGTCAACCATTAGTCAAACTAACTCTGGTAGGTGTAACTCAGTGTAACTAGGTGTAACTGAGTGTAACTAAGTGTAACTAAGTGTAACTGAGTGTAGCTGAGTGTAACTGACTGTAACTGACTGTAACTAAGTGTTACTGACTGTAACTGACTGTAACTGAGTGACAACTGGACTGGTAGGTGAAGAAGGGCGAGTTGCTCCCTAAAATCAAGGAAGAAGGGCGCATTAAGCAACTGGAGGGCTAAAATTGAATAGTGAGAAGCTCCTGGGGGCTGGCTAACTGAGGGCTAGGTGCTGGACTAATGACTGGGATGCATGCAAACCCTAGAATGCATGCAAACCCTAAAGGTGCATGCATGACTGAAAATGTAAATGATCAAAATACTGGTGGGACTAGGATGGAGTATAGGAATATCCTAACACATGTTGATCTGGGAGATATAATTTTTGAAATTTTTTGATCATGTACTTTATATGTTATTGATTTTTCTTTGCATTGATTCAGAGTTGTGGACATGGTTTTGTAAGAGTAATTTTGAAAAGAAAATAAACAAAATTATCATATGAAATCAGAAATCCATAAATTATATGCCAGTGGATAGAGGATTCGTTGAATAATCGACATGTATGAAGTATGCCACCTAATATCCATACCAAGATAGGGTTTAAGGTTAGCAAAGAGGCCGAAGAAATCACATTTGCAAAAAATGGGGCTAAAACCCTATTTTAAAGTCCTCGATTGAGCTAATATGCTCGATCGAGGTTTTGTGTGTAGTTTTTGAATACTTTGATCAAGGTTTAGCTATGGTTTAGCAAAAATATCAATCAAGATAATAGCTCAATCAAGCTATTAGCTCGATCGAGATATTTAATCATTAAAAAGTTATATTTTATATGTAAAAAAGTTAAAAAAATAATATTAACTCAAATAGCTTGATCGATCTATTGCTCGATTGGGAATATAGCTCAATCAAGTTAATAGATCGATTGAGCTATTTGAATTAATAATATTTTCTCTATATAAAATGAAACTTTGTTAATAAGTGTTATATTTTTTATTTTGTTAAAAAAATAAACAACAATCCCTATTTTTAACAACCATAGCCATTTGAAATACTATTGAATCTGCAACATGATTTATGGCCCATGGTTTTGGTAACCCATGGTAAATTTTCCCATCGTATCACATCACATCAAATACTATGGGTTACCAAAACCCAATTAGTATTTAGCTTAATGATTTTGGAATAAATTTTCCCATGGTATTTGATGTAATGTGATACCATGGTAAAATTTACCATGGGTTACCAAAACCATGGGCCATAAATCGTGTTAGAAAAACTTTTATTACATATAATTAATTAAAATGAATCTAATTCTACTTTAAACAACAATGTCAAAAATATAACAATATCAAACATTTCTCAATCAAATTTATTTAAATCTAAAGCGTATATGAAATTTATTTTAAATGAAAAAATATTTTATTAAAAAAATAATATTAATTTAAATAGCTCGATCAAGCTATTATCTCGATCGAGCATTTTAACTACTCGAATAACATATGTTCATAATATGCATTATATTTTAAATAGATCAATCGAGCTATTTCCTAACCTAAGATTTTTACAACAGCTCAATCGAGGGTTATTTAAATCATCGATTAAGCTATTGGTAAAAGATCGATCGAGTGATTATCTAAACACTCAAAAGAGCTTTCGAAAGCTCAATCGAGGGCTTAAATAAATCTCGATTGATCTCATTTTTTAGGCAATCTGCACTCGCATCTTACCAAAAAAGTGTTACCCATCTTCATGGGAACACCCATATATAACTAGTTATGATTGATTCCCAAATACCAAACCAAAGAGACATTAGGTATGTGTGTATCCTTATGCTCCAAAATGCATAGTTTTTTCCATCAAACAATGAATCCATGTTTGTGGAGAAACCTTCTTGTTCATCCATGTGTTCTCCAAATATCTACCTTCTGACAGTTAGAATGTTTCCAAATGAACCTACTCTGAATCTGATTATTGGGCACACACTTATACTTAGAGGGGGGGACGTTGGTATAGGATTTTTTTTTTAAATTTTCAAACATTCATCAACAATAAGAAAACAATCACATATGTAGAACATGGAACAAAATATTTACATAGAAACCCTTTTAGGAGAAAACCACCAAAATTCTCTTTATAATTCTTTCTAGACACCAACATATTGTTACAAATATTTTAAAGCACCAACCTACTAGAGACACCAATCTCCACTGGTAAAAACCTTGGTAGGAACCAACCTACTAGAGACACTAATCCCCACTAGTACAAACCTTGGTAGGAACCTACCTACTCTTACATATATTCATAGACACAATTCTACTAGAGACACCTGTTCCCACTGATACAAACCCTAGTAGGAACTAACCTAATGTTACATATCTTTGTAGACACCTATCCCCATCGCTAAGCACCAACTTAGCAAGATACACCAATTTCTTTGTTTGAGCAGCACCATACTTCGAGTTACAATTTTACCTTTAGTACATATAAATTCTTCAAAATCCAATAATATTCGTATTACCTTCATTGAGTCTTATTTCTACCTCTGTCTTCATTAGGTATGACCAAAATTTGATTTTCCAAATGGTAACTTTCCCAAATCTTGAATTTTTGTCGTCTTCCCAAGGATGAACTTGTACAGTATTCCATGTATCCATTTTTCAAATTTGATTGTAAAATATTTTCCTAAGGTACTTCTGTATGTATTCTTAGATCCCTGAAATTTTCACAGCCTGAAAAGTCTCAAAGAAGAAGTTATAGAGAAAATTCCAAGATAACCTATTTGAAACTGATTTAAAGACCATTCAGAATACCTAAATTCCATAGCGCATATATTAGAAATTATATCCAACCAAATTCTGAAACATTTACCATAGGTACTTCTATATGTATTATAAGGGACTTGAAAGTTTCACAATCTGAATATTCTCATAGAAGAATTTATAGGGAAAATACGAAGCTAGCCTATTTGAAACTAATTTCAGGACCATTTAGAGGCCATGACTTCCACATTGCATATATCATAAATTATAGCAAACCGAAGTTTTATAAATTTTACTTGAGGTACTTATGTATGAATTCTAAGTTCCTTGCAAGTTTCACAATCTGAAAATTCCTAAAGAAGATGTTATCTAGAGAAAATTCCAACTAGCCTATTTGAAACTAATTTCAATACCATTTGGAATCCCTAATTTACACAACCCATATCTCAGAAAGTATAGAGAACCAAAGTATGAAACGTTTACTTGAGCTACATCTATATGTATTTTGAGATTCCTACAAGTTTGATAGTGTGAAATTTCACAAAGAATAAGTTACAGAAAATATTCCAAACTGATCTCTTTCAAGACCATTGAGAAACCCTAAATTCCATAGGGAAAATCTATGCAATAATAGAAAAAAACATTGTGAAATTTTTACAACATGTACTTTGATATATCATCTCCATATCCTAAAGTTTTCATAATCTAAATCATCACATAAAAAAATTTATAGTGAAAACTCCAAGATGACCAGAAACATATTTTGCAAGCTCATCCACTTCTTCAAATGCTACTACATTTTTGAACACACACCCTTTCTCTCAATACTTTTTCATAACCATTCATGAAGGGACATGTTTATTCAAAAATACATGACACCCATTAATTAAATAATTAATTAATTTTTTTTATTTCAATTTTCCAATTACCATGGGTTTCCAACCCTTTCCTAATATCATGATCTTCCTAATAATTAATTCTTGTTTTTTATTTCACTTTTCCTAATACCATGGTATTGCAACCCTTTCAAAATATCATGGGCTTCCAAATTCATGGGTTTGAAACCCACCATTTCACATTTTATTTTTTCATGTGGAGCACTTTTTTAATATACTTGTAAACCTATATATAAATCAATCTAGAGAATCCCCCCCTTCCTTGTAAATGCCTTAGCATAATATTAATAACAACATGTTCAATGTAATTCGATGATATGACATCAATGGAAACATTGATCCTTCAACATCAATGACAATAATTCCAAAAATGTATGTCATTTGTCGAAATTGGGAATTTGGATCAATTTGAGGTTGCACTTACGCTTGAGGTGTGGGTGGGTTTTGATGTGTCATATTGTATGGCATAGAGCTACATGTTGGGGAGCAATCCATTGATGGGAAAAAACTCTGGTAATCCCTTTTGTAGAGTGTGATGTGTTAGGAGGGGCTTGGTTAAAATAACAATGTCGAGGAGCATTTGGAATGATCACATACAAATACCTAGAAAAGGTATATATCAAATAAAAATGTTGGTTCTTGAGGATGGCCTCTTGTTTTGTTTTGGGCATAGTGGTTTCCATGTCCTTGGCAATCATAGGAAGGAGTGATGTAAGGAATTAATATAGGATTAACATAGGTTTTATTTCTATTTTACACCGTGTCCTACATCTACGCCATTCATAGATATGATTTGTAATGTGTGTAGAGGTATTATGACAAAATTCAATTAGAATCTCCAAACCTAGATAATGACTAATAGGCAATTGAAAGTATGTGAGAAAGGTGGTGGCTATGGGATAAAAATGTGGAAAGAGTTACATATAGTAAATTAATGTACCATTTGGTTATTTTTTGTATGAGGGTTCTTTGAAATAGCTAAAGGAGAATGGTTTCCTTAACTATACTATTGGATGAGCACTAGAGCTGAAATGACATAACATGGTTAGTTGGTTTGTCACCTTGATTCCCGTTGAATTTTGGAATATCTAAGGGATCTTGGATGACATGCTTAACCAAGTTGGGATGTTTAAAATGGGTTCATTTGTGACCTTGCATAAATATAATATATTTAAGATCTCCATAAATGGAAGTGTTGGCTCATGTGGCCTATGACCTACCATTTTTTTTTGTGTATTACCTCCTCTAGGTGATGTGGGAGGTGATACCGGGGAATTTTATCCTCTACTTGATGGTAGTGAGGATGCAACCAATGAAGATGATACTCCCTTTGTATGTCAAGGGGATATGCATGGGGATATAGGAAGAAATCCTAGAAGGGTATATCCAAGCAGGGATGACACTATCACAGTTTCCTATGAATGTCCCTAATGTGATGGTCTCCCTCTTGCGCTACTAGGAAGTAACGTGGGAACCCATCCTTCAAGAGGGAGAATCCCTTACAAATTGAGAGACTTCCTAAGGTTTCTTAATTGCACAATGTTTGATGTTTTGTGATAAAATTAAAGTAAGGATTAGGGGAATAAAGCACAATTGAAAAATGAAAAAATATGATAACCATGATAAAAAAATGAAAAATGATACAAGTGAAAAAGTGAGTGTATGGTTTCACAAATGGTACCAAGAGTAGGATCTTTTTAATTACATTTAGATGATCTTTTGTAAATAAAAAGAAACAATGAATATTTTGCAATAATGATGTCCTTCTGCAATAGTGTCTGAAATGTCCCATGTGTGCAATATTTAGGTGGTAACACAAACAATTACAATCCCTTGTATGAAGGAACATATGTCGCTTCACCCTAAATACCAAGGGATATGTTCATCATCTCACCAAGGAATCCACATATCTCCTCATCAATTCATTTTTTATACCACCCCTTCGGAATACCTAGCACATTATGGTTATGATTCATGAATGTCCTATCATGCCCACCATGATCAGTAGACCATTTTCATTCATCTCCAGTTCATTAACCTTCAACAAGATCCACCATGTGCCTTGCCAATTGACTATAACACCATTGACATCTTCCATCTCTATAGGACTACTCTGCATGGTATTTAAACATTGGGAACTCATCTTCTCATTTATAACAATTCCAATTATTCTTTATTAAATTGAAAAAAGCGGTTCCTTGACATACTCAAAAAGAGGGAACAATTTCAGTTATCATTAATTATTCTTTCGATAACAACATCATTGGTTTCACTTGATCGGTGTAGCTACCTTGTGTCAGTTTATATTCACCTATCAACACCTTCATCATTACCATTGTGTTACATGAGCCATCTTCATTCATCCTAGTTTAACATTACCATTTAATGACTAGTTTATTTAGACCATTGGCCCTTTCTGGACCTGATTCACCTTGCACTAATGGCTGAACTTTATTACCTAGAGTTAGTTATCCATTTATACTCTGGTCAAGGGAATTCATGAGACTCACACTTACCATCTTGTCTTATCTTAAGTATATCATCATACTAGTTAGTTACAATATGTTCTTGGTCCTCATCAGTGAGATACATATCTCACCATTCATCCTATCTCTCATCGAATTCAACAAGACACTGTGATATCCCTCCTTTATGACCTATTATGGTAAAAATGAAAACATTGTTGTACAATTGGTTACTAGTCAGGAGCTCAATGTCAAGGATCCACCCGTGGACCTGGAGAATGGTATTATGTCTATAAATGTTGTTATAAACTTAAGGACTAGGCACCTGAAGAAAAGAAAGGGTTATTTTCGACCTTAAGTGGGATATGTGTCATCCTAGGTTAACGTTAGTGACTACTAACCTCGAAACCATTGTTCCGACTCCACTACCCCTTCTTTCGGCATAAAGGACTAATGATTACCCTAAAAGATTTGACTAAGTGATCTAGAAGTCTTCGTGATAGACGCTTAATACCTCGATCTATAGGTCTACACATGTGTACTTAATCTTTAGTATTTTTAGCTAATTGATATTTTATTCCTTGTCAATCAAGACACCTCCAAGACATTCTATTAGTGCCTTTAAAAGGAAAAAGGGGAGACATTTAAGGATACTCGTGCATCTATACATATGATATATATATATGTCATTCTTTTAAATACTATTAAATTTATAGTAGTAAATCATTATTGATTTTGGCTAGGGTGAAATTAACCTTGAAGTTAAAAGTTATATTCTTCTTGGATAGACTTAAAGATTAAATATAAAATCCTTATACTAAGTTTTATATATATAATTACATGTTGGAAGAGATTGAAAAATGCTTCCCCTACACGTATTAAGGTTATAACTCATAAGGGAGGATCGACCTTGAATCAAGGGCAAGCACCACTTTGAATATTTTATGTTCAAAATTAGCCGAGCATAACATTGTTACTTAATAGATCCTACTAAGACAAGTGGCGGGGTATCTTCGTCAAAGATTACCACAAGCAAATCAACCCGATCTTGGAGGAATGTTGTTGGCCTCTTTGAGAGGAGAGACTGAGATCCCAAATATGAAACCCTGTAAGTTGCCACTTGGCAATCTGATGTGAAGCAATCCGACGAAATCTTTGGATGTGTGGCGGATTCCTCGAGGTAGTGGCTCAACCGGGGTGCGTTTAAATGAGGAGCACGATTTGTTTTGAGGGGGAGATCCGCTCGGCGTTAAGGAGGAAGGTAACATGCTTGGCAAGTTTCGACGTTGCTAACAAACTCGGTCAGTATTCTTGATTGACGTTTGAGGTTTGATTTTTCTTCTGTCAACATGCTCTCCTCGCAATCTCTGCCATTGCAGGTGCATTACTTTATGATACCCCATGACAGAGTTATGCTAGCGTATTTTCCTCCTCTAACATGGTAGAATATTTCTATGGATGTTTTGTGGGCATTCTGAGATGGGGAAAACCTTATTCGTAGTTTTGCCTAATAAAAATGAATCGTAGATCAGTGTGGATACTGGTATATATGCCTTTTGTTGCTAGAAAACGCTGGAGATATTTCCTGTTATCAGTAGGTTGTTTATGGCTGCTTGAAGGCGAACGGATCCTTATGGATCTCTATATTTATGTTTGAAATGATTCGATCCTTATGGATCTCCACTTCTTTCTGCATTATTGCTTGAAAGTCGATTAGATCCTCATAGATTCCAGTATAACTGTATATGTGCCTCTAGAACTGTCTAGATGCTTCTAGATCTCTGTATACCCTGTCGAATCCTTACCCTAAGCTGCCTATTGGATCATTTTTTTACTTCATATGCTGTTGTAGATGATAATTGATCTATGTTGTTGTGTCTATCGTAGCCTAAATGTAGTGCAATACTTGATGACCTGTCGACCTTCCTTCTGACTTTTCTTTTATGTGGTGACTGCATTTTGAAGTTCCAGATCCATCAATGACTCTGGTTTGGGATCTGATTTATTAGAACGATAACCTGATCTCGACAGATAACTCTATTGCTTCGTTAAAGTCCTGCGATCGTCTAGGATGGATACTTGTCTCGGATCACCGCTATCATTAGGATGGATGAAAGTATATTATTATTTTCCCCAATCCACGGCATGAGTGAATGTCTAGAAAGGGAAAGCTTAAATCTTGGTCCCAGTTAACCTCTGTAGTTTTAAATAGTAAACTTTTGATTGAAACCTTTTTCTGTGTTTTTGCTTTTATGCGCTTTTTACTCTATGAGAAACCGAGTTGCCGCCTAACAAAAGCAAACTCTGTATATGTTGACAGAGTTAACGTAGGAGAGTTTTCTTTGCTAATATATATATTCTTGTTACACCTTATTTTGGATGGGGCAGAGCTCAGGAATCACCGTAGCATACCGGTTGTCCTCAATGTGTACTTACAGTTTTTGTATAGATAGTTATATAGGCTGGATTTATAAATATATACTCTGTTGTACCGCACTGGAGAAGCTTGGAGATCTCTGCTGAGTTTGCTCTTGTAGTCGCCCCGATAATTCCTTAAATCGCTGCATACATGATAAAGTTCAGAGTTGTTTTTTTAGAAATGCGGTTTGCATCAGAGTGGATTTGCATTCCAAATCTCTGTAGAATTATGATTGGCATCAGAGTTGATCTCCATTCCCGATGTCTGTGTACATCTTTGTAGAAATACGATTGGCATCAGAGTTGATCTCCATTCCCGATCTTTGTGGACGTAGAGAAAATCCCAGTTAAATTGTTGATAGATTCGATGGGTTTAGGTTTGATTGTTGACAGATTAGACTCCTAGCAAGTGCCAGTGACTTATAGATTAGCGTTCTGGTTTTATTTCTGCATATACCTGAAGGCCACGATTTTTCCTGTGAATGTTGAAGGTCAGCATCTTTGCATTTCACGTTTTGTCAATATCTGGAAAATATTTATGTTTAGAGAATTTGTGTGATAGTGTGAATATCAGGAAGCCATCCCCGATTTAGTTTCGTTACATAGCTTATATTGATTCTACTATAAATATAAGCTATAATACCGATTAGTTTCTATTTGTGTTCTTATTACAAGGTTGTGGTACATATATATACTGTATCTTGTTTTGCTTAGTGTGCAGTAGAAAGGGTATAGCGTAATAACTAATAATCAATTAGCTTTGTATGGTATCCTTGTTACAAGGTGTTATATATATATATACTACATCTCGACATGCATAATGTGCATCGAAAGGGAATGGTGTAATAACGCACTAATTAAATGCGGATTGTATTGTTTAAAAAGGATATACTCGGTTAATAGAATTCCTAGAAGGGAAAGAAAGCAGTATTTAAATCTTTGAAAAATGTAGCGCACTGTTGGTTTATGTTTATAGCTGTCTGAAGTTGTAAAGACAAAAGTTAGGTGGTTTTACTTGACTTTATTTGGATATCGAGTGTAACTTCCATGTGGTCGAGCAACACGGATGTTGTTGAAGATCTGAGATTGTGCTAATCAAATTCATGTGATCCAGGTCATGGATCTCTGTGGTCATGTGTATTTCTCTATTTGATTAATAAAAGAAGATATGACGGTTGGTGGACGTAGCCCAAGAGTGGGTGAACCACGTGGAAATAGTCTCTCTTTTGTGGGATGTTTTTATGATTTATGTATTTTGTCAAATGTGTTTATGGTTCATGCAGTACGTATCATGTTTCTCTTAGTAAATGCAATGTAATATGAAGAATATGGTGCTTTGATTCACAAGTTTTAATTATCCTTTTCAACGATAAGATCTTTGAGTAGATTTTAGGTGTTATGAAATGTGTTCAAACATTCACTAAATCCTAACCTATCTTTGAGGTATGTTACATCTGGTCTCTCTATCATTTGTGAAATGGTTATGTAATACTTAATATCACAAGCAATTCAATTTTGATAAGAATGTCAAGTGTATGTACAAGGGTAAATTTCATGTTGGTTGTTTTTCTTATATTGTTTTATTGTAAAGAACTTTAAGGGAAGAAAAATTAATTTTCACCAAAATACTAACATGCAAATCTCGGAGATGTCACATACGAGCATAACATTGTTACTTAATAGATCCTACTAAGACAAGTGGCGGGGTATCTTCGTCAAAGATTACCACAAGCAAATCAACCCGATCTTGGAGGAATGTTGTTGGCCTCTTTGAGAGGAGAGACTGAGATCCCAAATATGAAACCCTGTAAGTTGCCACTTGGCAATCTGATGTGAAGCAATCCGACGAAATCTTTGGATGTGTGGCGGATTCCTCGAGGTAGTGGCTCAACCGGGGTGCGTTTAAATGAGGAGCACGATTTGTTTTGAGGGGGAGATCCGCTCGGCGTTAAGGAGGAAGGTAACATGCTTGGCAAGTTTCGACGTTGCTAACAAACTCGGTCAGTATTCTTGATTGACGTTTGAGGTTTGATTTTTCTTCTGTCAACATGCTCTCCTCGCAATCTCTGCCATTGCAGGTGCATTACTTTATGATACCCCATGACAGAGTTATGCTAGCGTATTTTCCTCCTCTAACATGGTAGAATATTTCTATGGATGTTTTGTGGGCATTCTGAGATGGGGAAAACCTTATTCGTAGTTTTGCCTAATAAAAATGAATCGTAGATCAGTGTGGATACTGGTATATATGCCTTTTGTTGCTAGAAAACGCTGGAGATATTTCCTGTTATCAGTAGGTTGTTTATGGCTGCTTGAAGGCGAACGGATCCTTATGGATCTCTATATTTATGTTTGAAATGATTCGATCCTTATGGATCTCCACTTCTTTCTGCATTGTTGCTTGAAAGTCGATTAGATCCTCATAGATTCCAGTATAACTGTATATGTGCCTCTAGAACTGTCTAGATGCTTCTAGATCTCTGTATACCCTGTCGAATCCTTACCCTAAACTGCCTATTGGATCATTTTTTTACTTCATATGCTGTTGTAGATGATAATTGATCTATGTTGTTGTGTCTATCGTAGCCTAAATTTAGTGCAATACTTGATGACCTGTCGACCTTCCTTCTGACTTTTCTTTTATGTCGTGACTGCATTTTGAAGTTCCAGATCCATCAATGACTCTGGTTTGGGATCTGATTTATTAGAACGATAACCTGATCTCGACAGATAACTCTATTGCTTCGTTAAAGTCCTGCGATCGTCTAGGATGGATACTTGTCTCGGATCACCGCTATCATTAGGATGGATGAAAGTATATTATTATTTTCCCCAATCCACGGCATGAGTGAATGTCTAGAAAGGGAAAGCTTAAATCTTGGTCCCAGTTAACCTCTGTAGTTTTAAATAGTAAACTTTTGATTGAAACCTTTTTCTGTGTTTTTGCTTTTATGCGCTTTTTACTCTATGAGAAACCGAGTTGCCGCCTAACAAAAGCAAACTCTGTATATGTTGACAGAGTTAACGTAGGAGAGTTTTCTTTGCTAATATATATGTTCTTGTTACACCTTATTTTGGATGGGGCAGAGCTCAGGAATCACCGTAGCATACCGGTTGTCCTCAGTGTGTACTTACAGTTTTTGTATAGATAGTTATATAGGCTGGATTTATAAATATATACTCTGTTGTACCGCACTGGAGAAGCTTGGAGATCTCTGCTGAGTTTGCTCTTGTAGTCGCCCCGATAATTCCTTAAATCGCTGCATACATGATAAAGTTCAGAGTTGTTTTTTTAGAAATGCGGTTTGCATCAGAGTGGATTTGCATTCCAAATCTCTGTAGAATTATGATTGGCATCAGAGTTGATCTCCATTCCCGATGTCTGTGTACATCTTTGTAGAAATACGATTGGCATCAGAGTTGATCTCCATTCCCGATCTTTGTGGACGTAGAGAAAATCCCAGTTAAATTGTTGATAGATTCGATGGGTTTAGGTTTGATTGTTGACAGATTCGACTCCTAGCAAGTGCCAGTGACTTATAGATTAGCGTTCTGGTTTTATTTCTGCATATACCTGAAGGCCACGATTTTTCCTGTGAATGTTGAAGGTCAGCATCTTTGCATTTCACGTTTTGTCAATATCTGGAAAATATTTATGTTTAGAGAATTTGTGTGATAGTGTGAATATCAGGAAGCCATCCCCGATTTAGTTTCGTTACATAGCTTATATTGATTCTACTATAAATATAAGCTATAATACCGATTAGTTTCTATTTGTGTTCTTATTACAAGGTTGTGGTACATATATATACTGTATCTTGTTTTGCTTAGTGTGCAGTAGAAAGGGTATAGCGTAATAACTAATAATCAATTAGCTTTGTATGGTATCCTTGTTACAAGGTGTTATATATATATATACTACATCTCGACATGCATAATGTGCATCGAAAGGGAATGGTGTAATAACGCACTAATTAAATGCGGATTGTATTGTTTAAAAAGGATATACTCGGTTAATAGAATTCCTAGAAGGGAAAGAAAGCAGTATTTAAATCTTTGAAAAATGTAGCGCACTGTTGGTTTATGTTTATAGCTGTCTGAAGTTGTAAAGACAAAAGTTAGGTGGTTTTACTTGACTTTATTTGGATATCGAGTGTAACTTCCATGTGGTCGAGCAACACGAATGTTGTTGAAGATCTGAGATTGTGCTAATCAAATTCATGTGATCCAGGTCATGGATCTCTGTGGTCATGTGTATTTCTCTATTTGATTAATAAAAGAAGATATGACGGTTGGTGGACGTAGCCCAAGAGTGGGTGAACCACGTGGAAATAGTCTCTCTTTTGTGGGATGTTTTTATGATTTATGTATTTTGTCAAATGTGTTTATGGTTCATGCAGTACGTATCATGTTTCTCTTAGTAAATGCAATGTAATATGAAGAATATGGTGCTTTGATTCACAAGTTTTAATTATCCTTTTCAACGATAAGATCTTTGAGTAGATTTTAGGTGTTATGAAATGTGTTCAAACATTCACTAAATCCTAACCTATCTTTGAGGTATGTTACATCTGGTCTCTCTATCATTTGTGAAATGGTTATGTAATACTTAATATCACAAGCAATTCAATTTTGATAAGAATGTCAAGTGTATGTACAAGGGTAAATTTCATGTTGGTTGTTTTTCTTATATTGTTTTATTGTAAAGAACTTTAAGGGAAGAAAAATTAATTTTCACCAAAATACTAACATGCAAATCTCGGAGATGTCACATACGAGCATAACATTGTTACTTAATAGATCCTACTAATACAAGTGGCGGGGTATCTTCGTCAAAGATTACCACAAGCAAATCAACCCGATCTTGGAGGAATGTTGTTGGCCTCTTTGAGAGGAGAGACTGAGATCCCAAATATGAAACCCTGTAAGTTGCCACTTGGCAATCTGATGTGAAGCAATCCGACGAAATCTTTGGATGTGTGGCGGATTCCTCGAGGTAGTGGCTCAACCGGGGTGCGTTTAAATGAGGAGCACGATTTGTTTTGAGGGGGAGATCCGCTCGGCGTTAAGGAGGAAGGTAACATGCTTGGCAAGTTTCGACGTTGCTAACAAACTCGGTCAGTATTCTTGATTGACGTTTGAGGTTTGATTTTTCTTCTGTCAACATGCTCTCCTCGCAATCTCTGCCATTGCAGGTGCATTACTTTATGATACCCCATGACAGAGTTATGCTAGCGTATTTTCCTCCTCTAACATGGTAGAATATTTCTATGGATGTTTTGTGGGCATTCTGAGATGGGGAAAACCTTATTCGTAGTTTTGCCTAATAAAAATGAATCGTAGATCAGTGTGGATACTGGTATATATGCCTTTTGTTGCTAGAAAACGCTGGAGATATTTCCTGTTATCAGTAGGTTGTTTATGGCTGCTTGAAGGCGAACGGATCCTTATGGATCTCTATATTTATGTTTGAAATGATTCGATCCTTATGGATCTCCACTTCTTTCTGCATTGTTGCTTGAAAGTCGATTAGATCCTCATAGATTCCAGTATAACTGTATATGTGCCTCTAGAACTGTCTAGATGCTTCTAGATCTCTGTATACCCTGTCGAATCCTTACCCTAAACTGCCTATTGCATCATTTTTTTACTTCATATGCTGTTGTAGATGATAATTGATCTATGTTGTTGTGTCTATCGTAGCCTAAATTTAGTGCAATACTTGATGACCTGTCGACCTTCCTTCTGACTTTTCTTTTATGTGGTGACTGCATTTTGAAGTTCCAGATCCATCAATGACTCTGGTTTGGGATCTGATTTATTAGAACGATAACCTGATCTCGACAGATAACTCTATTGCTTCGTTAAAGTCCTGCGATCGTCTAGGATGGATACTTGTCTCGGATCACCGCTATCATTAGGATGGATGAAAGTATATTATTATTTTCCCCAATCCACGGCATGAGTGAATGTCTAGAAAGGGAAAGCTTAAATCTTGGTCCCAGTTAACCTCTGTAGTTTTAAATAGTAAACTTTTGATTGAAACCTTTTTCTGTGTTTTTGCTTTTATGCGCTTTTTACTCTATGAGAAACCGAGTTGCCGCCTAACAAAAGCAAACTCTGTATATGTTGACAGAGTTAACGTAGGAGAGTTTTCTTTGCTAATATATATGTTCTTGTTACACCTTATTTTGGATGGGGCAGAGCTCAGGAATCACCGTAGCATACCGGTTGTCCTCAGTGTGTACTTACAGTTTTTGTATAGATAGTTATATAGGCTGGATTTATAAATATATACTCTGTTGTACCGCACTGGAGAAGCTTGGAGATCTCTGCTGAGTTTGCTCTTGTAGTCGCCCCGATAATTCCTTAAATCGCTGCATACATGATAAAGTTCAGAGTTGTTTTTTTAGAAATGCGGTTTGCATCAGAGTGGATTTGCATTCCAAATCTCTGTAGAATTATGATTGGCATCAGAGTTGATCTCCATTCCCGATGTCTGTGTACATCTTTGTAGAAATACGATTGGCATCAGAGTTGATCTCCATTCCCGATCTTTGTGGACGTAGAGAAAATCCCAGTTAAATTGTTGATAGATTCGATGGGTTTAGGTTTGATTGTTGACAGATTCGACTCCTAGCAAGTGCCAGTGACTTATAGATTAGCGTTCTGGTTTTATTTCTGCATATACCTGAAGCCCACGATTTTTCCTGTGAATGTTGAAGGTCAGCATCTTTGCATTTCACGTTTTGTCAATATCTGGAAAATATTTATGTTTAGAGAATTTGTGTGATAGTGTGAATATCAGGAAGCCATCCCCGATTTAGTTTCGTTACATAGCTTATATTGATTCTACTATAAATATAAGCTATAATACCGATTAGTTTCTATTTGTGTTCTTATTACAAGGTTGTGGTACATATATATACTGTATCTTGTTTTGCTTAGTGTGCAGTAGAAAGGGTATAGCGTAATAACTAATAATCAATTAGCTTTGTATGGTATCCTTGTTACAAGGTGTTATATATATATATACTACATCTCGACATGCATAATGTGCATCGAAAGGGAATGGTGTAATAACGCACTAATTAAATGCGGATTGTATTGTTTAAAAAGGATATACTCGGTTAATAGAATTCCTAGAAGGGAAAAAAAGCAGTATTTAAATCTTTGAAAAATGTAGCGCACTGTTGGTTTATGTTTATAGCTGTCTGAAGTTGTAAAGACAAAAGTTAGGTGGTTTTACTTGACTTTATTTGGATATCGAGTGTAACTTCCATGTGGTCGAGCAACACGAATGTTGTTGAAGATCTGAGATTGTGCTAATCAAATTCATGTGATCCAGGTCATGGATCTCTGTGGTCATGTGTATTTCTCTATTTGATTAATAAAAGAAGATATGACGGTTGGTGGACGTAGCCCAAGAGTGGGTGAACCACGTGGAAATAGTCTCTCTTTTGTGGGATGTTTTTATGATTTATGTATTTTGTCAAATGTGTTTATGGTTCATGCAGTACGTATCATGTTTCTCTTAGTAAATGCAATGTAATATGAAGAATATGGTGCTTTGATTCACAAGTTTTAATTATCCTTTTCAACGATAAGATCTTTGAGTAGATTTTAGGTGTTATGAAATGTGTTCAAACATTCACTAAATCCTAACCTATCTTTGAGGTATGTTACATCTGGTCTCTCTATCATTTGTGAAATGGTTATGTAATACTTAATATCACAAGCAATTCAATTTTGATAAGAATGTCAAGTGTATGTACAAGGGTAAATTTCATGTTGGTTGTTTTTCTTATATTGTTTTATTGTAAAGAACTTTAAGGGAAGAAAAATTAATTTTCACCAAAATACTAACATGCAAATCTCGGAGATGTCACATACGAGCATAACATTGTTACTTAATAGATCCTACTAAGACAAGTGGCGGGGTATCTTCGTCAAAGATTACCACAAGCAAATCAACCCGATCTTGGAGGAATGTTGTTGGCCTCTTTGAGAGGAGAGACTGAGATCCCAAATATGAAACCCTGTAAGTTGCCACTTGGCAATCTGATGTGAAGCAATCCGACGAAATCTTTGGATGTGTGGCGGATTCCTCGAGGTAGTGGCTCAACCGGGGTGCGTTTAAATGAGGAGCACGATTTGTTTTGAGGGGGAGATCCGCTCGGCGTTAAGGAGGAAGGTAACATGCTTGGCAAGTTTCGACGTTGCTAACAAACTCGGTCAGTATTCTTGATTGACGTTTGAGGTTTGATTTTTCTTCTGTCAACATGCTCTCCTCGCAATCTCTGCCATTGCAGGTGCATTACTTTATGATACCCCATGACAGAGTTATGCTAGCGTATTTTCCTCCTCTAACATGGTAGAATATTTCTATGGATGTTTTGTGGGCATTCTGAGATGGGGAAAACCTTATTCGTAGTTTTGCCTAATAAAAATGAATCGTAGATCAGTGTGGATACTGGTATATATGCCTTTTGTTGCTAGAAAACACTGGAGATATTTCCTGTTATCAGTAGGTTGTTTATGGCTGCTTGAAGGCGAACGGATCCTTATGGATCTCTATATTTATGTTTGAAATGATTCGATCCTTATGGATCTCCACTTCTTTCTGCATTGTTGCTTGAAAGTCGATTAGATCCTCATAGATTCCAGTATAACTGTATATGTGCCTCTAGAACTGTCTAGATGCTTCTAGATCTCTGTATACCCTGTCGAATCCTTACCCTAAACTGCCTATTGCATCATTTTTTTACTTCATATGCTGTTGTAGATGATAATTGATCTATGTTGTTGTGTCTATCGTAGCCTAAATTTAGTGCAATACTTGATGACCTGTCGACCTTCCTTCTGACTTTTCTTTTATGTGGTGACTGCATTTTGAAGTTCCAGATCCATCAATGACTCTGGTTTGGGATCTGATTTATTAGAACGATAACCTGATCTCGACAGATAACTCTATTGCTTCGTTAAAGTCCTGCGATCGTCTAGGATGGATACTTGTCTCGGATCACCGCTATCATTAGGATGGATGAAAGTATATTATTATTTTCCCCAATCCACGGCATGAGTGAATGTCTAGAAAGGGAAAGCTTAAATCTTGGTCCCAGTTAACCTCTGTAGTTTTAAATAGTAAACTTTTGATTGAAACCTTTTTCTGTGTTTTTGCTTTTATGCGCTTTTTACTCTATGAGAAACCGAGTTGCCGCCTAACAAAAGCAAACTCTGTATATGTTGACAGAGTTAACGTAGGAGAGTTTTCTTTGCTAATATATATATTCTTGTTACACCTTATTTTGGATGGGGCAGAGCTCAGGAATCACCGTAGCATACCGGTTGTCCTCAGTGTGTACTTACAGTTTTTGTATAGATAGTTATATAGGCTGGATTTATAAATATATACTCTGTTGTACCGCACTGGAGAAGCTTGGAGATCTCTGCTGAGTTTGCTCTTGTAGTCGCCCCGATAATTCCTTAAATCGCTGCATACATGATAAAGTTCAGAGTTGTTTTTTTAGAAATGCGGTTTGCATCAGAGTGGATTTGCATTCCAAATCTCTGTAGAATTATGATTGGCATCAGAGTTGATCTCCATTCCCGATGTCTGTGTACATCTTTGTAGAAATACGATTGGCATCAGAGTTGATCTCCATTCCCGATCTTTGTGGACGTAGAGAAAATCCCAGTTAAATTGTTGATAGATTCGATGGGTTTAGGTTTGATTGTTGACAGATTCGACTCCTAGCAAGTGCCAGTGACTTATAGATTAGCGTTCTGGTTTTATTTCTGCATATACCTGAAGGCCACGATTTTTCCTGTGAATGTTGAAGGTCAGCATCTTTGCATTTCACGTTTTGTCAATATCTGGAAAATATTTATGTTTAGAGAATTTGTGTGATAGTGTGAATATCAGGAAGCCATCCCCGATTTAGTTTCGTTACATAGCTTATATTGATTCTACTATAAATATAAGCTATAATACCGATTAGTTTCTATTTGTGTTCTTATTACAAGGTTGTGGTACATATATATACTGTATCTTGTTTTGCTTAGTGTGCAGTAGAAAGGGTATAGCGTAATAACTAATAATCAATTAGCTTTGTATGGTATCCTTGTTACAAGGTGTTATATATATATATACTACATCTCGACATGCATAATGTGCATCGAAAGGGAATGGTGTAATAACGCACTAATTAAATGCGGATTGTATTGTTTAAAAAGGATATACTCGGTTAATAGAATTCCTAGAAGGGAAAGAAAGCAGTATTTAAATCTTTGAAAAATGTAGCGCACTGTTGGTTTATGTTTATAGCTGTCTGAAGTTGTAAAGACAAAAGTTAGGTGGTTTTACTTGACTTTATTTGGATATCGAGTGTAACTTCCATGTGGTCGAGCAACACGGATGTTGTTGAAGATCTGAGATTGTGCTAATCAAATTCATGTGATCCAGGTCATGGATCTCTGTGGTCATGTGTATTTCTCTATTTGATTAATAAAAGAAGATATGACGGTTGGTGGACGTAGCCCAAGAGTGGGTGAACCACGTGGAAATAGTCTCTCTTTTGTGGGATGTTTTTATGATTTATGTATTTTGTCAAATGTGTTTATGGTTCATGCAGTACGTATCATGTTTCTCTTAGTAAATGCAATGTAATATGAAGAATATGGTGCTTTGATTCACAAGTTTTAATTATCCTTTTCAACGATAAGATCTTTGAGTAGATTTTAGGTGTTATGAAATGTGTTCAAACATTCACTAAATCCTAACCTATCTTTGAGGTATGTTACATCTGGTCTCTCTATCATTTGTGAAATGGTTATGTAATACTTAATATCACAAGCAATTCAATTTTGATAAGAATGTCAAGTGTATGTACAAGGGTAAATTTCATGTTGGTTGTTTTTCTTATATTGTTTTATTGTAAAGAACTTTAAGGGAAGAAAAATTAATTTTCACCAAAATACTAACATGCAAATCTTGGAGATGTCACATATGGTATCAGAGCTGAGGTTTCAGCACTCGGGCCAATAGTGGGCTCAACATAAGGTAAAGAGGTATGTAGGTTTTTGCAACTAACAAACAAATTGTTGTTTTGAATGCCGGGAACAAATGGACGAGAGTACATTATCCGATTACAAAATATGGGAGTACATTACTCGTCGACTGTAAGTATAGAGATTATACTTCATTTTGTCTTGTATTTTACATTAGGTTGCATGCTGAAGAATAGAAGGTTTATTGGATTGTATGACATTGTATTAGTCTTGTATGGTGGAATAAATGCATAGAAAGGTTGGAATATTAAGGTATAATTATGAATTAAAGGAATTCACTTTAATTGGTTTGATTGAACAATCTAATGGTACTTGAGTAGGGTGACTGCATGTATTCAGTCATGAAGGATAGACATGAACTTGTTTTTTCAAAGCCTTGTTTAAGGGTCACTAGTACTTCTAATTTTCCATACTAATCTTCTAATTGTTTAATGCTAACCTCGAAAAAATGATTAAAATGTGTCCTGATGGTGTTGATGGTCGTCTTATCCTACCTGCAAAAAAACAAAAGTCTATGTCTCAACCCATAAACTTGATCAGTTGAAGATGCAAACATACTTCAAAGAGAAAGTTGCCTTCCTTAAACTACTTTCTTTAGTCACCATTGTGTTACACATGATATAAAAATCATAAAGAGAATTTAAGTAATTCTCCTAATACTTTAACGAGGAGGCGTAATATAAAACTCATTTGGATGATTCTAGTGTTATCATCCTAAGTATATAAGGCTTGATATAATAGATCAAGTAGCATGAATGAATATCATGACTAAACTGAATTCTACCTTCTACTAAAATACCTAGGGAAGGGATTAGATAGAAATCTACATGAACTAATTATGCTTAGATAATTATAACATATCGACATGATTTCAAGGAATTTTGGGATGATGTAAATTATGCTTTAAAAAAAAAACGAGCCTTGTTTTGAATTATTATCATAAAGGTCAAACTTAGGATATCGTCCATGATTTATGAATGAGGTCTAGCGAATAAAGGTAAATGACAATCATAAGACATCGATCATACGATACTAGAAGAACAAAGACTTATTAAATATACTTGTTGAGCTTTGTTACCATCATTTGACCAAAGATGGACATTTGTGAGGTTCACGTATTTTGATTTTAGTTACATGAATATTATATTAGGGTACTTTTGTTAACCCATATAAATTTTGTTAATTTAAGGTGATTAGGGATATGCTTATTTGATATAGAATAAGCAGTGTAAAGACCTTTGAGTAAGAGAAGGTTTTGTACAGTCAAATAACAAAAGAGGCATGCTGATTTGGGATTTTCATTAGGTCTAAGGTAAGCACGAGTGGCAATTAAGTTTGGCTTATATATTAGTGAGGTTTAGATGAAGTTCGAATGGAAGATTAACCTATCTGTTATTGGATAAACGACAAGGAAATTCCTTTTTGTTATAGCCTATTTTGTTTTTGTATAATGCATATGGTATAATTTTATATTCCAGTGATCTCTACTATGGATATTGGGATACAATGAATGGTGGTTATAAAGGCTATATGATGGATACTTATAAGATAGAAGCATATCTTATATGCATAGATACCTTGACAACTTACTTCTTTTCTTTTTTCTATTGTATATGAATTTCATGAGATATTGAGTGTAATACTAATATGTGTTGATACAATTAAATTTGCACCTTCGCATATGAGAATCATACTATAAAGATATATGTGGCCACGCTCATGAATGTAAGTGATTATCTTTATGAAAGTATGTTTGAAGATAATGGGTGGTATGATATAACTAAAATAGGAATGGTGTTTTAAAAGACGAAAGCTAACATCCGAGGTATAGTAAGCATAATATCCATGGATCATTATAGAAAGAATGTTATGTTGTGTTCAAGGAATTATGTATTAATCTAGTTATGCTTAGAAGAAAAGAATGCTTATTACAGATGATCAAGTACGGATATTGTAGTATGAAGGATGAATTTCTTACTTACAATATTGAATTTTGTTACTCACAGGAGAACTTGGAAGATGGTCAAAATTCTGTGGAGCTTGTGGAAAGACAAGAGCATAAATATTATGCATGTGAAAATGAGGGGCTGAGGATTTAGGATCCTCATCAAAACTGTTATTTATTTCTTTAAATTTTGATAATTATTGTTGAATAAATAACTAGACCCAAATGGGTCAGAGAAATCGTATGGTTATAAAAGGGTAATATCATTGATAAATCCGTAAGAGATTTTCCCAGACTCAAGCGAGGAGGCTTGTGGGGAAATAAATTCCGGGACTCAAGCGAGAAGGCTTGAGGGGAATTGTGTAAAGAGTGTCATAATGGCATTGAAATACTCCCTAAAATCAGGGATTGAACAACCACTGGAATTCTCGGAGAATCGGCTGGCTGTAAGACCTAGGCAAGCTATAAGAAAATGTATATGTGGGAGGTAGGACACTGCTTAGTATACATGAAAGAAATGTTTGCTGCGCGAGCACTAAGGTGTTAGGCAAAACATGAGAGAAATGCTTGCTGCGTGAGCACTAAGGTGTTAGGCAAGGCATCAAAGAAAGGATTGCTGTGTGAGCACTAAGGTGTTAGGCAAAACATGAAAGAAATGTTTGCTGCGTGAGCACTAAGGTGTTAGGCAAGGCATCAGAGAAAGGATTGCTGTGTAAGCACTAAGGTGTTAGGCAAGAATTCCCTGGATCAAGTGAATGCTGTTTGTTGATATTGTCAAACAATATACAATCATGGAGCGCTAGATCTATTCTAAATATTGCAAGTGATATGTGCAATAAAGAACTCATGAATTATGTTTCTGAGTTTGATTATGAAGTTGATGACAAGTTGTTACTAAACATTTCTCTTTTGAATTCCACTTCTGTGGTACAAATGATTGCTCCAAGAGAAGAGTGAACACCGAGGACAGTGTTATTTTAAAGGGCATGAGGATGTGATATCCCTCCTTTATGACCTATTATGGTAAAAATGAAAACATTGTTGTACAATTGGTTACTAGTCAGGAGCTCAATGTCAAGGATCCACCCGTGGACCTGGAGAATGGTATTATGTCTATAAATGTTGTTATAAACTTAAGGACTAGGCACCTGAAGAAAAGAAAGGGTTATTTTCGACCTTAAGTGGGATATGTGTCATCCTAGGTTAACGTTAGTGACTACTAACCTCGAAACCATTGTTCCGACTCCACTACCCCTTCTTTCGGCATAAAGGACTAATTATTACCCTAAAAGATTTGACTAAGTGATCTAGAAGTCTTCGTGATAGACGCTTAATACCTCGATCTATAGGTCTACACATGTGTACTTAATCTTTAGTATTTTTAGCTAATTGATATTTTATTCCTTGTCAATCAAGACACCTCCAAGACATTCTATTAGTGCCTTTAAAAGGAAAAAGGGGAGACATTTAAGGATACTCGTGCATCTATACATATGATATATATATATGTCATTCTTTTAAATACTATTAAATTTATAGTAGTAAATCATTATTGATTTTGGCTAGGGTGAAATTAACCTTGAAGTTAAAAGTTATATTCTTCTTGGATAGACTTAAAGATTAAATATAAAATCCTTATACTAAGTTTTATATATATAATTACATGTTGGAAGAGATTGAAAAATGCTTCCCCTACACGTATTAAGGTTATAACTCATAAGGGAGGATCGACCTTGAATCAAGGGCAAGCACCACTTTGAATATTTTATGTTCAAAATTAGCCGAGCATAACATTGTTACTTAATAGATCCTACTAAGACAAGTGGCGGGGTATCTTCGTCAAAGATTACCACAAGCAAATCAACCCGATCTTGGAGGAATGTTGTTGGCCTCTTTGAGAGGAGAGACTGAGATCCCAAATATGAAACCCTGTAAGTTGCCACTTGGCAATCTGATGTGAAGCAATCCGACGAAATCTTTGGATGTGTGGCGGATTCCTCGAGGTAGTGGCTCAACCGGGGTGCGTTTAAATGAGGAGCACGATTTGTTTTGAGGGGGAGATCCGCTCGGCGTTAAGGAGGAAGGTAACATGCTTGGCAAGTTTCGACGTTGCTAACAAACTCGGCCAGTATTCTTGATTGACGTTTGAGGTTTGATTTTTCTTCTGTCAACATGCTCTCCTCGCAATCTCTGCCATTGCAGGTGCATTACTTTATTATACCCCATGACAGAGTTATGCTAGCGTATTTTCCTCCTCTAACATGGTAGAATATTTCTATGGATGTTTTGTGGGCATTCTGAGATGGGGAAAACCTTATTCGTAGTTTTTCCTAATAAAAATGAATCGTAGATCAGTGTGGATACTGGTATATATGCCTTTTGTTGCTAGAAAACGCTGGAGATATTTCCTGTTATCAGTAGGTTGTTTATGGCTGCTTGAAGGCGAACGGATCCTTATGGATCTCTATATTTATGTTTGAAATGATTCGATCCTTATGGATCTCTATATTTATGTTTGAAATGATTCGATCCTTATGGATCTCCACTTCTTTCTGCATTGTTGCTTGAAAGTCGATTAGATCCTCATAGATTCCAGTATAACTGTATATGTGCCTCTAGAACTGTCTAGATGCTTCTAGATCTCTGTATACCCTGTCGAATCCTTACCCTAAGCTGCCTATTGGATCATTTTTTTACTTCATATGCTGTTGTAGATGATAATTGATCTATGTTGTTGTGTCTATCGTAGCCTAAATGTAGTGCAATACTTGATGACCTGTCGACCTTCCTTCTGACTTTTCTTTTATGTGGTGACTGCATTTTGAAGTTCCAGATCCATCAATGACTCTGGTTTGGGATCTGATTTACTAGAACGATAACCTGATCTCGACAGATAACTCTATTGCTTCGTTAAAGTCCTGCGATCGTCTAGGATGGATACTTGTCTCGGATCACCGCTATCATTAGGATGGATGAAAGTATATTATTATTTTCCCCAATCCACGGCATGAGTGAATGTCTAGAAAGGGAAAGCTTAAATCTTGGTCCCAGTTAACCTCTGTAGTTTTAAATAGTAAACTTTTGATTGAAACCTTTTTCTGTGTTTTTGCTTTTATGTGCTTTTTACTCTATGAGAAACCGAGTTGCCGCCTAACAAAAGCAAACTCTGTATATGTTGACAGAGTTAACGTAGGAGAGTTTTCTTTGCTAATATATATATTCTTGTTACACCTTATTTTGGATGGGGCAGAGCTCAGGAATCACCGTAGCATACCGGTTGTCCTCAGTGTGTACTTACAGTTTTTGTATAGATAGTTATATAGGCTGGATTTATAAATATATACTCTGTTGTACCGCACTGGAGAAGCTTGGAGATCTCTGCTGAGTTTGCTCTTGTAGTCGCCCTGATAATTCCTTAAATCGCTGCATACATGATAAAGTTCAGAGTTGTTTTTTTAGAAATGCGGTTTGCATCAGAGTGGATTTGCATTCCAAATCTCTGTAGAATTATGATTGGCATCAGAGTTGATCTCCATTCCCGATGTCTGTGTACATCTTTGTAGAAATACGATTGGCATCAGAGTTGATCTCCATTCCCGATCTTTGTGGACGTAGAGAAAATCCCAGTTAAATTGTTGATAGATTCGATGGGTTTAGGTTTGATTGTTGACAGATTCGACTCCTAGCAAGTGCCAGTGACTTATAGATTAGCGTTCTGGTTTTATTTCTGCATATACCTGAAGGCCACGATTTTTCCTGTGCATGTTGAAGGTCAGCATCTTTGCATTTCACGTTTTGTCAATATCTGGAAAATATTTATGTTTAGAGAATTTGTGTGATAGTGTGAATATCAGGAAGCCATCCCTGATTTAGTTTCGTTACATAGCTTATATTGATTCTACTATAAATATAAGCTATAATACCGATTAGTTTCTATTTGTGTTCTTATTACAAGGTTGTGGTACATATATATACTGTATCTTGTTTTGCTTAGTGTGCAGTAGAAAGGGTATAGCGTAATAACTAATAATCAATTAGCTTTGTATGGTATCCTTGTTACAAGGTGTTATATATATATATACTACATCTCGACATGCATAATGTGCATCGAAAGGGAATGGTGTAATAACGCACTAATTAAATGCGGATTGTATTGTTTAAAAAGGATATACTCGGTTAATAGAATTCCTAGAAGGGAAAGAAAGCAGTATTTAAATCTTTGAAAAATGTAGCGCACTGTTGGTTTATGTTTATAGCTGTCTGAAGTTGTAAAGACAAAAGTTAGGTGGTTTTACTTGACTTTATTTGGATATCGAGTGTAACTTCCATGTGGTCGAGCAACACGGATGTTGTTGAAGATCTGAGATTGTGCTAATCAAATTCATGTGATCCAGGTCATGGATCTCTGTGGTCATGTGTATTTCTCTATTTGATTAATAAAAGAAGATATGACGGTTGGTGGACGTAGCCCAAGAGTGGGTGAACCACGTGGAAATAGTCTCTCTTTTGTGGGATGTTTTTATGATTTATGTATTTTGTCAAATGTGTTTATGGTTCATGCAGTACGTATCATGTTTCTCTTAGTAAATGCAATGTAATATGAAGAATATGGTGCTTTGATTCACAAGTTTTAATTATCCTTTTCAACGATAAGATCTTTGAGTAGATTTTAGGTGTTATGAAATGTGTTCAAACATTCACTAAATCCTAACCTATCTTTGAGGTATGTTACATCTGGTCTCTCTATCATTTGTGAAATGGTTATGTAATACTTAATATCACAAGCAATTCAATTTCGATAAGAATGTCAAGTGTATGTACAAGGGTAAATTTCATGTTGGTTGTTTTTCTTATATTGTTTTATTGTAAAGAACTTTAAGGGAAGAAAAATTAATTTTCACCAAAATACTAACATGCAAATCTTGGAGATGTCACAGACACACTCTTAGAGATACAGTAGTATCAATTGTACCTTGGTTTCCCCTCTACAAAATAGGTTTACTTTTGGACTAGCAAGGAGATTCATCATTTCTCATTTCTTCAGTATTCTCTTGTATGGTCGACATAAAATCCTTTCTTGCATCAGTGGGATTTATACATTATGGTGATTTCAACATTCCCAACTATGAATTAAGGATTTCAAATTTGATACTATAAGTTTCCTAACTAACACCTTGTTGACACCCCAACAAATTCCCCTTTATTTTTCAAAATCGAAGGGCCCCCTATGCAAATTTTGTAAATATTTTATTTTAATTTTCTTTTATCTTATCTTCCTTGCTTTGGTAGGTGTTTGTGTGACTTTCACTGAATAAGGATTTGGTGATGTAGATATCTTTGTCGTTGGCGTCTTTTGGTCCTTTAGTTGATGAAAAACACCTACTTAGTCTTACTTGAGCTTATTCGAGCTAATTATATCTTTCGGTTTGGATTGGTTGGTTTTATATGATGCTTCAACAATTGTAACAAATTTTGGTTTGTCGGTGTGTTTGCGAGTTAACAACCATTTTGATAAATCATAATTAATTAACTAAAATCTCAATTGTAATAATTCTAATTTATGTCTTGAAAGAGTTTATATCAAATAATGGGACCATGCTCTTACCTTTGAATTCGAATGATCCATTGACTTTTGCAAGCCTTTAACATTTGATTAAAATTTTTACCCTTCATGAAATTGAGTTTTGACGATTTGTTTTATCTTTACCGCATTGGTCTTCTGGCTTTGTGATGATTTAATGATGCTTCCATGTCCTTATTTGAGATTATTCATGGCACTTATTTCATTTTGGCTTGGTTGAATTACCTTAATCCTTCTATATTCTTGTGAAAATTTTCAATTCTTAAATGTATCAATGAATAATTGTATACTTTGATGGATTTTTATAATTCAATTAAGTACTCAATTTTATACTTTCAATCCTCATCTTACAAATTTGTATTTTAAAGAAATAGAACTTTAACCTTGTTTCAATTTTGAAAGGATTATTGAATGTTACGAGCTTTAAATTTTTGATGAAAACTTGTCCGTTTGTGAGATGTTATAATTTTAGGACAAAGTTTAAATAATTTACTTAAAGCTAATTTTATAATTCTATTATATCCTAGAGAACATGTTTGGAAACTATGAAAGGAGTTAATGATTCTCATTCATGAAGTGAAGTATTATTTTGCACAAAAAAAATTAAATTTCCTTGTTGATAAACAAATTTTGATTCTTATTTAGATGGCTTATTAATGTCTATATATATATGGAAGTATTTAATTTCTTCCTATCATCTAATTCTGATTTAATAATTATTATTGATTATTCAAAGACAATATTAATGATTTATTTATTTAATTGATTTTTATATAATAAACATAAGACACTATTTACAATATCATTAGTTGCGTGGAAACTCTAATATTTTGTTGCTGTCACATGAAGGATGGTGTTAAAAAATGGATCGCGCACCTGTTAGAGAGATGTTTTTGCGTGCAGGATTGTGAGAAAACCGTGAAGAATTATCTAAAACGGTTGAAAACCCACTTCCAAAATGGGATCCTTTACCCCTATCATTGAACAGTTTTGGACATATCTCAACGGTTTGGGAGAAAATAGTTCCCTAACAGAGGTGAATTTTCCAGAAATTCATTGTGGCCGGTTTGGCATCCAGTTGAACGAACCAGATGTCTGGGGATTTGATGTTATCCTTTCCTCTACTCTTCGCTTCTATACATTCAACCATATAAATTCAACCTCAGAATTATGAGAGGGAGAGGAGGGTTTCCAAAGACCAGAGGATGAATTTTATCTTCTCTATATTTTCTTTTGTAAAGTTTCTTTCAAAGAAGTTAGCATGGAAGCACTCTCAGCCAGTAGTTGGTAGATGAACATATTTATGAAGAAATGATGCTCCAGATGTATTTGCAGAATTGTTTTGTAAGCTTTGTACAAGTTTTCTTTTACAGAGCAATGGGGACTGACTGTTTATATTTGGTTATCATTATTTCTCAATGAAATTAAGTAAATTGCCGGTACTTAGTTTTTTTGTAAGCTTACTTTTTTAAGATCATAATCTCTTGAATTTTCTTCTAGGAATTATGATTACTTTATCATTTGATCTATTGACAGAAAATTGATTTAGATTTGCATAAATTAAATACTCTAACAATTTTCATGATCTTACTCTGTTAATTGAAAGGATCTTTGAAGCTATTTAAATATGTCATATTTTTTATTGTAGATTTTCTTCTCAATTTAAATTATTACATGTTTAATTTATGTGTGCAAATTAAGTCAATGCTATTTTCAATCATGCTCCTGATCAGGATAGGTTAGATCTAGTAAATATAATTTCCATGATAAATTAGGTATATATTGCATATTAGTTATATAACATAGTTAGGGTTCTAATTGCATGTTTCAGAACTCATATCATTAAACACTGAGACTCTACTTAAGAGAGAAAAACATAGATTAGATATAGACAACAAGCTTTGATTTAATAGTTTTTAAATAGAAATTTATTTTTAAATAGATTAGTATAACATGTAGATTAATAGTTAGTTTTAACTTAGTAGTTTTCATTAGAATTTAGTTTAACTTTTAAATTTGTTAATTAGTTTAGGACACCCTTTTTCTAAGTTTGAATAGTAGGATTATCCTTAAGAGAGTGAAACTTAGATGGTAGCAGGACCATAACCCACGAGAATTAGCCATACCAAAGATACCGAGGGCTGCTTTAAGCACCTTGTGTGGGTTAGTTCTCCTTAGTTGGCCTTGGTCATAAAATTCGGCCAACACACCTTCATCATTTTCTAGGTACCCCATCCCAATTGGTTGTTTAACATCATCAACATTTTGCACTTTCCTCAAGCTACTATGCAGAAACTCCCTGACACATTAAGGACTCATTTTCACACCATTAGTACACCCATGTACATCTACTTAGGAAGGGACCAAGCACAACCTTGTCCCTACCTTAGTAGTTCAAAGATTACACCCATCGATCTCCTCACATTATTATTTACTTTGACAAAACTATCACAAGCATAGGAATTCCTACCTTGTTTGTATAAAAATATTTTTCATGTTCAAGGAAATTTTTAGGGGCAAAATTTATCCCCATGGTTTATTTTTAACAATCTTTTATCCAAACAATATTCACCAAATTCCGTTTTCTCCTAAAATTATTTTCCCAAATTCCTCAAGTTAAAAACAATACTAAAAAAATCACCAAAATTTACTAGAATCTATATAAAATACTTTAAAAATTGAATATTTTTACAAACATTTAGCCAAACATTTATTGGTTGGAAATTTAAGAAATAGTAAAATTCACCAAGGTTTCTACAATTTAAGAAAATTTTGGATCATTAAAATTTTTCCTGTTCATTTATTAGCCACTGGTTTCATGCTTTATCAGTCATTGCTAATACATCGCCATGAGATACTTTTTATTCTCAACAATTGCTTTGTTTTTGTCATAGTAATGGAATATCAACATGATAGAAAGAAACAATGATGTATTTCATCTATATGGGTTCCTCTTAACCTCATACATCAAGGGGCATCTGTTACAACCTAAAATTCACATGCATGCAACATTGTGACGATTATTGTATAGGAATACATCATCAACATATAACATGCAACTCATAAGACTTCTTCATCAACAAAATCAATACGTAAATAAAATAAATGAACGAACAATTCACATTTTATTCCAACCACATGAGATCATTTAAAGAAAACTGTGTGACACGTGTGCGTTCATTAAAGGAAATCCACATGATATCACATGAAAAATACCTTGAAACTCATGTGGATGCACCAACACATAGAGAATTAACTTATGTGGTGCATTCAAATATTTGCAACCACATTTTACCTCTAAGGAATTCGAGTTGGCCTTCTTCACATGCTTGGGCATTCAATAGCCCCATACTTTTATCTTGAAGCCACTACAAGAGAGGGAGTGTTCACGTGAGGAACTAGTTGTTTTTGGACCACCATTTGGCCTATAAAATAAATCCATGAGCATGCATTTCATAAGGAAAAATTAAGAGAAAATTTAATATGCAGGAATCAGCTAGAGATAATCATCTTTCAACCTCATTCTCATCATCAATTGGCATTCCAATTTCACTTAGTTTCTTCCTAAAAAATGAATAATGTTTGCTTTATCATTCCAAGTTAGCTAGTAAGCAACTTGAGAGAGACAAAAGGACCCTCCCAAAGAGAGTGTTGGCTACCATTTGCAAACAACATTCTCCTAGGTGACACCATTGTATTCAATCTTTTCCATTGGACTTAAACATTTGGTTGAATCTCATCTCCTTGTCTTTTTTATTGTTTATGCAAGTTTTACCTTCCAAGTAGTCATTATATGTGTTGTTATTTCTTTAATAGATTCAACTTTATTTATTGGATTTACTAACCATCCACTTAACCTAATTCCTTTCCTGCAACCTGCAAGGGAAGGAAGAATTTTCCACACTTAGCCATTTTTCTTACAACAAGCCTCAATATTTTATGAGGATGGCCATGTTCCATGCCCTTGATTTTTATTTTTGGTACCCTCCATGCCAACATTAAGGACATATATCTCTCTTTGTATATTCTCCTATGTTTGTAATACAATCCTTCAGACAAGCATGATATGTACTCAACACCCAACCTTTTCAACAATTTTGTTTTCACTTCATTGTTTTATGGGAGGACATTACCTCCAGGATGTACCTTATCTTTGCATAAGCTAAAATCAATGGGAAATAGATATGTATATTATCATTAATCATGCATAAAATCCATTTTCATTGTTGATTGTGTGATAAGATTGATTAAAATATAGGAGACTTAATGGTTAGCTACCTAAGTGGTGTCGAGAAATAAACATATGACATACCATACATTTATTTCAAGTTAAATAGTAACATTGTTGTCCCTAGCCGGGAAGACCTTAACTCATGTCCAAATAGAGGGGCAGTGGAATCAAATTCTAATCTTTTGAAGTAGGTATGAATGGTATAATCATCATCACCTAGGTCATGTTGTTTGAATGCATATAACAAATTTCATTCCATTTCATGGGTATTCCATTAAAAATCATCCATGCCAACCTTTATATCATGATCTTCATCTCCCACATGTGAAGAACTAGTGGTACTATAGACATTTTGAATTGTTGACTCAAGATGTAATGGGAATTGAATAGGTTGTTGGTTCAAGCATACCTGTATGATTCTTCTTTGAGAAAGGCTCATTTAGTATCCTCCTCTCAATTTGACATATTAGTGGGGTGAAACTGTAGACTATAAACACATCGCTCATTGTCAAAATACTAATTTAAAAAATATCAAGCACTAAATTGATGGAATTGGTAAACACGATGCATTTAGTATGTTCAAATATTAGACCCAACATTTATTAGATGAATGAGATTTTTTCAAGAGTACAAATGCAACCAAACACTTTATAAAAGAAATGCCAAATTAAGCAATACATTTACATTAATTTCTTTGAAAATTAGAAAATGTAATTACTCCACAATTTTTTTGTTACACCCCAAGGGGACATCTAAAGGTAGTCCAATGCAAGCCATCTTTAATGAGTAGTTGGTGGTTTATGAAAATTATAGTTTATTAATAACTCATCACTATGATAAAAACTACGTATAGAATGCACAACAACAAATCTAAATAAATTCATTTTCATAAATAACTCCTTGTAATAATGTGACAATTTGAACTAAACAATGAGCACCTAGAGTAATATAATATGAACCTTGCAACATTCTTGTGAGTTTGTGGACGTCCATTAATATATAATAGGTTCTGCTTGTTAATGTTTTTGGAAGAATAACTATTCATGCAGATACAATACATAGAAATGTTATATTTGTATTTAAGAATATTCAAGTAAACAAATCGATTATAAAAAGGACAACAAAATGGCATAGGTTGTACTCAATGTTTGGGACGAACGAATACATGTGAAAAGTTAAACAACCCCATATTTGTAGCATCTATTGTAGACATGACAATCATCTAAACGTTGCCACAAAAGCATAGTTTGGTCCCAAAATTAAGTACAATAAGGGAAGGTGGCTATGAACCATACAAAGCATGTTTGTAATAGGTTTAATATTTAATTTATATATGGATGAGAAGATAGAATGGTATGGTGGAAGATAATGTTGTTCTCTCATGACACGTTAGTGGCAATGCAAACCTGAAAAAACAACAATCTGTTGACTTGGAGGGATGATTCGAGATACTTCCGCAATGAATTTGAATATGGTGTAAAAAGATGAAATGTAGGAAAACGAATTATCTTTCCAAATATATAATTTTTATTTTTTGAAATTGTGTAGAACTAGCTAAAATTTGTGCTTTCCCAAAATTTGTATGTTAAGTTTCATGCAAAACACGCAATTTCCTGCCCCTATTCAAATTTGAAAAAAGCATGCACACATAGGAGTGCTTGTACACTTCTAGAATGCATGTGCTCTTGTAGAATGCACAAGAACGTGCATGCGCTTTAAAAGTGTGTGCACGCTTTTATAATTAAAAAAACATGCTTTAGTATTTTGGCCATAACTTCCTATCCAGGCATCATTTTTTGGATTTCTTTAGGTCATTGGAAAGGTATTGAGGATATATACATGAATAAATCATTATTATTTTAATATTATACATAATTTTTTTCTTATGTTTAAAACTAATAGGAAAATATGCATCTAGGTAAGGATCGATACCTCAAACCACTACATAATCCCTTTAATGACGATATTGGTTTTCATTGATATTTGGGTTCTCTAATGAGGTTTTTTAAATGAGACATAAGTTTCATGACTATGTTTATAGGGCCTTCAACATGGAAAATAGAGGAGAACTGAACGTTAGTACATAAACAATGCTTCTAGCCATCCATGGTTAAGAAGGACTCCTCTACCAACCAAGAAATTTAATAAAATGAATAAAAATAACTCAATAAAATAATAAAATTTCAATTCATTTTTATTACTATTTTATAATAATAATAAATTAAAAATTGTTGCATTTAATTATTTGTCAGAATTAAGAATTGTAGGTATTTATTTGCTTAAATAATATTAAAAATGAATTAATGAATTGTTTATAAAATAATTATTTGTGAACTTCTTGTGCTTGTGGTGTAGGGCCTAATAAATTAATCACATGAATTTATTTGCTTAAATAGTTAAAAAATAAATAATTGAATTTGTGGTAATTTTGACATAAAACCTTATAAATTAATCTTGAGCATTTATTTGAATGAATAAAAAATTGAATTAAAGTTATTTACAAAATATTTTTTTCTATACATGTCAATGTTATAAATAAGCATTTAACACCACTATATGGTACTTCCCAAGATGAGAATTATCTAGCGTTAGGATTACTCATTAAAACCTTATAATAGTGTCACTACCCACATGTAGAGGCTAAGAATACTCTTAGGAAGATGTGTGGTGACCTTTAAGTGTCTTTCTTGGTCCTAGATTAGTAAAAGCTTCTTTTATGACCAAAGCTAGGGATTTTCTCACTTGGCCATGTCTATGGATATGAAATTCATGTTTTATACTAAAAAACTAATAATAACACTAATGTCCATCAATAAATTTCATGAGTTCAATAAATATTTTCTCAATTGAATAATAAAATATCAATTCAAATCATTTTTAGTACTATTTTATAAAAATAACAAATTAAAAATTGTTGTTTTTGAATTTTTTTGTCAATATTATTAGAAACCTTAAGTATTTATTTGTAATCTGTATATTCATATGTAGAACTCGTAGGATTGCTCAATACAAAATAGAACCTTCAATGGAAAAACTAAAAAATAAAATATTTTGTTAATGGACTATTAGATCTGGTGTATAGACTATTTGGTCCGGTGAGTACGAAGCTATGCGTAGCTCTAAACGCAAACTGAAGGTATTCTCTCAACTAAAATAGGATGGTAGAATGGAAGCTCTAAACAAATCGCAGTGAACGTGGATGATTCTGCAACAAAACAAATGTTAGCAGTGGATATAAGTCAAATTCTACAGCAGAAAGAAAACAGAGTGGTGCTACGTGGTAACCTTGACTATTACCGCCGCCTTTCAAGGCCTCAGCCCAACTTCAGGGAGCGTAACTATCGCGCAGCGACTGGCACGTTACCCGTACTGTACGCTTAGTTTACGGTACATGTAGCACTGAACTCTCCACAGAGCAGGTTCCGGTCTCCACAAAGTAGTTTTATTAAACTATTAGTTAACTAACAATTCATTACCCTTAACTCAATACCACGACCATCCAACGCATCTAAGCGGTACATTTGTTTCACCCTGGTTGATCTTGATGATCCACTCCAGTCCCAAAAAATAAAAAATATAAGAAATAAACGTTTAACGACGTAAATATAATACTATAGGTGTCATTAATATTAAACAAAATTAATTTTTTTATAAATTTAATATTAATAGAATATTATCCGCATTTGATATTTATGCATAATGAAAAAATATCATTACAGATTTTCTCAATTTATATAAATCCTTACCAATTGAATCTAATCAATAGAATGTTATCCTCATTTCTACATAATAGAAAAATATCATTGCATATTTTCTCAATTTATATAAAATCCTTACCAATTGAATCAGAGTTATTCCCACAAAAATGAAGTTTACTAAATATATTGATACCTATATACATACAAAATAAACTACTTGCTTATATAATGATAGCTCCAATCATAGCTCATTCTGCTGATGTACTGCTAGAGCATCCCTCGTATTATAAAATAATAGTGGTAGTGGTGTGATCAAAGGGAAGTCCTTGCCTTCTGTAATATGCTCGAGAAACCATGTAATGCCTCCCTATAGCTTGATCTGCAGTGACAAAAATATATGTTCTCTGCCGGGGGCAAGCATCAAAAAGTTAGGCTGAAAAGGCTCGCTATACAAAATCTAATAAAGACATCTAAGCCATTAGGGGAAGCTTCTGTTTGAGTTGTTTGGTTCACAACATTGATAGGATTCCTATTCCACCATTCCCCTGTGAATGCAAGTAGGTCAAATCTTTTAGACTGATTAGGACTTAAAATTGAAATCAAGCACAAATTTGAATATTGTTAATGGAGGAACATTAAAAAGAATCGTGGTAGCATACCTAGAGTAATGGAATCTAGCCATGGGGCTTGGTAGAGGGATAAGTGGTTCGCAGCTTTGGATAGATAATCAAGGATCCGTACATAGTAGCTACAAACCATGAACTTTGTTCATGCCACCAAAGAGTCCCTTCATAACCAGTGATGGTGAATCTCTATGTCTAGTTTCACCCTAGATGAATGGGGCACTAGGTTATAAATTCAAGTCCAATCTGCCCATCCTTTGTGGAATTGGCGCAGTCGATGCTGTAAAGCTGCAAATACATGTATAAACACTCTCTTGCTCAAAAGAACTGTTAAATATAGCTTTTAAGATTAACATGCCAATGTATAAACACTATACTGGTGTGTACTACTACTATGACATTTACAACGATTAAAATGCACTAATATCAATCTGATACACACTGAGTTTGAAACATACCAGTGCGTGCTTGTCGAGTTATATTGTACTTTACTGTACCGTTTTCCTATAAGAGTGTCTCCCTGAAGTCGAAACAGTGTAGTATTATAAAACTAATAGGTATGATGGCTGTTCTGGTATTGGATATGCCTAGCGGGTAGCTGAATCGATCTGGAATAGAGGTGTTTAATCAACATGTGTCTGCACACCCAATACTTGCAACGACTTTTCGTTTGGATGGTCGTATACCTGACCTTGTTGACTGCTAGGGCCTCAGCCAAGATACACTCTGATTGTGTAACTTGGCCGAGGCTATAACAGTCAACAAGGCCAAGCATACGACCATAGGATGAAACCACGCTGCAAATATTGGGTGTGCAAGCAGATGTAGATTAAACGCCTCCAATCCAGATAGATTCAGTTACCTGTTGGGCATATCCAATACCAGAACAACCATCAGACCTATTAGCTTTATGCTGCACAAACGCCTCTAACCTAATCATGTAAGGAATGAGTGAGAAAAAGGAAAATTGACATGGGTTACAGATGTAAATTATGGATTCAACTAAGTTTAGTGATGAGTCTATGTTGAAGTTGTTGAGGTGGTTAGAAAATGGTAAAGTTGTTGAAGGTAGGCATTAAGATGCAAAAAGTTCAAAATACTAGCATAGCGTAGTGGACGTGTAGAGCACTGGCAAAGAGGAATCAGGGGAGCAGTTGAATATTAAATTACAATCACAACTCCATTATGGATGGATTCTACCTTTTCACAATAGTCATCTCTACATATCATACGCTATTAGCGGAACCTACAGAATACACGCAACAATGAAACATCCTAGCAAGTCATTTCTATGTATCATTCTCTTTGGCACAAAGAACAGAAGACACGCAAGTTGCAACAATGAAACATCGTTGCAAGGCATATAAGTCATTTAATTTGACTCCTTTATACATATCTGTTTGGTAGAACAGACAGACAATACACAACAGTGAAACATCGTAGCAAGGCATGCTAGTCATTTAATACGAGTCATTTTCACATATCATTCTCTGGACTCACACAGAATATACAGCCGACATTGAAACCTGTAGCAAGGTTTGTGTGCAATTAACAGTTAAAATGGATAGGCCACAAGTTAAGTATTATTAACAAGTTATATGTTACTTGTTTTCCATGCTTAGATGTAATCACTTGTTGTTTGTCACTAATTGTCCATTATCCATGCATCAACAAGTTCTATCAGTTTTTTTTTATAATTATTTTTTTGGAATTTGGAACAATTGCCATAAAATCAATCTCTATAGTACACTTCCTTCATCCTAATATAATGTAGAATACAAACATTTACTTTTCCTTCATCCTAATACAATGTAGAATACAAACATTTATTTTTACAGTGAAACTTATAGTCATTCAGTTTACTTTACTGCCAAGTTATTAATTTTTCAATTGCTATAATGTTTGCAATGTTTTGTTGTATTAAGAGGAAGATGTGTTACAAGAAACACATTTTGTGATTCAATGTTTAAATGAAATTTATAAGTAGGATCCTCATATTAGGGATACATACATTTTATAATCAATAATCTCACCTACCAATACCTATCAATTAGAGATCTTACACTTTTTTATACATTTTTTTGGAGGCTATACCTATAGTAATATATTCAAGGGCGCCCACCCAAAGGAGCTTCACCTTGTTACACCATATTTGAGTGCCTAACTTTGGAATACCCAAAGAATTGAACCCTCCACCTCCACCTCATGATGGTTTGGTCTCGACATTTCTACACATTCCTATCAAAGCATTTATTTTTCAATTTAAATATTTTTACACAACTTGATGTCATTATTATTAACAATGATATAAAAGTATATTATTAAGGAGACTGAAACCTATGATCAACTTAAGGTTGTTACACCATAATAAACGATTCTCATAAAAAATCACCATTTTTATAAATATATAAAACAATTAAAAATTTGAACTTTTTACAAAAAATTGCAAACATTTATAGTTTTTGCTTTAAGAATTAGGAATATTAACCAAGGTCTCTACACTTATAATTTTGGTAAGGATTGTTGAAATTTTGAAGTGAAAATCACATCATGTTAAGGAATGGGAGATTAGACAAATTGTTTCCACACACTTAGGTTCTAAATTATTTGGAGAGAATATCTCATATCCAACTAGATTACATGGGTACCTAATTGTTGTAATGGTTGGTCTAGTAGCATGTCCCCTATGTACGTGGTTAATTCAACTTCTTAATGAACTACCCTTGAATGTGAAAACAATTCTATCAGCAATTTAAAGACGTAATATGTGTAACAAATGGACCTAGTTACCATTAACACTTGCTCCTCAAGTCATACCTTGTTGTGGCTCACATAGTAATTCATATGTAAGTTTATTGTACCATAGCATCAACAAGAGTCCACGAGTAGCATATGATCCACTAAACAACTAATTTTTACAATTACTTATAGTATAAGTGAACAACCTCCCCCTTTATGTAAAACAAACAATTAATACAATAGGTTCTCTCATCAATGACTCAATTGAACTATGTCATGTGACGTGCATATGTTTCCTTCATGCTCAAGAAAGGTTGAAGTTCCAATGAAATGTATGTTCCCATGCATGAGAATCCACATCCATATATTCTAGCTAAGTTAAACTTGGCTATTTATCATAGAGTCCAATCCATGTAGCTTGAGCACACCTTAATTGGGTCCAGTTGGTTCTTATCTTAGACACGATATGAAATCCTCAACTTAGCTCAAACACACTAAGAAAACTGTTTGAATATACACACCAATAAATATATCCATCTCTACTAAAAAACACCAAGAAATCTAATGCTCAACTCAAATGCATTGAGCAAGCCATCAACTTGAACGCACCAAGCAATTATTATGCCACTATTATCAAAACTAACAAATATATTGACATTGTTATTCATCATGACATACACTTCAATGGATTAACATGAATCACCTAATAATGGATCTATGCATCATTCTCTATTTACCAATCCTTAGCACACATAGGAGAGATAGATGGATACCATATTTGTGTAGATACAAGCCTTCTATGACACACATAGAAGCTTAGAATATTGAGAAGCACTCTGTCTTTCATTGATAGAACTCTAATTATATTGTCGAGTAACACCATATCCTTCATAAATAACTAGCCCAAAATTTTTTCTAATACATGGGCATGTGCAAGCTAATGAGGGTCACTTTTGGCGCGTTAGATGCAATAGAAAACTGAAAAATAATGCATCCCTCAACTTACTTGGGTTTTTTTAGATGCTTACACAAGATATCTTGAATCAAGTAAAAAAGATGAAACGTAGGAAATTGAGTCACGTTTCCGAATATATAACTTTTAAGTATTGAAAATTTACATAGCTATGTCAAATTTCATTTTTTCTAACAGTCACTTTTTTTTTTGGCAAATGATAAGGTATATGTTTTTGTGGGTGCAACCTTTCACTCCCTAAATGATGGTTTCAGGCTACAAAATATAGTATACATGTATAGAACCCGTAGCACTAGTGCAACGCTATTTTTCCAAAATTAAATGTTTAATTTTTAATTTTTTTTAATTATGTAAGTAATCAAACCTCGAGAACGGTACGTCAAATGTGGGTGTAGCCTTTGAAGGTCTTAATGTAGTTATTTTGACTTGGATTTTTTACAGGATGTAGAGGTCAGTGTCCTCTAGTGCAGCATACAAGTTTTTTCTTAAATGGTTGTGAAATGAAAAAGTTACGGAATAAACACTAACGGTATGTTTTTTGACCAATGGAGTGATGACACAAGAAAATTAGGAAATAAATAGAAAATCTCAATATTTTTTTAAAAAATTACATATTTGGAATCTGCATAAAAAATTCTATCTATGCCTAAAATTTCGTCAATAATGGTCAGGTATGTCATGCTGTAGAGAGCGGTGAAAAATAGGCATACTCAGAAAAATGTCAAAAATGTCAAATTAGCTATGGTCCAAAAATTCCCTAGCACAGGTTTGGTAAGTCCGAACCAGCCACATAGGACAGTGGCTGACACGTGGGGGCGGGTGGAGTGGGTGAGTAGGCACTCAGGAACGCGTGCGCATTATGTTTAAATTCAAATAATGAGTGCGCATTGTATTTAAATTCAAAATTTAGTGTTTTGGTGCTCAATGTTGTAAGCAATGCGCTAGCATTATGTGGATACATAACACAATAGCGTTATTGCTATGCAAAAATATTAGTAAAAT
>BSBM01000304.1:867500-930000 GCA_027924585.1 Larix kaempferi
TCCTCTGCTCAACCCTACACTCGTTTTCCATGGGAAACCGCCGCCTCCACATGTAATAACTACATTGTTTTGTCGAAAATTGATCTTCTTCTGCTAACAAATGCAAAATGAAGGATTCATTGTCATTGCTATGAGAAGTTCTAAGGTCAGTTTCTTGTAAAACAAAGATTGTATAAATCCTGTTAAGATCGATATGTTCCAGCTTACGAATTGAGAGCTTCTTTATCTTAGACATAAACAAAAGAGCTTCAGGATGAATACTAGAGAGCTGTTGCTTTACAGCTTCAACATTCTCAGGACGTAGGGGTATAGAACGAGCCATAGAATGACGACTATGGCTCGGATCAACCAATTGAAATTCAATTGGACCCATTAAAATTCAATTGGACGTGACATGAATGATTAAAATTAAACTCTAGATGCATATGCAATCCACTTGGACGATGGCTGAACATCCGGTACATTGATGCTTTAAATGATGAACTCTTTCCTTTATGGCATTATAGGGATGCTTACCCTATATTTAATGTCGGCGTTAATTTTAGTTAATGGCTTCCATGTTCGGAGCATAGAGAAAAACCTTGTCACATTACAAAATCCTTGCAACATCATACAAATACAACATTTATTGCCCTCAACCTAGCCCATTTTACCTCTTCCTAGTTCAAAGGCGCTCATGATACCCTGTTTAAAATCACATAAATTTTGGACTGAGATATCGATGATGTGCAAGCAGGCTCGACCAACTAGTTGGCCATTGGACCGACAGAGAGGGGCACCCCTAGCACTATCTCGAAGTCATGAATCCAACGGAGTTGATGGTTTATCGATCCGAGCCATGGTTGTCATTCTATGGCTCGTTCTGTCTGTCTTTTTTTTATATTAACCAAAATGCGCGAGCATTATGGTGATACATAATGCACGCGCATTATATATCACCATAACGCTTGTGCATTTTGTAATCCTATCCTACAAGTTAAATGACATGGCAGGATCGGAGCCCGCCATTCCTAGTTTTACATAACACATGAGCGTTGTGAATTTACACAATTCTCGCACGTTTCGCATTTATCCATTGCATCTAAAAGGGACCTCAACTTTGTGCAAGGGCCCACATTTGTCTTTGACACATGGGAGATATTATTAGCAACACTCATAGTAACCTCTTTGTTCATTGTGGTCTTCAATACAAATTGAATCCATGTAGTAAGGATACACTATACCCAACAAAATTCATTATAACGATAACTTATCTCTTTGTTCTCTAGAATGCGCAAACATCTAATGCAATCACTTTCCCATCAAATGGGCCTACTCCAATAAAAAATTGCATTGAAAACTAGGTCCACTTCATTTACAAAGACACCTTACCAAGTATATAGCTTCTTTAAGTTGTGGAGTGTGTCAATAATCCCCACATCAACATAACTATACATGCTACATGTGGTCTCAGTTGCATTGACTTTTATCTACACATTTAATTCAACCTCTTACTCAAATGAGATGAGGTCACTCATTGTCTCTGGAAATACCAAGTAGATATGATGCACAATGGATTAAATGCATTCTCACTCAAGTTTGGCAATATCAAGGCTTATATGATCACTATGAAAACTACTAAGGTATCTATCATTGGCATTCAAACTCCTAATGATATTCATGATCTAGAAAATATACATGAGTTTCGAAAAATACCCTCTCGCCCATGTTTATGGACAATCTACTCAAGCGAGATCAAGTTATATCTCCCTAGTCCAAGTGGATCTAGAACAAATAAATACAGAATGCGGTCTACTTTCCTAGATCAATAATGATGCAGGTTAACAAGTGGGTCACTTACCTGAAGTCTGCAATTCCTCTTCCTCTTTGTTGATCCAATGCTCCAGAGCCTTCAGATCTCGAGCTGTAAAACCCTGTTAAATAAATAGAAACAAGCAAATAGTAAAAGAATATATAGAATATGAATTGATCTAAGCTAAGAGTTAAGGAAGAATGCTCTAAATATCATCAACACAACAATATTTATGGAAAGAGTTTGTATTAACTATGATGAAGGGAAATACATAGAGAAGGAATGTCACAACCTAAGCCTCAAAGTCACAACTTCCACTCAACAATCCAAGCCAAGCCTCCAAAGGATGATGTTTACCTCCCAAAGAATGAGTAGGGATCACGTAGGATAATTCCACCAACATGAGACTTATATAGTACTTCCCCCCTTTTCAATGGAGATAGAGGTCTTATTTATAAGGCCAAATGGATAGAGTAAGTTGAGGATTAGGGGGAGAGGTCTAAGGGATCTTCTCATTAGGTTAGGGGATCGAATACCAACCCTCCTAGTAATTAGGGATAGACCTCCATGTCACCAAGCTTCAAGAAGTCGCTCGAACCTCCTTGTTATACACATTAACAAACCTTGGTGCATTCTGTATGAAGACAATTGGTGCCAGGAAGGGATCAGCATAGGTTGTATAAAGGAAACAAGAGCCATTGGCACACTCGGCAGGAGAGTATCATGCGCTAGCCATGGTTTGGCGCCTCTTGCTGGAAAGCAGAATGTGCTATTGTAACTAGACAATGTGGAAACACAAGGGAAAAAACTTGCTATGGATTTTTTTCAGCCAAGGAAACTTCAGGAATGAAGGCACAGAGTTGACATAAGACTCATGATGATGAGATTTTTGTGTAATAGAATGCCCCCCAAAGCATTAAGCTAGTGAAATGCTTTGTAATGTAAAGGATTGATGACAAGGATGTTGGTTGGAAGAATTTTCTCCAATACAAACAACTATGAGATATAGCTCCCATATGACTCATAACATGGTTGCCGACCAATACACTGTAGATCCATGGTAGTAGAGAGCGAGTGAACACAACCATGGCTACTGAATACAAGTGTAGATCTATGATGAGATGATAACACATCCACGGCCAATACAAAGTGGATACATGTGATATGAATCAAACAATATCCATCGCAACCTGGGAAATATATGAGCTAACCCAGGGTCTTCAAGATGAACCTGCAATGATACGATTCTAAGCATGCGATTACAATGTCTTAGAGTTGAACATGGTAGAAACCACTTAATTACCAGTCATTAATTTATATCGTTAACAAGCACGAGGGAAATCACCATTGATGTCAATGATCCCCAAGGTATCAGTATAGTACATACCATCGAATGTGAATCAATGAGCTGAGGTCGAACATGGGCATGGCATGACTTGCTAGTATTGACATGATGAGAATGATACCAACACCTTAATGCAACTGATGATGGAAGCATTCTACGGATGACCCAAAGGATTAACAAGAATCATGGAATCGGTTTGACTCAAAGACAAATGGATTACCCAACTAATGAATGCATATGAAGATACGTGCCATGTTCAAGAGTTACTATGTACTTCTGTAACTATAGTGAAACACAAACTCTTCCCTTATACCCATCATGATTGATGAGTACCTCTTTTGTTTTTTAACGAGCTTGAGGGGGGTAATGGATGCTCGGTATAGCTCATCCCATGGACGAGTCCAATCCCAAATATTTTATGAATTTAGGATAGGAGGGGTTCGTCCCAAAACGGTCCCTTTGATGTGGGTTTTAACGAGTCCAAAGAAGGTAAACTCAACTTCATTTCATGTTTAGAGAGTATAAAAAGAACCGTAAAGAAGAATCCAAAGGTTCTTTTTCATAAAAGTTTGTCTCTTCACCAGAAAAAGGATAAAACAATGTGAGAGAGAACTCTTCCAGTCATGCTCGACTGGAGTGATCCTTTTTTGTAAATAGTATCTTCTGGTCCAAAAAAGGGGTAACCTATCACCAGAAAGATGATCATTCAAATACTTTCACAAGTGTGAAAGCATCAAGTTTGCTTGCCAATCTTTTTCGTATTTAGGGAGCCTGAAAAGAGCTTAAAGGAAAATGCCTTGGGGGTTGATTTTTCATGGGAGTTTTACGAGCCCAAAAAAGTGATAAAAGATAACTTCGTGATTTATTCTCATTGTTTTATGAGCACGAGAAGGAACAAAGAGTAAGCTGGGTGTCATTAATATTCGATTTTAATTAGCAGAATAATAACACAAGAATGCTCGACGAGTTTCTCACACCGAATAATGGGCATGAGATGACCACGATCGCAACCAAAGGTTTGAATACAGCACTTTACTTCACCTGTAGACTCCATAACTAGGTCAAAACAACCGATTAGACATTTAGACATTAAAAACATCCCCAACTATAGTAAAAATGACCCAACAAGGAATAATTTGAAAAGAGAATATTCCAATTTCAATATAAAATGGGCAAATAGTAAAAATTACTCACTATTTACTTTTTACCAAATTGGGAGGTCAAAATTACACTTTGGAGCACGATTTTCAACTGTCGATAGCAAAGCCCTGTTCAGTCATTTTCAGTGTCGTTAGCGCCAGGTAAGCCTACATCTCGTCCTTTTCGTTTTTAGTGGATTGAAGTTCCTTTTTATTTCCCTTTTTTTGTATATTCTCGAGTTTCGTGGGGCCAATTCACGCCTACTGGAGTCGCTAGATTTGTTTATGGACAATCTACTCAAGCGAGCTCAAGCAAGATCTCCCTAGTCCAAGTGGATCTAGAACAAATAAATACATAATACAATGTACTTTTTGATACAGGAGCATCAACCCTAACCCAAATGACATGAACTCTAAAACCTTCCACAAGGTGGACGTTGCCAAATAACGTGATTTCATCAGATTTGATCCTGTTTGTTATCTATTTGTGGCAATTAGTTAGCATGGTGAATGATATTCTCGATTTCCTTAAGGATGGATCGGATCCTTTCAGTGATCCGATCTACATTGTATTATTTAAATATGGCCCACCGAGAGAGTTGTATATTCCTGTGTGTATCAGTTTGAAGAAAATGCGTTCTTGGAAGATGAAGAGTCCAAGAAGATGATGATTCTTTCATACATTAGAGTTGAGGTTGCTATTATTAGCAATCCGTTGCAGAATTGTAGTAAATTATTGATGCGTTGGAGTTTTATCTTCAGCTATATAATGTAACCTGTGAGTATTTGAAAGGGAGACTAATCTAAGAAATATCAGGCTAGGCACAATCTAAATCAGGCTGAGAGGGTGGCCATGTCCATCGTGGCCATACAATGAAATTCGAGCTCGATTAAGGAAATTTGGTATTTGTATATCTTGGATTCCTGAGAATGAATGCGTGAGAATGTGAGTGAAGAGAGATTGAAATGTTAAATCATTTGGTTTCGCCTTAGTGGGTAGCTTCGTCTTCCAAGTACGAATTCGCATGCCCAATTCTGATTGGATTTGGTGCAGTATCTGCACAGAGCGAGACGCTGAATCATCGAGCTCCTAGCGGTGGACACCTGTCCTTAGGGAGGACATACATGTTATATTTTCTTATTGTTTATTTTTTTGGATGAGAAAAGCGGAGATTACAAGCGGGCCTGCAATCGTTTCAGAGATAAAATATTGAAGGGAAAGGTGCCATGTTGTTTGAATATAGAGGGGGTTTTTCGTTGCTGCCATGGACGCCTTAAGTCCATATGTGGGCTCATAACCTAAAGTCTACAATTCCTCTTCCTCTTTGTTGATCCAATTCTCTAGATCCTTCAGATATTGAGCTGCAAAACCCTTTTAAACAAACGGAAACAAGCACACAATAAAAGCATATATAGAATATGAATTGATCTAAGCTACCAGTAAGGAAGAAAGCTTTAAATATAAACAACACAACAATATTTATGGAAAGAGTCTTTATTAACTATGTTGAAGGAAAATACATAGAGAATGAATGTCACAACCTAAGCCTCAATGTCGTAACTTACACCCAACAATCCATGCCAAGCCTCCAAAGGATGAGTAGGGATCACCTAGCATAATTCCACCAGCATGAGAGTGCTATAGTCCATCCTGCCTTTTCAATGGAGAGATAGGTCTTATTTATAAGTCCAAATGGATAGAGTAAGTTGAGGATTAAGGGGATAGGTCTAAGGGATCTTTCCATTAGGTTATGGGATCAAATATGGTCAACCCTCCTAGTAATTAGTGATAGACCTCCGTGTCACCAAGCTTCAAGAAGTCGCTTGAAGATCCTTGTTATCCACATTAACCAACCATGGTGCACTTTGTATGAAGACAAATGGCGCCAGGAAGGGATCAACGCGGGATATATAAAGGCAACAAGAGCCACTAGCGCACTCTACAGGAGAGCATCATGCACCAGCCATGGTTTGGTGCCTCTTGCTAGAAAGGAGGATGCGCTAGTGTAACTAGATAATGTGGAAACACAAGGGCAACAACTTGTTCTGGATTTTTTTCAGCCAAGGAAACTTCAGGAATGAAGGAACAGAGTTGACACAAGACTCATGATGATGATATTTTGGTGTAACAGTTTATGCAAGTGAATTTAAAGAACATAAATAGGAACAACCCATTGAAAAATAAATTAAAGGTATGCCACATGTACTAATAAGAAGTTGACACCCAATGGAAGGTTTCTCTCACCATGTTTAATGTAGTAGAAGGAAAGATCCTTTTGTAATATTTAAACATGTGCAAAGAAGAAAAGCATATAGATTATTTTAACAAAAATATAGATTACACCATAATATTGATTCACACATAACAAATAGAGATTTACCCTAGAAACCCTTAACTAGGTAAACCAAGAAACATTAGAGCTACAGCTCTCACTTTCCCATTATGATTATTAACCACTCACACTGATACAATATAGAGGTATTTTTTAACATTAAAAAAACTAATCTGTTAACCCAAAATAGAAATAGACCCCAATCCCTTAATCAAGATTAAATTACACATTTTATGGAAAAACCCAAAAATAACCAGAAAATAGCCCAAAAAAATTTCTAACTCACCTTGTGATCATATAATCATTGGGATAATGCCTAGTTCTGATGTCCTCTTCATGAAAGGGGGAGGGAACCAATGCTTGCCCTTCCCCTACCATAACCCTCCCTGATCCAACACACACACAGTGCCCGAGGCATATGACAAAGGACACCAAATGGGTGGGGTTTTTCAGACGCCATCGTGTAGATGACAAACCCCCCACACACATGCAAATAATATAACACATACCCAACATTCTCCCACTTGTTTTTTTATTTGCATAGTAGTGGGCCATGTACTAATGAGATCATAGGTTCAAGGAATTAATGCCCATAGATTCTCTACACCAAGAGAACTTCTTAGAATTGGCAGACTTCATCAATGAGTCTGCAACATTCTTCAAGGTGCTAGCCTTTTCTAGCAACACGTTCTTTTCTTCAACCATATCTATCACAAAGTGATATTACACATCAATATGTTTTGTCTTAGCATGATAATCATGGTTCTTTTCAAGGAATATTGCACTTTGGTGGTCACAATATAACCTTATAGCTCTCTCTACAAACCCAATACATGAGCACAATCTTTTCAAACATACATCTTCTTTTTTTGCATGGATGGATTCCATGTATTAAGCTTCTGTATTTGAATGTGAAACTATAGCATGTATCTTTCTCATCCAACTGATAACTCCTCCAAATAGGTTAAAACAATACCCACTTGTATATCTTTTGCGATCAATATCTCCAACCTAATTTGCGTCAACAAATCCATGTACATATATTACTTTGTCTACTATAGGTATTCCTTGGTAATAGATTGCATAATATGTGGTGCGACACAAATACCTGAAGACCCTCTTTACAATTGTCCAATTCTCCTTCCCTAATTTTGACATATATCTGCTCAAAAATCCTAGCGCATGAGCAATGTTTGGTCTGGTACAGACCATTGCATACATTAAATTACCAACCACACTAGCATATGGAACTTGGGACGTATCTTCTTCTTCTTCCCGTGTCTTCAGACAATGATCTATAGATAACTTTACAACTATAGGAATAGGGGATTGGATTAGTTTCTTGCATGCTAAATCTCTATAGTATTGTCTCAACATATTTTCTCTCATTCATATGGATTCAGAGACAAAATGGTTAAATACAAAATTAATAATTTTAAATTATATTTAAACCTAATTATAAATATTATTATAAAACTAACCTAGGAAATCCTAACTAAACCAAAAGATCAAATTAGATCTTTTGGTTCCTCCCATTAGACCAAATATCCAAGAAATTCTATTGAGCGTAGGCCCATTACGACAAAAGGGAATGGTGTTGAGAGGGGGATACAACAAAGGAGAAATATGCAATGGTGGCTGGGGCATCGATCAACTGAAGCTGCAGTGGATTATAAGGGTATTGCAATGTGAGTGAAGGCAATGATGAAATATGATGGATTCCTTTTAGTAGTGAGAAAAATATTTGTGGAACCATTGCTTTTTTTGTACTTTTTTAATATGTTAGATCACGTATGGAGGTGTGTAGGTGGAGAGAGTAGGATTCTAGGGTAGAAAAGATAGATGGATTATGCAAACTATTGGAGCATAGGGGAGAGATATTGAGAAGCCAAAAAATGAGGGTTTCAAAACCTTGTGAAGGTTGAGAAAGCATGTGAGAGTGTTAAGTAGTGGATCATCTATGGCACAAGAAAAAACTGGTTAGTGTTGTCACCATAGCTAAAAATTATGGTTGCTTGGAGATAAGAGAGAAGAGGATAGAGTTCGTGATGACATAATGGAATCGAAAAGAGGCATGGAAAGGAGAACGAGTGGCACCACATATTTGAAGGTTTTCCATGATCTGAAGGGTTGGCACTACATATATCAAAGAATTAGATGTTTTCCATGATGGCTCTTTGGTTATCACTTTGTAATGCCAATAAAATTGTAATTTCTATTGCCATGGTGCCTCTCACAACAACTCATGGTTGGAGTAGCTCTTTTGCAGGAATTGTTCAGCTGTGTCTATGTATTCTCTTGTCCACTTTAATATTTCTATGAATGTAATATGGCATCAATGAATTTCATTTAATTATTTTACAAAATTACTGTATTCTTATTCTTCTTTACCATTAGAATTGTTGCACCAGGATAGTTGTTCTCACTTTATTTTATTTTTCATGACTTGGCACATGATCTTTCTCTTTTGAAGTAATTGTTCAAGAGAGAAAGGAATTATATTCGAGGATTGTATCTAATATCTTTTTGTTCCAGGAATCCTTTCTAAAATTTGTCATGCTATCGTGCCTCATAAACATAAGCCATCCCAAATCCTAGTTTGGATATTTAGTAGTATTTCCTATTGTCTACTTTTTAAACCAGGCCCTACATTCGGTCTGGTATCAATTCACTACTTAGGCATGATCATAAGAGGGATTATATGGGATTTAGGTACATATTGAGGTCAAAATGGGATTGTGTGTTTCACATCAGTGATGATAGACAGGAGGGGATGAACTGAAGCAAACCTTTCTCAATCACACTCTCATACAACCAACCCAAACTCCTTACACCGGGCTAAGGGATAACCTTAATGATTTGATTATTGGGGATGAGAAATAATGAGAATAGGTTCGCAAGAGGAGGTAGTGTAGGTCAATAATTCTCACTATACAATTATTTCACCTTTCTTGAGCATGGTTTGGGACTAGAGATAAGAAGCTAATGATAGTTTACACTATTTCCACTATTTATTTGGACTAGGTATATAGTAGAATTTGTTTTTCTTTAAATGTAGGATCTAAGGGGTAACTATTCCACCAAAATTACTTGAGACTTGAACTTGGTGTCATCCCTTTGTAGCTCATCCTATTTGTTTGGTGTAGATCACATATTTGAATAGAACCTTGATGATGATTTAACAATCTATTGACCTCACCAATGAATCAGGCCTCGGTTGGCCTTTTCTTACTTTTTTCTTGTAGTTTCATAATATGGATATGTGGTTTTTTGGTTTTCCACCAAGCTTAGAATTTAGTATGCATCTTTACTGATATCATTGAGCCTTAGATATGATCTACACCTGCAAGGGATAAAACTTTAAAATTTTATAAAATGAATACCTGAAGCTTCAAGATAGACAAGAAATTTAGCAAGAGACTTTGAGCCTACAACCAACACGATATTTTGAGCCTCAAGCAATGTGTCTCCATCCTTCAAAAGTGCAGAATGGCCAAATCTAATGTGAGGCTTCTTTCTGTAATTTTGATAAGTTCCCATTTGAGAGAAATAATTGGACACAAAAGCATTTGGTTTATATCCAAGGACAGATGAGCATATTTAAAGAGGTGGAACTGATGTTTACACAGAAGAGTGTTGAAACCCTTGTTTGAGGTTTCGCAAAAGAGTGTTGAAACCCTGGTTTGCGGTGCAAGCTATCTTTTAGGTCTAATTAGACCCTTCTTAGCACGAGTAAAATGAGTAATTTTATTTTAGTTCTTATATAAAGTGTGTCCTTTGTACAACATTATCATGAAATAGACTAAGGACATAGGATCATAAATCTATCATATTTCATTACAAAAATATGAGCTTATAAGAAAACTAGCTCATTTATATATGACTTTATTTATATAACAAAAATCTGTGTTTAAGTACACAACAAATTTTGAGTTTCAACTGACTCTACCATGACTACGCATGGTAGGTTTGGATATAGTTGTACTATGTCACTAGCCAGGTTATCACAAATATTTTTCCATTGTTCGAAAGAGGCTACTTCTTAATTAGTGTCTTTAGATAGAGGGTTGTCCTTAGCCTTTTCAGGCATTGAACCTGCAAAGTTGGTAAATATCTTAGAAATATGTCATGATGTTTGCCATATCATTATAGTGATCTAATCTTGATAGTTAGTAATGTTAGGAAAATGGAAAAACCAAGGCAATGTTGGATTCATCTATTATCAAAACTTATCTTGTTCAAAAAACTTATTATATTAAAGGGGAAATGTTAAATATTAAGCATTACAACAAACTTGGCTTTCCTTTAATTATGAGGGGAGTTGTTCACACAATAAAACAATGAATGGATAATTTCTTATTCATTTTCATCATTGATCTATTTGCTTACTTTTGACACACTTAAATTCTCTGTTTTACATGACACTCATTCATATCTATTTTTCAAAAACATATTTTTTTTGTATAAGTACATTAATATTTTCTAATGCACTACTTGTTTTCATATTTTATATACTTTGCTTAACCTTGTGGATTTTCACTTCTCAAGTTCTTTTTTAATTACATATCTTCCACCTTACCTCCTTATTACAACATTCTTTTTGCACTATCATGTGCAATTCCTAGTTAAAATGCGTTCCACTATTGTATGTGGAGGAGAATATTTCTCTTTCCTGCACCAATTTCCAATAGGGAAAACTCTGTCAAGTAATCACACAGGATAACACTTATTTGAGACTTGGTTCTTGAGCACCTAAACATTTTATCTCTGAAAACACCCATGTAGATCACTTTGAATTTAAATTCGGCAAGCATGAAATGTTTTCGAAGTCAAATTGACCAAGTTTCTAAAGTAAGACAAAATGAAATAGCAAATCAATTCCCTTCTAGATACCACACTTATATATCATATAAATACCCTTTGTCATACTGTGTTGAGATTTTTACGAGTTTGTGATATGTTTTATGTTAAATTTGGAATTGTAGGGTATTAATTTTTGTAAGAGTTAGTGATATATTTTTAGTGTGAACTTTCATTCAATGTGAACTTTTATTCTATTTAAGGGTGCTAAATCAATGGAAGAGCACCTTCCTTACAAGCAGGAGGTTGGTTGTTCGACTCCTTCTTGCCCTATCTACATAAATCAATGACTAATTAAATGACTAGTTAACAACAATTAATGACTAAATAAATGACTAGTTAAAAACAATCAATGACTAAATAAACGAGTGATTAAGAGCAATCAATGACTGATAAACGGTGAAATGTACTACCAAAAAACGATAATTAATGATGAAATAAATGACCAAATAGAGAGAATTAATGACCAAATAAAAAACCAAATATCAACAATTAATGGAAAAATAAATGACCACAATTAATGACTAAATAGAAACAAATAATGACCAGATAAATGACCAAATAAATGACCCAATATATGACCAACGCTTGAAGCAATTCAATAAATTTATGACCAGGTGATAAATGAACAATTTGGTCAAGATATAAGTGACTGCTAATTTGTCACCAGTGGTCACGCGACCAAAATTAGTCATTTATAGTCGATTTATAGTCATTTTTTTAGTCCTTAATTGCACAATTTATACTAGCGATTTACAAGTAGCATGCAATACACACTACCTCTTCCCAAAATTATTGTCCTATCTTAGCACTACTGAGCCTACTCTTTTCCTTTTCCATTAGCTTCTTGTTCATTCTTTTTGCAACTCCATTATGTTGAGGTGTGTATGGAGTAGTCTTCTGCCTTAATATACTGCACTTCTTACAAAATTCCTCAAATGAATTCCTGCAGAACTCTCCACCGTTATCTGTCCTCAACACCTTTATTTTCTTTTTTATATGATTCTTTACAATACCCTTAAATTATTTAAACTTAGCGAATACTTCAAATTTATTTTGAAGGAAATAAGTCCATGTGTTCCTTGAGAAATAATCTATAAATGAAATATAATACATAGATATTCCTAATGATGTAACAAGCACAAGTCCAAACATATCACTATGTATTAACTATAAAATTACCTTTGCTCTTGTAGAACCAGGTGCAAATCTTACTCAATTATGTTTTCCATATATGCAATGTTCACAGAAATCAAAATATAGTGTGCAACCAAACATATCTTCAACCATACCTTTACCTTGTAATGCTCGAAGGCCCTTTTCTCTGATATGCACCAATATTTGATGCCATATCATTGTATTTCCTCTAGAGACAGATGAGGTTCTTCCTTCATTATCTCCTCCCACGGGCACAACATAAATGTTACATTCATCAATGATGGTGCTTCCCAATAGTTTGTGTATATTTCCATTCCAAACTCCCCTCAGCAAGACCATTGATCCTTAAACCATTTTCCATATTTCTTATGCAAACAGAGTATGTATGCCTACATCACCCATCATTCCGATGGATATCAAGTTTCGTGCTAGATTTAGAATTTGTAGTACTATGGGGAGAGTTCTAATCCTTCTATCCTTGAGCTGCAACTTAAGTCTTCCATGTCCAATGATATTGGTTTTTCAATCATCTCCTAGGAACACATATCATCCATTGTACTCTTCATATTCTCAAAACCAATCCTTTTGGGGAGTCATATGAAAATATGCACTCAATTCAATCAGTCATACATCATGATCTAAATGGGTACCTATGTAATCTAGGTACACATACCCTCCTTCTTTTGAGGAGGTATTCACCTTTATGGAAGTGGTATCATCAAATCCCTTCCCTTTTTCAACATTCTTAGATATACAATACTTTTTATAGCGCCATGCTTTACCACATTTCCACAACTTCCTCAAAACAATTCCTGGGGATTTCAATCTACCCTTAGATTTAGATCTCCCACCATATCACTTATTTTTATTTCTCACCTAGGGACAACTTCTTAAAACAAGGAATCCATGGTATGATTATCCATGGATTTATACATGGTCTCTTCTGATAGGAGGGATGATACTATTTCATCAAATTTTAAGGTCTCTTTACTAGCACTACCTATTGTTACAATAAAGTTATCATAGGAATTCAGAAAGGAACACAATAATGTAATACATTTATCTTCTTCATCCATTGTAATACCAACATAGGTTATATTTGAATTACTAGAGTATTGTAGACACTTAGATGCTCTATCACTATGTCATTACCATCCTTTCTGAGGTGATACAATTTATTTTGTAGAAACAATAACTTGTTTATAGATATTTTGACTAATACAAACTCCCTAGCTTATTCCATGGATTTAACGCACTATCTTCTCTAGACATGTTCATTAACACAGAGTCTAATAAGCACATTTGGATTGTACTGCTCTCCCTTCTTTCTAATTTATCCCAATCTTCTTTCATCGATCCACTGGGTTGTATATTTAAATATACAACAATCCATTGTTCCCGGTCTACAAGAAGATCCTCCATTTTGAGCTTCCATAGCCCAATTTTTTTCCTGTTAAATTTCTCAATCTCGATTCTTGAACTTATCACCATTCTCTTTCAATGCACAAATCACCGTTGGGAAGCTCCCACTGATCCTAGGTTTATCACAAATACAAGAGCAATCAACCACATTGAACCCTTGACAACAAAGGTGTTCCCTGAAGCCAATAATCGATCTCCGATACCACATCTAAGTTTTAAACAGGTGCCGAGAAGCAAATAATACATATTAGTTTAAGCAAAATAGAGATTACACCACAACATTTACACATACTACACAAAGATTTACCCTAGAAATGCTTAACCAAGAAAACCAACAAAACTTAGAGTTGCACCTCTCACTTTCTCATTATGATTGTCAACCACTCACAATACAATATGTAGGTATTCCACATCATCCAAAAACTTAACCTGGTAAACCAGATTAAAAATAGACCTCAGTCCCCTAACTAAGTTTAAATTGCACATTTATAGGAAAAATCCAAAATTAACCCAAAAATAGCCCAAAAAAATTATAACTTTCCTTGGGATTGTATCAACACTAGGCTAATTCCGAGTGCTAATGCTCACTTTGCGGAAGGGGGAGGACATTGATGTGCCCCCCTCTATGAACCCCCAATATCCAGTGCTTGGTGCATATGAGAAATGACACTATATCGGTGGGGATTGTTAGACTCCATCATATAGATGGAAAAAATCACACATACATGCAAATAATGTAACATGTACCCAACACCTTTATCACATACTAATCGGTTCTAACCAACTAAATTCTTTGTACCGCATAAAACATATCCCAAATGCAAGCTAATGATAGTCTCTCATGTTGTATTAGAGGCAATACAAATATGGAAAAAAAAATATGTTGTCTTGATGGATTATTCAAGGTACTTCAACAATGAATCGAATATGCTATAAGAAGATGAAAATTTATAGGAAATTGTCTTAACTTCCATAATATAATTTTTTTATTTATGGGATTTTCTATATGACCATCTCAAAGTAAAGTTTTTATAACAAATTTGGTATGCTATTTTTCTACAAAATATAATGCATATGTTCCCTTTAGTGCAAGTGTTGAGTACCTAAATGATGGAATTTTTTTAAAAGAACTGAGTAATTGTAGAGATTTGATCCTTCTTCTGCACAACTAATTTTTTTTCAAGATTTCTAATTATAAGGTTATATTTTTTAATTATGAAAATCATTATAGCTCATAAAATACTAGGTCATTCATTAGGAAAAGATTTGAGGGTCTTGACATACTCTCTCTCTCTCTCTCTCACACACACACACACACTCGCATGTGCGCAATATATATATATCTTGGTTTAAGCTATTGGAGCATACAAAAATAAATAAATGGGTAAGGAAATAAAAGGTTCTAAAATGAACAAAATAAGTCTATGTTTTAAGGTTCCAATATCTGTCAAGGAAACAATTAATTAAAAATAGTAAATATTATTGTTTTAATTATATACTTGGAATTTGCATAGATGATTGATTTATGTAGCTTATTTAAAAATAACATGAAAAATGGAGATATTTAGAGGCATTTGGAAAAATGGATGTCTCGTTTGTTTAACGGTCCAAACCATAAGGATTATCATATTGAACATAAGTCCAAGGAAACCATTTCAACAAATACATGCCTGAGTAGAAACCATACCATAAAAAAAAATGAATGTGAATAGGGCATATGTGTTATAAATGTGCACACGCTTTAAAAACATGCAAATGCTAATAACATGTGTGCATTCTAAAACATGTGCACAATATTTTTAATATAAAATGTTTATTTTAGTAATTTTGCCATAACTTTCTACACTAACATTCTTTTTGGAGTTCTTTAGATCATTGGACAGGTGCTAAACATATCTACATAATTATGTTGTGATAATTTTAAATTTATACACATACAATTGTTTATTTTCAAAATAATATAAAATGAATGTTTGGGACATGATGAATAAGGCCTCAAGCAACCACATAGTCCCTCTGATGGGGATACATGATATCCAATGGTAATATGGGTGATATTAAAAGGTTTTTTTGTATGAGGGATGGTTTTCTAGGACTTGATTTAAGGGGAGGAAAATATCATAATTAAGCTCTTTAAATGAATCTATTAAGGCTCATAGGCCATAAAGAAGGATTCAAACCACCATACAAGCTATCTAAAGGGGATACTCATTCTCCAAGTGGAATATGGTTTCTACTATAATCATTTGGATATTGTTCTAAAGGCCTTACTATAAGGCATGGGAGGAAAATAAGGCCCTTATTCATTAGATGAATCTTATAGGGACTAAGGGCCATGAGTAAGGGAACATACAATAAAACTTGCTTTGCATAGGAGATCAGTGTCCTTACAGTGGAATAAGGTGCCAATATGAGGTTTTGAGTAAGAAATGTGTCTTGAACCATGGTTGGTGGAGAAATTGACAGAATTATGCACTAAATTAATATTATTGAGCTAATGGGCCATGATCAAGGCCATGAACCACAAAATAGATCATTTAATGTGGATGTTTACAATACAAGTGGGATATACATGCGATAACTATTTTTTGAGTAGTAGGGATGCATCTTAAGAACTTGAAAATAGTAAAGAGAAGTAAATAAGGGCATCTCTAGGACTCATTGGCCATCAACATGACCTCAAACCACAACATAAAATATTTATGGGTTATTTTTGTCCTCTGAGTATAATATGGACCTACTATTATGAGGTCTTGCATGCTAGCGTTAAGCCTTAATTCATTGACCATGGTTAAGGGATGAAAATAAGTCCCTTTGGCCATATATAGATCCTTTACGGATTGAAGGACATAAACAATTCCATAATACACATAAAATATCCTCTATATGGGATAATTGTCCTTCAAGTGATATATTTGTACCATTACAATGCTATGCATCATGGATGCGTCTCAAGGCCTTAACCATGGTTGGGGGAGAAATCCTTGGAATTAGATACTAAATGAAAATTCTTGGGTGAATGAGTGATCAAGGTGTTGAACTATAGCACATGCCCTCTAAGAGGGATTTTTTCCATATGAATGTGAAAAGGGAACCATTAGGACTTTTCATACAGTAAGGATGGATCTCAAGCCTTGACCATGATTAGGGGTGGAAAATAAGGTCTGTAATCCATAAATTAATCATATACATATGGGTCATAAAATATTATTCAAACCACCACAAAATTATCTAGAAAGTATTTTTTTCCTTGAGTGGGATATGGATACGATTGGGAGCATTTGCACATAAGTGTTGGCTCTTCGGCCTTTTACCCAAAATCAAGATCCTATAGCCCTAGTCTCGAAAAAAGGCCTTAAACTGTTGGATACTAATCCTCAGGGAGACTAAGAGTCATCCTGGAGTCTAAGAGTCCACTTGGGAATATGAAACCCAAGGGACATTTCTCATTGCATTTATATGTACAGTTGGTTAATGAGAAATATAGTGTGTGATTTTACACTTATTCTATTCTGCATCTTCTTGTATTTGGCCTTGTTAGTCAATCTCTCTATTTTCCCACGAGGGAAACCTAACAGTCATACCAGAGCTGATTCTGAGCCTTGGCCTGTAATGTCTGCCATAACTACACTGGTCAGTTTACCATTTTTAGCTCTGTGTCCTTCATCATTTGAGCGCTGCGTCCTTTCATAATTATTCTGAGAGCTGTCTTGTGGGAAGAATAAAGTTCTCTGCAAGCTCGAGGTGTTGAGGGTCCTCCTACGTCTGTATTTGGCTACTATTCACAATCCCATCAGCTCGTAGACACCATTTTCTGTAATGTGAAGCTTCTCTATTATCTTGAATGCTTCGTATTGATATCTGTTGGAGTTATTGAACGAGCTTCTCTATTATCTTGAATGCTTCGTATTGATATCTGTTGGAGTTACTGAATGAGCTGTGCTCATGGAGCTGAGTTGCTCTATGCGCTCTTCTTGGAGCTAACGCATCTATTCTACATCCTTAACCCTAATTTTTTGATGAACGCTTATGATGAAGACCGTTATCCTACTCATGTTGCGACTCTCCATATGAGAGCTAGACCATTACTTCTGCTGCTTCCATTCTTACAACGTGAAGTTTGATACCACTTTTTGGTTGCCGTGTTTCTTGTTCTCAAAAATCATCTACATGATGTCTGTGAAGTTTGATATAATTTTATGTTGGTAGATTTGACTACCACCTGCGTGGAGACCATTCTCTAGGCTTATGACTATGGAGACATGCATTGAAAAGTTGTGACTCACTTGGAGATGCGTATTGTTGAGAGATGCAAACATGTAGAGAGCTACGAACCTGTTGAATGCTGCAAATGGTATTCTATGTGCTGCATTGGTATTCTACGTTTCCAAGTTTGAAGGATGCGATCAACGTCCATATATTCTTATGTGTTGATGCACTAAGTGTTGGTATCCTGCGGTGAGTGTGGAGAACAAGATTGTATAGAGACTAGCTAAAGGTATTATTATATGCGTTATAGTCTTGGTGATGCACCCTCCTGTGAGTGTTGGTATCCTGTGGTGAGCATGGAGAACAAGATTGTATAGAGACCAGCTAAAGGTATTATTATATGTGTTATTCTCTTTCTCTAGAAGGTGAAGAGATGTTAGTCTTAGTGATACACCCTCTTGTGTTGGACCGGACGTTTGGAGCTGCAAACTCCTTTGAAGAATAAGAGCTGCAATTTTCAAACTAGAGCTATGATTTGCAGACCCGTTGGATACTCTCCTCCACTACATTGGATACAAGGTCGAAGCCCATTATTGAATACTGCAATACGTTTTTTAAGTCTCTCCTGTTCAGATGTGCCATCGAATTAGATTTTGCGGTGGTAGCTTCAATTGGTGAATGATGATTGCACTCCAATAAATTTGAATATCATTCATTAATGAATGAATTTGTGAACCCTATCACTATTCTTGTTGCATACAACTCTCCAATCGGTGTTGCGTTGAAATGCACTGAAGACTACTATGCATGCTGTGCTATTGTATCATGTAACAGGAGGTTGTTGTTTTGTTGCACATATTATGCTCATTGTATTGTTGTTTTGTTGCGCATATTCTGTCTATTGGAGAATCAACCAGCTACGTGAAGATATGTCATATGTTCGTATCGAGAGAGCTGCAACCTAGAAGATCTGAGCCTCTACGTGAATATATGATCCCTGTACGTGAAGAGCATTTCACTGCTGCGTCCTCTATCCTGAAGAGCTTGACCTGCGAGCTCTGATATACCATTAATGAGGTCCATTTCCTATGGTTAACACCATTGAACCATTCAAGCAAATATATCTGGCAGTGAAATAAAGCGGTTTAGGTATTGGTGTTAATACCTATCTTATTTCTGATGTGCTCTTTCTTCACTATCTTTGCATGAAAGCAACCATTTGATGCTTTTGAACGTATAGCATGAAGCCATGATGATGATTAGCGAAGGATATAGAGATAGTGTTTATTCATTGAAATCCATCAAAGACCGGAAGGTAGTAGAGAACAGAGTGACCATGAGTTGCTTCCCTTTGGCAAGCTGCCTCCCTTATCCATTACAACCAATATCGTAAGGATAATAAATTGCTACAGTTTGTTTTGAGAGCAGAACTTGGAGCTGGTATCAACTCATTCCATCAATGTGGATTTGTTATCCATTTTTGCGTGGTATCATATGGCACCATCTAAATATAATTTCAGTAGACAAGTTTCCGGTGGATGTGTAGTAGCCCAATATATTCATGCCCAGGTTAGAAAAAGGCATTTTCTCATTTATGGGCTAGTATTTTACTGAAAACCTGATATAATGGTGGCTAAACGCTTCTGTGGTATAACATATAAACCATTCTTATATTTCCAAACTTTATATATTCAAATATGGAGAAATTGTAAATATTTATTGCAGCGAGATGGATGTCTTATTTTCTTTTTTGAGGGGGGGAGTTTATGTATTCACTCAACAAAATCAAAATCAAAGAGACTTTCCATCATCAACTTATCCAAAACATAATCAAGGAACTCAAAGCATCAAATTTGGAGCATAAAGTTGATTCAACCTCATAATCAACAATTGTTGTAAGTACATTTGAGTTTTGTAGCTTGCAACTACTTTCTTTTGTACCATTCAAAATTAAATTGAATTGAGTTGCATTATATCTGGGTGCATTTTCAGCTGAGACCGACACCTTTCATTTTCTAAGGTTTAGTGCTTGTAAAGGGCAGAGTTGCAAGAACCCCTTCTCCATAATTTGAGTGATTCCTTTATCAATGGAAATATTAAGTGGTCTTGTAGAGTTACTGAACACTCTACTTCTTTCCTTTGTCGACGACGTTGTCATGATCGACAAGAGCACTCTCACTCACATTCAATATTATGTCAAAGATTCACAAGACACACTTGATTTTCTATAGCTTGAGTTGCAACTCCAACAAGAAGAAAGACAATCTGAACCTGTTCATGTTCAGAAGAATCTCCTTCATGATTCTATTCACTATCCTACACAGATTGATGCCACTTTAGAAGTACATGAGAAAATCAGTGGCATGCTATCAGAAGTGAAAGAAAATGAAGATAAAGACATGCATGCATAGGTTTTGCTTGTTCCTTCCAAGCCCATCATCAAACCTTAGGAAGAGATCAACCATAACAAGCATAGAACCGGTCTTGGATACGATAAGGAAGTGATAGTTCATGTTCCTAACTTCTCCACGCCTATCCAGTTCCAGAGTGATGGATTCATCAATGAGGGTCCATCTTCATCCAAATCAGTTCATAGTTCGACATGCCAACAATGTGATCGAGTTGGCCATATGAAAGATCATTTTTTTGATCTTCACCCTTGTAAGCAATGTGGAAAACATACACACTCATCAAACATATGCTTCATTCTCAAGAAAGTTGCAAGAGAGAAGATTCATTATGGGTGGATCGATTCTTGGAAATGGTCATTAACAACCAAGAAGATTTATAAGTCATACCAGAGAGTCCATTCACAAGTATTGACACATATTGCAGTTGAGACATCTTCTTCTCCTCACTTTGTACCTGACAGGGGGGACATGATGTTAGGCACCAAGTTTCGAAGCCTCTATCTAACAACAAGCAGCCATGGCCCTCTACAAGTAAGTGAGATAAAAAAAGCATGATCCACATCCGGTTTCAGAGGCCAGATTCAGTGAGATAGAAACTCAGACAGAAGAGAACCATGACATAGAGTACTCATGTGTTTTGTTCCTAGTTGTGACACCATGAGACTCTCCTCTCCTCACATTGTTCCTGACAGGGGGGGTGAAGACCATCAGTAACAAGCAAGCGAGCCAAAACAAGCTTGTGAAGAGCTATGTTCGACTGATCTCCAGAGTTGGTGGTCATCCTAAAACCACCAGTATCGAGAGCACCTTCATTTAGTAGAACCATGTGCAAGCTTCTAGCTAACTTGGAAAATGGTTGTCAATATGGAAATGTTCAGCAAGCTGCAACTGTTCTTTTCCTGTTTTCAGCTCTCCAGTTGGTTTGGTGTTAGCCCATCCCAACCATTCCAGACAGAACCTCTGAGCGAGTGATGTCACCAAGTTCAAGAGTTTGTGGCCATCATTAAACCACACACATAGTAGAAGATTTCAGACTTCTGCTAGCCCATTTCAGTTGATGGTCAGCCTAAAAACCATCCCTTCAGAGAGCCATTATATTTAGCAGAAGCATGTGAAATCTTCTAGCTAACTTTCTTAGTAAATTATGTTTGAGATGGAAATGTTCAGTGGGTGGTAGCTGTCCATTTCCACTTATTAAGCTCTCTTCTTTTCTTGGACTCATATATGCCCTTCGGATTAAGGGGGGATTTGTTGGAATCTAATCCTCAGGGAGACTAAGAGTCACCCAGGAGTCTAAGAGTCCACTTGGGAATATGAAACCCAAGGAACATTTCTCATTGTATTTATATGTACAGTTGGTTAATGAGAAATATAGTGTGTACTTTCACGGTTATTCTATTGTGCATCTTCTTGTATTTGGTTGTGTGTTAGCCAATCTCTCTATTTTCCCATGAGGGAAACCTAACATAAGCAATCACACAAATTCATGTCACTAGTATCATGGTCTGTTTTGGGAATCATTAGGATATTCTATGTATGGTTAATGAAAGAAAACAAGGCCCATATGATATACATTAACATTTTAGGGATCATAATCTACTAATGACACTTTAAACCACTACACAAATTCCTGAGAGAGAATCTTTGACCTCTAAATTATTTATCGGCACTATTAGAAATTTTGGACATAATGAATGTGTCTCGATACATTGACAATGGTACTAGTAGAAAATAAAGGGTCTTAGGACCTAAATGAAGCTTTTAAGCCTCATGATCCATGAACAATTTCTTGAACCACTAGAAAGGCCATTTGGATGGATTTTTGGATTTAAATTAGGATACAAGTACCGTTAGGATATTTTATGCACTAAAGATGGGTATTTAGATCTTTCCCATGGTAAGAGGAGAAAACAAAGGGCCTCAAGTTCTATATAAATATTGTAAGAATTTGATCCATGAATGTGGCCTCAAAGCACTACATATTCCCTCTAATAGGTACATTTGAATTTTTAGTGGGATATGGGTGCCTATATGAGGATTTGCATATTAGGTATGAATCTTGGTATAATGAATATGGTCAAGTGAGCAAAATAAATGGTCATATGACGTAAATGAAGCTTATAGGGCTCATTAGAGAAAAGGTCTTGAATCACTACACATGCCATTTACAGGGATGTTTAGCCACCAAGTGGGGTAAACATGCCATTAGCATATTGTATTCACTAAGGATGGGCCTCAAGGCCTTCATCATGGTCATATGAGAACCATTACAAGGTTTTCCACACTATATTGTTATGGTCACACAACCCATGGTCTAAGTATAATACCCATGTATTAGGTGTTAGAAGATGCTTTTATGGTTAATGGACAATGCATAACATCTGAAAGCACCACAAAAGATGTTACAAATATAGAATAATATATTAATTATAAACAATAATTAATTAATTACTAAAGTGAAAGGGTGTAACCCTTCACTATGCATGCTCAAGCCTATAAAAGAAAAGCCTCGTTGTAATATCTTATCATCATCTATCCATTCATATTTTTATCAATATTTATATTTATCCGATTGAAGATCAAACATCTTCCCCCTTCGTATCCAGATATGGATCTTCCTGCAACACCATATTTGGTGTTACATGTGGTATCAAAGCCCCTTCTTGGAAAGATTCCAGCCATTATCTATTACAGGGAGTTTCTCCCACCAATTGGTCTTTGACCATAGAGTGGACTTTAGCCAAAATCAAAATCTCCATCTCCACATTTTCTCCACATTTCCCATGCACCACTCAGCCTCCAAACCTCATCAACTTCTACACTCCCACTCAAATACTCTCTTCCACTCCTCACTTCCCTGCGACCTACAATCTCCCTGCTCCTCACCTATCACAACACCCTCCAGTCACACCTACACCACCTCGGGTCCTCTTTCTCTCCGTCGACCACCTACTCCATGCCACCTCCACTCCAACGCTTTATTCCATCGCCACTCCATACCATATCCCTTCTCTCCTCGCCTCACCTTCCACTTCTTCTCTTGTCTTCTCCCTAGTCCCTTCTCCCTCCATACCGTTTGCTGCCTCCCTAACCCATGCAGCCACCGCTCACCATCACTAACTGCACCTCCCTCTTGCACGCGCCCCAACCCAACCTTCCCACACCACTCCACTCTCACTCTCTCCAGAGCTCCCATATCACCCCTCCACCATCCACACCCACACCAATGCCAGCCTATCAACTCCTTCCCTCTTATCGCTCTCTATGCATCCCTCACACCGCAGCCACCACAAAACATTCCACAACTCCAAAATTTTCCCACGTCATCTTGAACCTCCATTCCAATGCGTTCAACCTACACTCCATCCCTTTGCTCCTTCCCTCCTACGAGCCTCCCTCTCTTTCACTTCATTACCACAACACCTGCTCCACACCCTGTGCCCACATGACCTGCACGTTTCCCTTCCCCCATCATCCTTCCTCCATTCACCAAAACCCTATTACTATTAAAATGGAATATTAAAAAATAAAATTCATATTATTAATATTGGATTTTTATTAAAATTATAATTTTCTAAACCTTATATATATATAAGTTTATAATAATAACATATATTATTATAATAACTACTCAAATCCCAAGTTTTAAAAATATTTTTATTATTTATAATAACATATATTATTATTATTATAGATAATAATAACTCTGTAAATTAGCCCATGAGTTATTGTTGTTAATAATGGATGTTTTTATGTTTATATGCATTCTTATGATGACTGATAACTGTCTCTGTAATGCACATTAATTACAACAGTTAATAGTTGAATTGTATAACAGGGGCAACATATAGGGAATGCAATGAAATGGTGACCATAAATGATGCCCAGGATCCTTATGAGCACGAGGAAGATCTGTTGGGACAGAATGTGCAAGAAGAACATACTGAAACTAAATCCAATGAAATAAGGGAGCAGATAACTCCCCAGAACTTGGTTGAAAGCATGGTGAGATTTAATGAGAGATTGATGAAGGATCAGGAAGAATAGCACCAACTCAATGCTTCCATTTTGCAGAGCCTTACTGATATGCATCAGAGTATAAATATTGGGCCAACCCAAGCAATGTGGGAAGAGAAGGAAGAGATGTAGGTAGTTGTTCTAGAGGCCATTCTATGAAGACGACTCCAATCCCTAGAAGGAGTTCTGTGAGCAAAAAGAATAGGACACCCTCCTCAAGATATCTTTCCGAGAAGTCAAATGACTCCAGAGTTTCTCAAATATGTCCAAGGCATACTTCTAGTAGAATTGAGAGAAGGAGAAAATTCGGAGGGATTCCATGGGGAGAAACTAGGAAGGAAAGGCCTCCCACATTTGAGGGAGAAGGTAAGATAGGTCAAGAAGCAGAGGCGCGCCTTCTTGGAATGAAGAAGTACTTCAAAATCATGATTATTAAGGAAATGAAAAGGCTAGATTTTCCATTTACAATCTGAAATGTAGAGCTTCTATTTGATGGCAACACCTTATGCAAGTGACAAGGATTAGTGAAAAGAGGATCAACTGGGAGCAGTTCAAAAGGTACTTCAAGGAAAAATACCCATCAGCTAGGTATTATGATAACAAGAGGAAAGAGTTCAATGAACTCAGATTGGGGCAGAATTCCATGGAAGAGCATGTCCACAAGTTTTTGGAATTGTTGAGGTATGGAGACTACATCAAGGATGAAAGGGTGAAGATCCAATGTTTCCTTGGTAGTCTACATCAAAATTTCAGTGTAGGATTGCGTTTGTGAATCCACCAAGCCTTGATGAAGCCATTAGTATGGCAATGCATTGCTATGAGAAAAGCAAGGGAAAATCAGAGGTTCACCAAGCATCGAGAGGAAATCCAAGAGGGAGGTTTGAACAAAAGGAAAGTGGATTCAAGCCACCATTCAGAAATTAGACCAGAAATTTTCCATAGGGACATCAAGCAAGAAGTAGATTCAAGTGAGCAGTAGTAGTAGAACAAGCATCAAGAAGACCACTTTAGTGTTGGGTATGTGGAGGAAACCATAGGATTATAGATTGTTCACATCAGAGGTAGAATCCTTGAAGCTTTCAAAACCTAGAAGAAGAAACTATAGTGGAAGATATGGCTAGGGAAGCACCTAGAATTTATGCAACATTCGATGACCACCAAGTAGATCATCAATCAACAACGGTGGAAGTTGAAGGTAAGATTGCTAAGAAATCTATTTATGTTTTGATTGATCCAGGATCTACTCATATTTATGTGTCTCCTAAAGTGGTTGAAGGTTGTTCTCTTAATAAAGGGAAGCATAGTAATTCTTGGCTAGTTCAGTTAGCCACAGGGACCAAGAGAAAGTGAGTGAAGTGGTGATAGAATGTCCCATGGAGTTGAATGGAATCCTCACAAAGACAAATTTAAATGTCCTACCATTACGATATTACGATTCCCTAATAGGTATGGATTGTGTTGAAAGGAATAGACCCAAGATATACTGCTATGAGAAGGTACTTGAATTCCTTGATGAAGAGGGAATACCAAGGTGGTTAAGAGGAATCCCCAAGGAAGTTTTAGTAAGGAAAATTTCAGCCTTGCAGTTGAAATTTTTTTATAGAAAGGGTTTCCAATTATATGAAGTTCACATATTAGATTCATTAGAGGATAAGGAACCAAGGATATAGGACTTTCAGTTGTTGCAAAAATTCCAAGATGTGTTTCTTGATGAAGTTCCAGGACTGCCACTAAAGAGAGATATTGGTTTTTCCATCAAACTTATTCTAGAGGCAACATCAATTTCCAAGGCTCCTTATACAATGAGCACACCAGAATTGGTAGAATTGAAGATGCAACTGCAAGAGTTAATGGACAAGGAGTATATCAAACCGAGTGTATCTCTTTGGGGAGCACCAATGTTATTTGTAAAGAAGAAGGATGGGACTTTGAAGTTGTTTATAGATTACAGGAATCTAAATAAAGTGTCATTCAAGAATAAGTACCCATTGCAAAGAATTGATGACTTGTTTGATCAGATGAAGGAAGCTAAGGTGTTTTCAAAGATTGACTTGAGGTCTGGCTACCATCAAGTTAGGATAAAATAATAATACATTCACAAGATAGCCTTCAGGACAATATATGGCCATTATGAATTCATAGTGGTGCCATTTGGTCTTACCAATGCACCTTCTACATTCATGGGTCTCATGAATAGTGTCTTCAGCAAGTACTTGGATAATTTTGTGATTGTGTTCTTGGATGACATTCTCGTTTATTCAAGAGATGAAGAAGAGCATGATGAACATGTAAGAATGGTGTTGCAAGTCCATAGAGAACACCAACTGTATGAAAAGATGATCAAGTGTGAATTATATCAAAAGAAGGTATAGTATTTGGGTCATGTCATCTCAGAAGAGGGTGTTGCAATGGATCCAGAGAAGATTGAAGCCATAATGGATTGGCCTACTCCAAAGAATGTTGCAGATGTTAGATATTTTATGGGTCTTGCAGGTTATTACAGAAGCTTCATTGAAGGCTTCTCCAAGATAGCCCATCCAATCACTTCCTTGCAGAGGAAGGATATCAAGTTTGTATGGTCTAAAAAGTGTGAGAAAAGTAGGGATAATTTTAAGGACCCATACTTATTTAAAAGTGTATAAACCTTGGCGAATCTTACCAATTCTCAAAATGTCAACTATAAAATATTTAGCGATATTTTTCTAAAATTATTTCAATTTGTAAGGATTCCATATAGTTTATATAATATTTTGGTGATTTTTAGAGTGAAAAAATGTTTACCCCATCAAAATTGGGCGAAATGGGGCTTCAAAAAATGCAAATTGGCGAATCGTTTTTGGAAAAAACCATGGAAAAATAGCCCATGGGCTAAATTTCGCCCCTAAAATTATCCTTGGAGAAAAGCTTTCAGTAGTTAAAGAGGTTTCTTACCCGCGCTCATGTTTTGAAGACTGCAGATGCAAAGAAAGATTTTGTAGTATGCACAGATGCTTGAATTGAAGGGCTAGGTGGAGTTCTCATGCAAGAAGGATTTCTATTTTGCTATGAGTCAAGGAAGTTAAAGGAGCATGAAAATAACCATGCTACACATGATTTAGAGCTGGAAGCCATAGTTCATGTTCTCAAGAGGTGGAGACATTATCTCTTGCGAAGAAGATTTGAGCTCAGTACAGGCCACATGACCCTGAAATATTTGTTTGACCATCCAAATATGAATGTTAGGCAAACTAGGTGGATGCAATTCCTTTTTGAATTTTATTTCGAAATTAAGCATGTCAAAGGTAAGGAGAATAAGGTTGCAGATGCACTTAGAAGGAGATTTCAGGTTGCAGCAGTAAGCATGTGTAAATCAGATTTGAAGGAAAGGGTTCTTGAAGCTCAAACCAGTGATGAAGCTTACCTTCAAATCAAAGAGAAGTTGCAGTAGGGAAATGTGGATGAAACATGTATAGGATATCATATTGGTAAAGATGATGTTCTCATTTATCAGGGTACCATACTGTATATTCCAAATAGTACAGATTTAAAAAAGCTAGTGATGGATGATATACATCAAATGCCATATTCTGGACATCCGGGATATCAAAAGACCATAATAGCATCAAGAAAGGAGTACTTTTGGCATGGGATGAAGAAAGACGTATCAGAGTACATTGCTAGGTGTCAAAAGTGCCAACAAATCAAGGAAGAACATCAACATCCAGTAGGATTTTTGCATCCTTTGCCCATTCCAGAATGGAAATTGGACGTGATTTCTATGGATTTTATAACAGATTTTCCAATGAAAGTAAGGAAGCATGATTCAATCATGGTAGCGGTGGACAAGCTATCAAAGGTAGCTCACCTTATTCCAGTCAAATCCACTCATAAGACAAGTGACATTGTGAATATATTCATGAAGGAGATATTCAGGTTGCATGGATTTCCCAAGGAAATAATTTCTGATCGGGATACAAAATTCACTTCCAATTTTTTGAAAGGATTATTCCAGGAGTTGGGAACTTGGTTGAATTTTAGTACAGCATACCATCCTCAAACATATGGTCAGACCGAGAGGGTGAATCAGGTTCTTGAAGACATGTTGAGGATGTATGTGATGGATAAAACATCCAAGTGGGAAGACTACCTACACTTGGTAGAATTTTCATACAATAATGGACATCAAGCATCATTGAGGATGAGTCCTTTTGAGGTATTGTATGACGCAGGATGCAAAACTCCAGTGAATTGGAATAGTCTATTGAACATGGTAGTGCTTGGACCAAAAATGATCAAGGAGATGGAACAAGAAGTTGTTAAGATCGGGCAGAATTTGAAGGTAGCTCAGGCCATGCATAAGAGTTATGCAGATATGAAAATAGTGCATAAATAATTTAAGATTGGGGATCATGTTTACTTAAGAGTGAAACCAAAGAGAAGTTCCATGAAGTTGGAGAGTTGTGCCAAGTTGGTACCAATATATTGTGGTCCATTTGAAGTCCTTGATAGGATAGGGCCAGTTGCATATAGGATTGCATTGCTTGCTAACATGAGATCCCATAATCGTTTTCATGTTTCTTTGTTTAATAAATATGTACATGATCCTAATCACATAACTAATTTTCATGTGATATAGGTGGAAACCAGGGGAGAGTTCCAAGTGGAGCCTATGCGCATCCTCGATAGGAAGGTCACATTGCTCTGGAATGGATCCATCGGACAGGTGAAGGTGCAATGGAAGCACCTCAGTCCCAAGAAGGCTACATGGGAGCTAGAGGATGCCATGACAAAGGCATTCCCATTTTTTTTAGTTTTGAGAACACAAAGGACGGTGTTGTTTTAAAGGGGAGGGAGTTGTAATACCCCTATTTTGAACCCTTAGGGTTTATTGGCTTCAATGTAAATATTGTATACATGGAATGTGTGTTTTCCCTAGTGTGGAACTCAAGGACAAGGCCCCACTAGAGGATTTCCAGGTTTTATTTAAAAAGGAAAGCATTTGACAATTATTATAATCCATCTGTTGTTAAGCCACGAGATATTGTAAATGACGTAAATATTTATTATGGAAATAAAAATACCAAGAAAACTGGCTAAGGAGGAAACCAAAGAGAAGGGGCCATGTGTATCCACTACGGAGAGGTAAGGAGGTTGAGGGATTGGAACCCATGCTGCCACATGTTGATTTGTGAACCCATTTGACTCCCTTGATGGCATTTAATTATGTCGTAGGAAGGTGGTTGAGAAAACCTGTTCATGAGGTCGATTGAGTATGGAGCAACACTAAAATCTGTATGGAAGGGGATGGATCTATTTTTATTGTTCCTTAACATACTCTACCACCTAGTAATCGGTTCACCTTGATCACTATCCCATGGTTGACCAACAACCTCATTCATCACACATTGCAGAACCAAGTCGTGAAGCGGAAGAAGAAAAATCACAACTATGTGATGGTCGGGATGGGTAAATCCAAGAGCACATGGTACCTCGCATGGAAGCATTTTCTGTTGAGAAACCCATGAACCTGAACCCTAGGAATGAATTACATAGTGTGAGAGGATTAGTGAAGTTGTGAGAACACCTAGACCTTGTTGCAGAGGACCAAGTTGTGCGATAGAGCCTAGGCCGAGACCCTAAGAAGATTCCAACTTGAATAGTAGAGTAGAAGGTCAAACAAAGGGTTGGATATGCTTGATAAACCCAGTGAAGGATGAAATCTCACAGAAGAAGCAGTTGGAATTTTCTATGCCCACCCTGAAGAGAACTAGAGGGAAGGGGCCCTGAGGGACTGTGCAGCAGAGAATGGGGATTCCATTGTGTTGGGTGTGGTAGGTAATGTGGGTGCCATGACTGCTGAGTATTTTGAGATCCCTGTAGCTCTGTGGTTGAGATCACTAGCTTAGCATCATCCTCCATGTTTCCTTACATGCTTGATAAACCTAACTATAGGTTGGATTGGCATTGGGATGGAACCTTGATTGTGAGAGAGCCTATTTAGCTCTCCTTAGTTGACACACATCCCAGCTCGGAGGTGGTCTCTCAGCTGAAAGAGTATAGTATGGACAGAGACCTATTGTTAGGTGGAATGTTTCTCTCACTTAGCCAGTTTCTTAGACAACTTCATTCCAAAGATAAGTGCTCTTGTGGTGTTAAATGATGATATTTCATGTGTTATGACCATTTTTTATGTTCAAGTTATTTAAATGAATTATTGCATGAGATTGACTAGTATGGGGACTATGTATAAGCTTGAATATGAGGCTAAGTTCATGTTTGAATGCTTCATCATTTGCATGAGTTTAATGTGTTTCTAACCTTGCAGGTTGTAGAGGCATTGACTAGCCTTAGTTTTATAATATGTGTTTAGTTATGCATTACATTCACTTTTAAGGAGGACTCTTTGGCTTCATCTGGACTTGGGGAAAGAATTAGATAGCCCTGTGGTGTTCCATGACCCTTCTGTGGGTCAAGGGAAAGGAAGAATTCATGGAGAAGGAAGGCAAAGTTCCTTGCAGAAGGTTGAAGGCATATTGAGGAGGTTTTGGATAGTACTTCAGTTGGAAAACTAACCAAGTTAAATTACTCAGATGTGGTAGGGGATCACATCCGTGTATAGAGCTCTCTAATAGATTTCCAACGGTATGATATTTTCCCAATTTGGCTTAAGGATGAGGAAGTTATAAGCCTGAGAAGTTGCAAGTGCAGGGGGTGTGGTTCCACATTTCCGAATTCGCAATGCAAATTGTGGATTGCGGAGGTCGGGACCAACCTTTGGATTTGCGTGGTTAGAATTCCGCATTTCCAAATCCACAATTCCGATGGCAGATTGCAGAAGTTGGAAGGGACATTTCCATTGGATTAATGCGTTGGAATTCTGAATTTCCTCACCCACAAAGCAGATTGTAGATTGCGGATTTGGGAAGTCAGAAGGGGAAATTTTCCAGGACAACGATTTGGGATTCCAGATTTTCGAATCCCACAATGTGGGTTTCGGATTGTGGAAGTCGGAAGGGGAAATTTTCCTGGAAAACGATTTGGGCATTCGTATTTTCGAATCCTGCAATGCGGATTGCATAATTTAGATGGGTTTTTGTCCAGAGTCATGAATTTGGGTTTCTGTATTTATGAATCCCCCAATGCTGATTGTGGATGTGAAGTTTTTTCGGGGCCGTAATTTATGGTTCCGACTTTTTGAATCCCACAAGGTGTATTGTGAATTGCAGAAATCAGAAAGGTGATTTCGTCGTAGTTAGAAATTGTGGTCCCACCTTTCCGAATTCCACATTGCATCCTGCGGATTGTGGAATGAGGAATGCGACAAGGTGGATTGTGGATTTGCGGATCGAAGGCCATTGTGGATGTGTGTAAAGTGGAGAGGATCAATGTATAATTTGAGAAAAAAAATGTATCAGGTGGTCTCCCATCACCTTTGAAGGGCACTAGGGGGATCAGGATGTGACATCAGGAGTCATTGATATAGCCCTGCTGAACAGATTGCAACCAATTTGAAACAGGCATAAAAATATCCGAAAGAGAAACTTGGTCATCAAAGGTGCAAGAAAGAGTATCTACCACAAAATTTTCTTTACCCTTCTTGTAAGTGATCTCATATTCATAAACCATTAGTTTTATAACCCATTTTTGTTGTGTTGGGGAGGAGACCCATTGTTCCAGAAAATATTTGAGACTCTGGTGATAAGTCTTAATGCAGAAATGATTCCCTAATAGGTATGGCCACCACTTCTGTACTGCACGCAAATTAGCCATCATTTCCTTCTCATATGTAAAGGTGACTAAATTCTTACCGGAAAGGGATTTGCCGGTGAACGCAATGGGATTTCCATCTTCAAGGAGAACAACACCAAGTCCATTGTTGCAAGCATCACTCTCAATAGTGAAGGGCTTGGAAAAATTGGGCATAGATAGAATAGGTGTAGTACACATAGCTTGTTTCAGTTTGTCAAATACACTCAGTAGCATGTGACGACGTAAAAGCATCCTTTTCAAGAGAGCAGTTAATGGAGCTGCAATCTTCCCATAATCCTTGACAAACTTGCAACAGTAGCCAGTCAATCCCAAAAAACCATGAAGGCTTATGAGTATCCGAGGAAGCGGCCAATTTTTCATGGGATCTATTTTGGCAAGATCCACGCGAACCCCTTGTGCTAAAATAATATGCCTGAGATACTCTACTTCCTCTTGACCAAAAACACATTTAGACTGCTTGTCATGGAGATGATGATCAAAGATGTTGGAGATGCTTAGACCATGTTTTACTATAGATGAGGATATTATCAAAGAAGATGAGGATAAATTTCCACAAGTAGGTCCAGAATATTCTATTCCTCAATTCCTGAAACGTGGAAGGAGAATTATTGAGGCCAAAAGGCATGACCAAAAACTCATAGTGGCCATCATGTGTGTGGAAAGCTGTTTTAGGGATATCATCCTCATGAACCCAAATTTGATGATACCCGAAACGAAGATCCAACTTGGAGAATAAATGAGCACCATGAAGCTCATCAAGAAGCTCATCAACAATGGGAATTGGAAAATTATCCTTGATTGTGAGGTGATTAAGTGCTCGGAAGTCAATGCAGAGGCGCCATGACGCATATGTTTTCTAGACAAGAAGAACTAGTGAAGAAAAGGAAATCGTACTAGGGATAATAATACCTTTCTTTAGTAAGTCCCGAATGAGCATCTCAATCTCTATTTTTTGGTGAAATGGGTAGCGATAGGGCCTAATGTTGGGAGGAATGCTTCCAGGACGGAGTTGAATATGACGGTCCTCTGGTATTGAAGGTGGAAATCCCAGTAGTTAAACAAAGACACATGAATATCTATCCAAAATTTGTTGTAGATCCAAAGGAGTAGTGGAGACCGCTCATGGGTGCCTCTGAATGGAATGGAGCTGAGTGTTGACACCATGTGAATTATTATTAAGGATATTTTCCATGTGATGTGAATTGATGATGCTGAGAGACCCTGGTTGTAAGCCCGTCAATGTGTGTTTTTTTCCATTGACTGAAACTGCATCCAAAGTTCAGCAAAATCCCATAAGATGGGGCCAAGTGTGTGTAACCATTGAGCCCCCAAAACCACATCACATTTGCCTAAGGGAAAGGAAAACATTTCGGAGCATGGGTTATAATATCCAATAGAGATACGCACACTATGACACTTCCCCTTGCAAGGTAAGGTACCCCCATTGGCAATCATGACTTCAAATTTGGAGCAAGGATGGACAAAAAAACAGCCTATTTGGTGATCTGAGGGTCAATGAAGTTATGAGTGCTACCAGAATCAATGAGTATTGTAAGAGGAAGCTTCTTGAAGTAACCCTTGATCCGCATTGTTTTTGGGGTGGTAACATTGGCTAAAGCATGGAGAGATATATCTAGTTGGTCGTCCTGAGAAGGAGGGTCAACAAGCGGCTACTCAATGTCAACCTCATCATCTATTGTATCAAGAGCTTCTTCACCAATTTCAGTTGCACGTGGAGGCTCCAAATCCAAGAGATGGAGCTTTTTCTCAACACATCTATGTCCCTAGGTGAATTTCTCATCACAATTATAACAAAGCCATTTTTCTCTATGTGCTCGCATCTCCGCTTCAGAAAAATGTTTGATAGGAGTTTCTCTAAGAGCTGGCGTGATGGGAGGTCGTTGTGAACCCAGATTTATGAATGGAACAAAAGTGGATTTGGAGCATTGTTGGGATATGATATTTTCCTCCACTAACTTAGCCAACACTAGGGCTTCCATCATTGTGATGGGAAAGAACATTTTAACCTCAGATCGGATTGCATCCTTCAAACCACTGATAAAACAACTCTTGTAGAATTCATCAGAAAATCCTTCTGCCTGATTGGCCAGTTTCTCAAATTATGTCTAATAATTTCTCATAGTGCCAATTTGGCGGAGTTTAGTGAGTTCTCCTGTGAAGTTACCAAAAGCATTAGGACCAAATCATTGCAAAAGGAGTTGGAAAAAATCTGTCCATTTTGGATCTTCATGCACCTTGATGTACCAATAGTACCATTGAAGGGATTCATGTTGCAAATGAAAGGATGCAAGTGGAACTTTGTTGACATCAAAAGTATTATAAAAACTAAAATATTGTTCTTCCAGGTATATCCATCCATCATATCATCACCATTGAAGTGAGGAAATTCAAGTTACTGCCCACGAAAATTGCTAGAAGAAGAGAACCCAGTGTCTACAGAAGACTCTAGATGTCGTCTATTGTTCATGGCCAAATGCTGAAGATGGAGGCCGAGAATTTTTTCATCAAGATATTGGAGTTTGGTTTTGAGGGATGCAAGTTCTTCCTCCTTGTTTTTTGATCCTGTGCAGGTGACAACCATAACCAGTATTTTTCTTTTTAATGGGTAGAAAAACAAAAATAGAAACTTCTTTAGTAAAGGTAAATTTGGATTTGGGAAAAACTCTGATGAGTAATTGGGGTTTCACTAGGTTTTGGACACTTTCTAATGGACATGGAAGCAAAAAATGGGTATTTCAGAAGTGGGGTGAAAGAATGGGAAAATTTTCCAGAGAGGGACAAAGAAGCAGGAATAGGAAATGAACACTGTGGTAAAATTTGAAGGAGATTGGATGAAAATCGAAGAAGTTAAGGAAAACCCAAAAAATAGACAAATGTGGGATTTTAGGCTTCGGGAAGTGGAATTTGGGATAGCGTCCTCGGGAATGAAATATGCAGAATGGAAGTTGGGTTCTAATAAATGTTTAATGTAAATGGACAGATGTAATCTTCTATTTATCAGCTGGAAATAGATATGGACCCCAGGTATGATCGACTTCATAAAGGTTAAGGGGATTCACTCGGATACTAATGCTCTCTAACGACTTGCGTATTGGGGCAGTACCCCTCACTCCACGGCTCAGGTAAAACTGATAACCGCTTTTCCACAGTATACAGTTCTTGGTTTACCTCACGGGTGGGAACTTCAATTAGGTAAGCGTAGTTTCCCTTTTCGTTGGTAGGTCCTCTCAATGGGACAGTTACTTCAGGGTTCCTATGGTACTCTTCACAATGAGTTTTAGGGCTATGCCTAAGTACTTCCCACAGTTAAGTGGATAGGGATTATTTCTAGATCTGAACCTGCAATTGAAAGGAACAATACAGATGCAAAGAAAAAGAACTGCTGCAATAATAACAATGCCTTGAAGCGCCACTACGAAAAAAAATAATTCGATAGAAATTCCACCCAAGGAGCCCAAGAAAGTGCTCTGATACAAATTGTGAGGAACGTCCAACAATTAAATGATGAAAATGCACAATATATCAGAAATAACAGAACACAAAAGGGATTTATTGATCGCAGGGCACTTCGAGGGGGAAACCTCCTTTGAGCAAGCTCAATACAAATAACTCGTGGATGCCTTCATTGGCCTCAAAATGTACTTATATTCTAATTCTAGGCTAAACAACTATTACTCCCCATGAATTTAGGATAATACAATATACTCACGGCACGTCTTACAAAGCATATGCGTCCAACAACAATATAGTAACAATGTGAGATAATACAATATACTGACGGAATGACTTACAAAGCATATGTGTCCAACAACAATATACTAACAAAGTAGAGAGAAGGTTGACACAGGTTCCTAACATAAGGAATCTCTGTAGACCCTAATAAGATTAAGGAAATCATAGATTGGCTAGTTCCTAAATATGTAACCAGAGATAGATCCTTTATGCGGATCACGGGTTACTATTGCAAATTCATTGAAGGGTTTTCAAGGATTTCCTATCTAATAACTTCATTACAAAAGAAAGGAACAAAATTCATCTGGTCTAATAAATGCCAAGAAAGTTTTGGAAAACTGAAACATCTACTCACAACAACACCTATTCTAAGGATAGCAGATCCATACAAAGACTGTTTCATATGTACGGATGCTTGCTTAGAAGGACTAGGTGGAGTATTATTATAAGATGATTATGTAATAAGTTATGAATTAATGAAACTTAAAAATCATGAAAGAAATTATGCAACACATGATATAGAGTTGGCTGCAATAATTCATGCTTTAAAAATGTAGAGACACTACTGTTGATGTATTTGTAACTTTGGAAGATATTCTTCTATGTATTACATTTGTACATTATTGTATATCCCATAGAGATGTATTATTCCTCTGATTGGAAGTGTCGTGATTTGTATTTGTAAGTGTCATCATGTGCATCGACAAGTGTCATCATTTGTATTGATGGGTTATTAGAACACCAGTGTGGGGTCGGCCCTGGTTAGCACATGTGGTTGGGTTATTAGGCTTGATTAGCAAGTCGGCCCTAGTGGATTATTGGCAGGTCAAGTCAGTGTATAAATAGAGAGGTTTTATCTCTCATTTATATCATTCACTCACTTCTCAAGCTCGCATAGCTATGAGAGAAAGTGGCGCACTTGTGGAGGAGGAGGAGCATCTTCTAGAGACATCTTATTGGGTTTGATCCTATTGTTGTAGAAACATCCCCCCCCAAACATTTTGTACATATTGGGGCCCCTCCTTTTATTTTTTCTAGAAAGACTGCCTAAAGAGGTTAATTCTCCTTTCTTTTTAACTTATTTTTGTTTTCAATTAAAGATTCTGCTTTGAAAAAATTGAAGTTTTTCTTCTATGGTTAAAATTCATGAAACTCTCTCGAAACGGCGGAATCATTCAAGTTTCTCTCCCGAAACAGCGGAACGCTTTTGGAAGAAACTTAAGTTTCCCTCTCGAAATTGCGCGAGCCATTCAGAAATATCTTTCGAAACTACGGAACCATTCAAGATTCCCTCCCGAAAATACAAAAGCAAATGGCGAATCCCTTCCGAAACTGCGGAACCATTCAAGATTCCCCCCTGAAACTGCAGAAGCAAAAGGTGAATCCCTTCCGAAACTGTAGAACCATTCAAGATTCCCTCCCGAAACTGCGGAAGCATTCAAGTTTCCCTCCGGAAAACCGCGGAAAGTTTTTGGAAGAAAATTTAAGTTTCCCTCTCAAAATTGCGGGAGCCAGTCAGAAATCTCTTCCGAAACGGCGGAAGCATTCAGGTTTCCCTTCCGAAGCTGCGGAATCATTTGAGTTTCTTTCCCAAAATTGCGCAAGCCATTCACGAAAGTCTCCCGAAACGACGGAATCATTCAAGTTTCCCTCCCGAAACCGCGGAAAACTTTTGGAAGAAACTTAAGTTTCCCTCTCAAAATTGTGGGAGCCATTCAGAAATCTCTTCCGAAATGGCGGAAGCATTCACGAAACCCTTCAGAAACTGTGGAAGCACTCATGATATTGTTATGCAATTATGGAAGCAATTTGCTTATCCCTATCGAAATTGCAGAAATAAATTCAAAAGGCTCTCCCGAAACTGCGGGAGCATTCACATTATTGTTCCGCAATTGCGGACGAGACTCGTAAGTCCACCCCGCAACCGACGGTCGCATTTAAATACCGAGACGGCTTGAAATGACCGCACCATATAGGGCATTAATACCCGTTTTAATGACGCAACCAACCCGTTTAAACACCGCACATGCCTACCCTTTTATAAGGACGGTGGGGGTTTCGTTAAATTCATTGTTTGTTTATCATTCAAAGAATGCCGTTAGGAAGACCGCGTCGGCTCGCTCCAGCTCAGTGCATCCACGACCGCGTCCACCTCACTCAACCACTGTCTCGTATCCAGGTAGGCTTTTTAACCTCCATCTTTGTTTTATCTCCACGTTGAATTACTTTTTGGGTCTTCCCGTTCTTAACGTGTCCGATAGACATTGGTAGCACAGGTCGTTTCTTGTTTTTTTTTAAGGCCTCCATAACCCCTTAAGTTTCTCATTCCTACCAACTAAAAGCCATAGCTGTGACCATCCGAGTTTTTCACTGACCGCATTCTAGGCATTGTCACCCTCATTCAAACTTTGTACCGGCCACACACCATTTCGCAAATGTTATTAATAACAGTAGTGGTCGGTTGAGATACTCAACCACTCGCCCTTTTGATGAATGTGGAAAGCAGACCCTTGTTTCATCATAGGATCGCTTCACTCCAGGCCGACCCGCCATTGACCATTAGAAGTGCAACGATGAAGGATACCCTCTCTCCAAGGGCTAGGCGGGAAGCAGGTTGTTTCCACGTCATATGCTTAACTTTTCGGAAGCATTCCAAAAGGTCCTGACTAGACATGGTCTCCCTAGAATAATCAAGTCTCAGAACCATATTTATTTTTTGGAGTGATCTATTTTGCTTCCCCGGCATGCAGCTTCATAATTTGTCTATATTTATCATTAGCATGTTGAATTTGTCCTTCTCTTTGTTACACTTTCATAACATGTTGCAATTTTTTATAATGATTCACATTTGGTTGCTAGCAGGGATAAGCCAGGATGCCAAAAGGTGGTAGAAAGAAAGCTAAAGTAATGGAACCAGAGCCAGTGCAGCTAAGGACGAAAAACTATGTTCCAAGATACTAAGTGTACCATAGGCATTCCTCCCGAGGTCCATTGGGGAGATGTTTACAGGATGATCAGGGACCAGGATATCCCATATGTATTATTGGAAGAAGAACAAATCTACCTCCACATCAGAACTTCTAGCATAGCTAGGGCTTCTACCCGCCTTGAATTGTTCCCATGCTCGGAAGTGATCAGGTGGATACTGGAACATGCCAACCCAGAGACAAGAGTATTACATGACAGCAGGGGAGAGCCTTTCGCTTCATTCCATCCAACATATATTACTGTAGCCTATAAATTTTCACGTCCCCAGCAAGCTCGAAGTGATGAATGGTTGGGCAAGATGAACAATATTGAGATGGCCAAAAAATTATTGGTCACAGGCAAGTAATTGACAAAGAGATGTAATGATGAATATGATGTTCAGAACCTAAGACCTCCTTTTAGGTTAATCGCCCTGATGCTATGCATAATTTTCGGCATGCCCGATGGCACTGTATACAGGATACAGTGGGCCCCCATCATCCACTTCGTAGAATTCAAAGGGACTGTGTTTGACTGGGATACTATCCTTTCAAACAGTTTGGCATCCACAGTGGCTGCTGCAAGAGAGGGTTTGGCCTTAAAAAAGACATAATTTTACATGTCTTCCTATCTCATTGACTGTATTCTGGCCAAACTATCTTTCCCCAACCTAGGTTGCACATGGGATAAAGCCAATACCCCGGTCTACGCTGCTTATAAAATAATGTGGGCTCAAAATTACAGAGCAAGCTACAAGCTCATCTGCAAAGAGTTCATCATGCCTCTATATGAGCAGATATTTAAGGAAGAGCCCAACTGTCTATCAGAAAATGCCATGGAAGTCCTGGAAAATTATGGAGATTTTTATTTCTCAGAGAAAGGCACCTACATCAGGATGTTTGGAGGGACCAAAGCGCCATACATTTTGCTAAAATATGCTACTGATTATGTAGTCCTCAAGGAAGCAGTCAGACAAATTTTCCTTGATGGAATAGGAGAAGTGCTTAACAAGCAACATAAGGCTTCTTTCCCTCCTTTGCCCTTATGCATAACAGCCTACAAATTCTCGGGGGTTGCATCAGCTGAGGAATTCGTTCAAGAACTGAAAGCATTCCACTTTAGTGAAATGATCTTCCATAGAAATGATAGGCGGGGGAAGTTTTCCGAGCATTGCAAATAAATTTATGCTCATTTTGAATATGCTCATTACTATGATGCTGAGGAAGAGGCATTCAGAGGCATCAGCAACATGACTAAGTTGCAGATTTGTCGTCAAGGCAGTGGAGCAAGATCTAGCTCTACCCCATCCCAAAAAGCTGGCCTGCAGAAAGAGAGAGAAGCAACTGATGCCCGAGCCCAAGAAGAACAAAGATTGAAAGAGGAAGCAAGGTTGCAGCAAGAAGCCGAAGTTGCAACGTTACAACAAGAAACTGAAGTTGCAAGGTTGCAGCAAGAAGCAGAAGATGCAAGGCTGCCGAAAGAAGCAGAAGATGCAGAGCAGATGAAAGAAAGTGAAAATCAGCAGCAAGATGAAGAGGAACAGAAGGCGAAAGAAGAACTTAATACCGATGAAGGTGCCCAGGCAAGTGGCTCCGGCACCCAAGATATGGAAACAGATGTATCTCAAGTGGGTGTTCCCAGCACCCAAAATGTGGAGGCAGACACGTCTCAAGTAGTCCAAACCCCACCCGCAGAAGCAGAAATAAATGTAATAGACCTCCCAATCATCCCTTACACTCCATCAGAAGAGCATACTATGTCCCAATGGGATGAATTTGTGTATAATAAGAAGAGAAAGGCAGTAGTCCTGAAATCAGAAGAGAGGATAAAGAGACTCTTCCAAGAAGATATTGTTACCCGGTGGGAGACAACAATAATGCAAAATACACATAAGGATCCCATAGCCATGGCATCCGCCGCTGTAGAAGCAGCAAAAGCAACGCAGGACAATGTGGTTGATATGGTGAGATAATTTGAGTCAACAAAGAGGAGATCTTGCATGTTACAACATACTGTGGCTAATGAACAGGCTTACAGGGATCTTGTAGTGAATAAGTATAATCGCTTGTCTATTGAGCACAAGAAATTGTCAGATAAGTATCGCCAGTTAGAAGAAGAAAATGAGCACCTGGCAGTCCAGATGATGATTTTAGAAGCAGAAAAGAACGATTCGGAATCTAGAGTTTCTCATCTGCGAGCAGATAAGCAGGCAATGGTTGATCAATTAGAGCAAGCAGAGAGCAGAGCAATAGATATATCTCCCTTCCATGAGCTGTCTTGTAACATTCTGAGACAAATGCACGCTACACAGGAGCTGATTACTAAGGAAGTGTGCAGACTTAAAGCCATGACAGTTATGTTGAAAGAAGTCAATGAAGAAGCTAATAGGCTTAAGGGAAAATATACTTGGGTTAAAGCAAACATCCCGAGCCAGATGGAATGAAGAGAAGGGAAGGTTGATTTCCCTAAGCATCTACCATTCAAGTCTGTAGATGATTTTAAAGAAGATGTAGCCCTTATGGAGTTCTACAGGAACTGTGGCCTTAAGCTAATGGCTAAGATCCAAGGAACAATGGATAAAAGTAACAGTCTTTATCAAAAAATCCATGAAGTGCACGATAAGTGCAAGTTGAGTTTTCCTCAGTCCCTCGATGAGTTCCCAAACAAAGAGCAATGTTTATCTGACTTGAAGGAAGAGCTGGGCATTCAAATAGAATATGTAAAGAAGATTGACATCTTAGCCATTGATGATCTCCATCACTATATTGGGCTGTCATCAATATACAGTCATTTGCTTAAAGAAATCCACCAAGCAGTAGTTGCAGAAATGCAGGGTATTGGAGCAGAACTTGGTAAAGATGTGACTTCCCAAAAGATCTTTCTCCCTTTCTCAGCAAATGTGGTTATCAGAGACACTAGTATCTGGTTCAGTTACATAGCAGAGGAGGAAAAGAAAGCAACACCAGCAGTAGCAGCCAGTCCAAGTCCTTCTCTCCCAGTAGTAACAACCATTCCAAGTCCTTCTCTCCCAGCAGCAATAGCCATTCCATGTCCTTCTCTCCCAGCAGAAGTGCCTTCCCAAGGATGAACATGCTGATCCCAGCATTGTTTCTTTTTTTTAATTTTTTTTTATTTTGTTCTCCCTATGTTTAAAGCGTGGAACCATTGGACAGCTGTCCTTTTCTTTTTGAGGAATTTTATGTTTTAAGAAAAGGGTCACAATTTTTGTTTATTAAAAGGGAAAAGTCTGTAGAGGACATGTGTAAAGAGGCAGGTGGCAGCCCAAGAGGCATTTTGTAATGATATAAATATAAGTTTAGGAAATAGTGTAAAGGACTTTTGGCAGGGAAATAATTTTTCTGAACTTGTACAAGCTATCTTGCACTTGTTTCATGAAAATGAAATCTACCTAATAAGAGCCTGGAGAGGATGTCTTTTGCATGGAAATGGATGTTGGATGCATGCTGGATTATTCCTATGACTTTCATATTCTACTGTGAGATCTTTCTTTGCTGTCTTGAATTATTTCTTTGTATTGAATGATCTTACTGTTTCTTGTGCAAATGAATTTTCTCCTACATGAGTAATGGAATGTGTCATATGTAAATTGGAAGCTATCTTCTAATACCTCTTTCTTTCTCGCTGTAGATCTATTTCTATGATTTAATGGCTGTCTGTTGATCTTCAGATAATTCTTCCAGCACATTACTCATACCTATAATTTGCTCCTTGCAAGGATAGTTTAGGTTTATTTCAGTTTTAGATACAGATTTGTTTCAAGTTCTACATTTAGATTAACTTAGCTTAGGCACTTGCATATCATTTAAAATTATAAAATAAAAAAAGAATGGTGGATCGGGCCATAACCGGTATAATTGAAGCAAATATCCAAACCCAACGGTTGCTGAAACTGCTAACCGGACGGATTCCCCATACCAAACGGTGGACAATCTAATTGGGATAGTCTACCGGGGAGAATCCCTTTTTGCTTGATGCTGCAATCTTCGGGGCATCAACAGATCCTTGTGATCTTGTATTAGGGTTTGTCTTATCTCTAAAGAAGTTGCGGGGTTTTTCACCTTCTTAGTTTTCCTCGGTGAAACTCTGTGTCTCTTGTGTGATTGCTTTTATATTTATGATTGATATGCTATAGAGATATGTTGTACATGTTATTCTCTTAGAGATCCTTATGATAATGGAATGAAATTATCGAAAAATTAACATGGTATCAGAGCCTACCTAAGAAGAAGGAACTGTGCAGCTGCGGAAGATAGAGCTTCTTAATATTTAGGTTTTTCTTCACATATCATCAAAAGAAGAAGGCTAGATTGACTCTCCTTGGAAGGGCTCATCTTTCTGTCGAGACATAATTCAATTATGAGCATTTTCAGTTTTGGCCCTAAAAATTAGGGTTTCCACAAAAATAGGAATTTCTAAATTATGAGGACATAGCTGGAAGCACCTTGGAAAAATCAAAGTTTAGAGCTTTGAATTGAACTTTTTGGTTGGGTGAAGCTTCGAGAAACTCAAACCCTAATTCAGGGTCCTCCCCAATGAATCCAGGAGATTGAAAAGCATTTCTGAAGGGTAAAACTTTGCAGTTTTCAATTTATGAGTATACCAGGTTGATAAACTCATCAAGTTGCATCTTTCTATCCTTTTAGAATCTTGAAATTCACATTTTGAATTTTTAGGGTTTCTCTAACAAACCCTAATCCACCTCGAGATCCAGTTTTCAGCAAATCAAGTGGTAAGACCTAAATGTTTTTCTGTTTCCATTTGAAGTACTCTTTAAGATGTCTCACCACACCAAGCTTGGGGATAAGCTTCAAGGGGCTGATAACTTCCGAGCATGGAAGTATAGGATTGGGTTAATCCTAGAAGAAAATGAGTTGGACAACTACATAAAGGAAGAGGTTCCGGTTCCATAGGAAGAAGAGGCTAAGACCTTACACAAGAAGAACCTGGTCAAAGCTAAAAGAATCATTGTGGAATCTATTAAAGACCATCTCATACCTCATGTGTCTTCCGTAAAGACACCTAAGGAGATGTTTGACTCCTTCACCAAATTGTTTGAAGGAAAGAACATAAATCGGAAGATGACTCTGTGGAACCAATTGAAAGGGGTAAAGCTTTAGAATGGAGATACCATCCAATCCTACTTTTTTAAGGTCTCTCAAATCAAGGAACAACTTGAAGCTATGGATGAAATAGTGGAGAATGGTAAAATTGTAATGACCACATTGAATGGCCTACCTAGGTCATGGGACTCCTTCATCCAAGGAATCTGTGCAAGAAGAAAATTGGTCTCCTTCAGCAGACTATGGGAGGAATGTTCACAAGAAGAAGCAAGGTTTGTGGCCTGAGAAGAAAAGATGGGAAATGAAGATCAAGCTCTCAGAGCACATACCAAGAAAGGTAACTTCAAGAGGGAGCACTATCATCCCAAGAAAACTTCACACCATCATCATAGAGACAAGAAATATCGAAGATGTTTTACATGCAATGAGAAGGGACACTTTACCTCAGATTGTCTTAAGAACAAAAAGAACAACAACAACAACTTCAACAAGAAGAAGAAGGGCAACAAGAAGAGATATCATGCTCATGCTGCTGAGGATGATGAACCACCCAAGAAGAATGCTAGAGTAGAAAGTGATAACTCATCAAGTGAAGATGAATATGTTCTAATCTCTGCTCTCACAGGTACTATCTCTCATGGATGTAATGATTGGCTCATTGACAGTGGGGCTTCTAAACACATGACTGGGTTTAAAGAATATTTTGTAGATCTATCTGAACATGAGTCACCCCATAAGGTGAAACTTGGGGATGACTATCAATATCCCATAAAAGGAAGTGGTGAAGCCTCCTACAAACTAGGCTCTCGGAATTCTATAAAAATGCAAGATGTTTTATATGTACCTGGACTTAAGAAGAATCTTCTCTCCATATCATATTTGGATGCAAAGGGAATGAGAGTTGCATTTGTGGATGGCCAAGTACTCATGTGGCCAAAAGGTAAGACCATAGATGATGCCGTAGTAATTGGAGAGCAAGAGCGAGGATTATACAAATTGAAGGGACAACTTGAACATGCCATGGTACATGAATCCATGGAGCCAAGTGAAATCAAGACAAATCATGAAGGTGTTTGCAAAGGATGTGCAAAAGGAAAGAATACAAAGAAGGCATTTCCAAGCAGTGAAAGCAAAGCAAAAGGAATCTTGGAGATTATCCACTCCGATGCATGCGAACCAATGTCTTCTAGTTCTGTAAGTGGGTATGTATACTATGTTTCTTTCATTGATGATTTCTCTAGGAAGACTTGGGTTTACTTCTTGAAGAATAAAGATGAAGTGTTTGATAAGTTCAAGGAATTTAGAGCCTTGATAGAAAATCAAATAGATAATAAAATCAAGACCTTCAGATTCGACAATGGCGGAGAATTCACTTTAGGTGATTTAAAGAGGTTATGCAGTGATTCAAGGATTAAGAGGGAGTTGATTGCTCCCTATAATCCACAACAAAATGGAGTTGCAGAAAGGAAGAATAGAACTATCATGGAATCAGTACGGGAAATGCTTCATGACCAAGATCTTCCTATGCATCCATGGGCATAAGCATCTAGGACAACTGTATATGTGTAGAACAGAACACCTTACAAGATATTGGACAACAAGACACTAGAAGAGGTTTTCTCTGGTAAGAAACCTGAAGTCAGCCATCTCAGAATATTTGGTTTTCTAGTATATACACATATTCCAAAGGAAAAGACTAAGCTAGATCCTTTAGGAAAGAAGGGCATCTTTGTGGGGTACAGTGAAAGCTTGAAGGCCTACAGAATATACTTTATAGGGTTCAAGAAGATTGATGTCAGTAGGAATGTAACATTCGATGAGGACTCAGCCTACATCAAATCAAGGAAGACACTTGTTGAATATCATGAAGAACCAAAGGAATCAATATTTCAAGATAGAACTATGAATGAATTAATTACAGAAGCAACCCGTGAAATTGAAGATCCACAAGAACCTGTAGATCCACCTCATGAGAAGGACTCTCACAAGAGGAAACCTGCATGGGCTAGAGAGCTCATTCAAGATGCAGAAAGGTATGGTATTCCAGAAGAATAACACAGATAAAGGAAGAGGACTAGATCACATACCAATTATGTTTCCTTACTCTGTGACATTATGAACAAAGAACCTTCTAGTTATGAAGAGGTAGTGGAAAAGAAAGAATGGAAGGATTCCATGGTCGAAGAGTATTAATCGATCATGAAGAATGATGTTTGGGATGTGGTTCCTAGACCTGAAGAGAAGTCTGTTGTGACTTCCAAGTGGATCTATAAGATCAAGCATGCTATAGATGGTAGCATAGAGAAATACAAGGCAAGGCTTGTAGCTCGTGGCTTCTCCCAAAAAGAGGGGATAGATTATGAAGAAACTTTTGCTCCTGTAGCCAGATACACTTCCATCATAACAGTACTTGCTTTGGCTGTAGTGATGAAGTGGAAGATACACCATATGGATGTCAAGACAACCTTATAGAATGGTGTAGTCGAAGAGGAAGTGTATGTGGAGCAGCCACTCTGTTTTGAGACACATGACAGGGAGTCATATGTGTGCCAGTTGAAGAAAACCTTGTATGACTTGAAGCAAGCTCCTAAGACTTGGTATGGTAGGATGGACAGTTTTCTATCCAGTTTGGGCTTTACCAAGAGTAAAGCAGATTCCAACCTATACTACAAGGTTGAGGAAGGAAATCCTGTGATACTACTCCTATATGTGGATGACTTGTTTGTTACAAAAGAGGATTGGTTGATTTCTGACACCAAGAGGAAGCTTGTTTCCGAGTTTGAGATGAAGGGCTTGGGGATGATGCACTATTTTCTAGGCATGGAGGTGTGGCAGAATACAGATGGGATCTTCCTTGGACAAGGGAAGTATGCAGTATAGATCCTGAAGAGGTTCGGGATGATGGACTGCAAGGCCATGGCCACACCTATGGCATCGAACCTAAAGTTTTTGTGTGATGCTTCATCTGAGCCGGTTGATGTCACGGTGTATCGTTAGATGATTGGGTCCTTAATGTACCTGACAAACTCAAGACCAGATATTTTCTTTGCTGTGAACACATTGAGCCATTTCCTGACGGATCCGAGAAGTGTTCACATGGTTGTTGTAGAGCATATTCTGAAGTACCTGAAGGGTACAGTTGATTATGGGCTCAAGTATGATGTGAATCAAAAGTTTAACCTAGAGGGATATGTTGATTCAGATTGGGCAAGTAGTGCTGCAAATAGGAAGAGCAATTTTGGGTGCTGCTTCAGTATGGGATCAGGTGTGATCTCTTGGTTTAGCAGGAAGCAATCCTACGTAGCACTAAGTACAGTTGAAGCAGAGTATGTTGCAGCTTGTTCGGCTAGTTGTGAAGCACTATGGCTGAGGAAACTACTGTCTAAGTGATTTGATCTACCATTGGATGCTATTGGTATCTTTTGTGACAACCAAAGTTGTGTGAAGCTATCTGAGAACCCGATGTTCCATGACAGGTCGAAGCACATTGAGATCAAATACCACTATATCAGGGATATGGTGTAGAGAGGAGCAGTGAAACTCCTGTATGTTGCGACAGATGAGCAGGTTGCAGATGTGTTGACGAAACCACTAGCAAGAGTGAAGTTTGAGTACTTCAGAGGGCGGCTTGGTGTTCTTCAGATTGAAGATACTTGGAGGAAGAAGTGATGAGACACATTTGCAAGACCCATTCCAAGCATGGTGAGAGGAGTATCCTTTCCATGGTTGTGGATGTAAGCATTGTATGATGAGCATCAGGGCGATGCTCCTATTACTGCTTTGTATATGCATCATGTTGGATGCTTGATATGATCAGCTGGATCATATATTTATGTATATGCATCATGTTGGATGCTTGATATGATCAGGTGGGTCATGTATTTGTATATGTATCAGGTGGATCATGTATTTGTATATGTATCAGGTGGATCATGTATGATGATATGTATCAGGTAGATACTTGGTATGCATCAGGTGGATGCATTATATGATCAGGATGATCATGGATGATGAGCTTTAGGATGTTGCTCAAGATGACACACATCAGGATGATGCAGTGATGATGATCATGTGTATCAGGATGATACTCTGGATGATATGCATCAGGATGATGTTATGATGATGATCAGGATGATCATGTACATCAGGACGATGTATGGTGAGTATCAGGTTGATACTCTGTGGCCGTGGACGGGTTTTGTAGATGAGCATGTAACTAGACCTGGGAGATCCAATACGTTGCGCAGTATGCTCGTAATTAGTCATGGGATACTCTTTGAAGGCATTGCTCTGGGAGGACATGTAACTAGACCTTGGAAATATGATAGGTTGAGCAGTATGCTCGTAATCAGTCCTAGTATGCTCTTTTGAGGCCTTGTCCTATGGCATGTAACTAGACCTGGGAGATCCGATAGGTTGAGTAGTATGCTCGTAATCAGCCCTAGGATGCTCTTTCGATGCTTTTCCATGACCACATGTAACTAGACCTAGGATATCCGATAGGTTGAGAAGTACCCTCATAATCAGTCTTGGGATGCTCTTTCAAGGCATTGTGGTAGGAGTCACATGTAATACATCCTGGAGATCCAGACAGGTTGTGCTAGTCACGTAAAAGGGCTCGGATGCTCTTTAGAGTTCTTGCTAGTCAAGACACTCTTTTAAGGTCTTGTGACAGTCACATATAAGTGGACCTGGGAGATCTTGCCGGTCATGCTTTGACACATAAAGGATCCTGGGATACTCTTTCGAGGCATTGTGATGCATGTAATAAGTCCCGAGGATTCCACAGTATGGCCAGTGATGACGAAGACCTATAGGTGGTGGGCCTACATCCAACATGAAAAAGGGCTGGATCTATAGAACTGCCTATGACGAGCAGATTTCAGAGATAGCCCAGTGATCGAGATGTTGAGTACAACAGCAGTGATGATGATGATGCTCCGTGATCCAGTGATGTTGAACCAGCTCCAGAATTGAAGACTTGCGCCAATATGTATTGATGACCTATGACAAAAGAATACCTTCCTAGTTAAGAGGGAGTGTTGATGTATTTGTAACTTCAGAAGATATTCTTCGATGTATTACATGTGTACATTATTGTATATCCCACAGAGATGTATTATTGCTCTGATTGGAAGTGTCGTCATTTGTATTTGTAAGTGTCGTCATGTGCATTGACAAGTGTCGTCATTTGTATTGATGGGTTATTAGACCACCAGTGTGGGGTCAGTTCTGGTTAGCACATGTGGTTGGGTTATTAGGCTTGATTGGAAAGTTGGCCCCAGTGGATTATTGGCAGGTCAAGTCAATGTATAAATAGAGAGGTTGTGTCTCTCATTTATATCGTTCACTCACTTCTCAAGCTCGCATAGCTAAGAGGGAAAGTGGTGCACTTGTGGAGAAGGAGGAGCATCTGCTAGAGACATCTTATTGGGTTTGAACCTTGCAATCTTGTATTGGGGCTTATCTTATCTCTGAGGAAGTTGCAGGTTTTTTCACCTTCTTGGTTTTCCCCAGTGAAACTTTGTGTCTCTTGTGTGATTTCTTTTGTGTTATGATTGATATGCTGTAGAGATATGCTGTACATGTTATTCTCTTAGAGATCCTTATGATAATGGAATGAAATTATTGAAAAATTAACAACTACCTGATTGGAAGAAAATTTACCCTAATGTCTGATAACATAAGCTAAAGTATTTTTTTTACCAACAAAATCCAAATGCTTGCCAAGCAAGATGGATACCCTTCTTGAGTGAGAATAATTTTGAGATAAAACATATACAGGGAAAGGAAAATAGAGTGGTGAATGCCTTGAGGAAGAAAAAAATTCTAAATTTTCCAGCTTCCATTAGCAGTTATAAAACATATCTGAAAAATATAGTTAAGGATGCATCTAAAAATGATGAATAATATCTAAAAGTTAAGGGAAAATTGAGGGAAAATATAGATGGAAGTGAATCCACATATTTTTCTATGGGATCCAAAATTCTTATTAACATATAAGAATCTGTTATATGTACCCAACTTTGAAGAAGTCAAATGCTTAATCCTAACTGAATTACATAGGAAACAATATTCTGTTCATCTAAGATATCAGAAAATGATAACAATGCTAACAAAATATTATTGTTGGCCTAATATGAAAAATGACACTGCTAATTATTTAGCTAGATGTCTTGAATATCAACAAGTCAAAATTGAACATCAGGATCCAGCCAAAATGGCTTATAATCAAGGGTCTGTTTTCCAGAGATTCTCGCCTCAATTGAAGCATGGCTGAGACAAGAGCAAAGCGTGTAAGTCAAGAAGGTTGTCCAAAACACTCAGCTCAAAGTAGGCTCCTCTCTGTCCGTGAGGCTTGATCAAATCAATAAAATCTCTCACTCACACAAAAGGACATTATGGATTGAGGATCCAAAATCGAAGATCATGTCTAAAGAAAATATTTCTGGAAGGCTCAAACAGCAAAACTGTCAATAGTATAAACATCCAAAAGGATGAAAGCGGTATGGGAATGAGGAACAAGAACAATAATGTCCATGGGAAGGTGTTGCAAATCCTGTGGAGTCTGATAGCAGTAGCCATCTGAAAGATGAATCTTCTAAAATGAACCCCATATGTTGGTCCTTTGAGAGTTTTAAAGATGTCTCTATCAAAGCTTCCCTTTCCCCAATGGCTAGCAGATAAAGTGACTTCTTCCTTCACCGAGATTCAACTGCTCAACTGAATATTGCATATAAGATGGATATCTAAGCAAAATAAGGTTTCGGATCATCGAGAGGAATTTTTTCAGAGATCTGTGTTCACTAGCGACTCGCCAATTGTTGTTGCAGCAACATCCCCCCAAAATGTTGTACATATTGGGGCCCCTCCTTTTACTTTTTCTAGAAATACTACCTAAAGAAGTTAATTATCCTTCTAACTTAGTTTTTGTTTTCAACTGAGGAATCTGCTTTAAAAAATTGAAGTTTCTTCTTCTAAGAAATTCAAAAAACTCTCCTGAAACTGCGGAAGCATTCACGAAACTCTCCTAAAACTGCAGAAGCAATTCATGATTCTCTCTCAAAATTGTGGAAAGAAATTCAAAAAAGTCTCCCAAAACTGCGGAATCATTCATGATTCTCTCCCGAAACCGCGGAAAGAGTTAGTGTTTTTTTTTAAGAACTTAAGTTTCTCTTCTGAAACTGCGGAAGAAGCTCAAGTTTCTCTCTCGATACTACGGAAGCAATTTACATGATTCTCTCTCGAAATTGCAGAAAGAAATTCAAAAAACTCTCCCAGAACTATGGAAGCATTCATGATTCCCTCCTGAAACCACGAAAAGACTTAGTGTTTTTTGGAAGAACTTAAGTTTCTCTTTCGAAACTGCGGAAGAAGCTCAAGTTTCTCTCTCGAGACTGTGGAAGCAATTTACATGTCTCTCCCAAAATTATGGAAAGAAATTCACGATTCTTTCCCCAAACTGCGGAAGCATTCAGGATTCTCTCCCGAAACTGCGGAAGCATTCACGAAACTCTCCCGAAACTGGGGAAGAACTCGGCGAACTCTCTCGAAACTACGGAAGCTTTCGTCAAATGTTTCTGTAGTAATTTGTTGATAATCTTGAACAAAGTTATTTCGTAAGTTGCGGAAGGATATCCTGAATCTTTCCAAAACTGCGGGATGACTCGGCAAAACCGTTCGCGATAAGCTTCTGAGAGACTGTATTTCGAAAAGATATGCAAAGCGCTCCCGAAATGCCGAAGCAATTCACCATCTTGTTCCGCAATTGTGGACGACACTCGTAAGTTTTCCCCGCAACTGGCGCTCGCACTTAAATGCCGAGACGGCTTGAAATGACTGCACCGTACAAGGCATTAAAACCCCGTTTTAATGACACCACCTACCCATTTAATGCCGCACGTGTCTAACCTTTTATAAGGAAGGTGGGGGTTTCATTGATCGCATTGTTAGTTTATCGTTCAAAGAACGCAGTTGGGAAGACCGTGTCGGCTCGCTCCAGCTCAGCGCATCCATGACCGCGTCCACCTCACTCAACCACTATCTCGTCTCCAGGTAGGCTTTTTAACCGCCATCTTTGTTTTATCTCCACGTCGAGTTACTTTTTGGGTTTTCTCGTTCATAACTTGGCCGATAGACATTGGTAGCATAGGTCATTTTTTTTGTTTATTACGGCCGCTGTGGCCCCTTAGGTTTCTCATTCCTACCTACTAAAAGCCGTAGCCATGACCATCCGAGTTTTTCACAGGCCGCATTCCGATCGTTTTCCTACCCTAATTCAAACTTCATATCGGCCACACACCGTTTCGCAAGTATTATTGGTAACAGTAGTGGTCAGTTGAGACACTCAACCACTCACCTTTTTGGCTCAGTTAATGAATGTGGAAAAACAGTCCCTTGTGTCATTGTTTATTCATAGGATTTTTTTTTTTCACTCCAGGCCGAACCACCATTGATCATTAGAAGTGCTACGATGAAGGGTACCTTCTCTCCAAGGGCTATGAGGGAAGCAGGTTTTTTCCACGTCCTATGCTTATCTTTTCGGAAGCATTCCAAAAGCTCCTGACTAGACATTGTCTCCCTAGAATAATCAAGTCTCAGAACCATATTTCATTTTCTGAAGTGATCTATTTTGCTTCCCCAACATGCAGCTTTATAATTTTGTCTATATTTCTCATTAGCATGTTAAAATTGTCCTTCTCTATGTTACACTCTCATAACATGTTGCAAACTTTTATAATGATTCACATTTGGTTGCTAGCAGGGATAAGCCACGATGCCAAAAGGTGGTAGAAAGAAAACTAAAGTGATGGAACCAGAGCCAGTGCAACTAAGGACTGCAACTATGTTCCAAGACACTAAGTGTACCATCGGCATTCCTCCTGAGGTCCGTTGGGGAGATGTTTACAGGATGATCAGGGACCAGGATATCCCAGATGTATTATTGGAAGAAGAAAAAATCTACCTCAACATCAGAACTTTCGGCATAGCTAGGGATTCTACCCTCCCTGAATTGTTCCCATGCTCTGAAGTGATCAGGTGGATACTGGAACATGCCAACCCAGAGACAAGAGTGTTGCATGATAGCAAGGGAGAGCTTTTCGCTTCATTCCATCCAGCGTATATTGCTGCAGCCTACAAATTTTCACGCCCCCAACAAGCTCTAAGTGATGAATGGTTGGGTAAGATGAATAATATTGAGATGGCCAAAAAATTATTGGTCATAGGAAAGCACTTGAGAAAGAGAGGTAATGATGAATATGATGTTCAGAACCTAAGACCTCCTTTTAGGTTAATCGCCCTGATGCTATGCAGAATTTTCGACATGCCCGATGGCACTATATATAGGATACAGTGGGCCCCCATCATCCACTTCATAGCATTCAAAGCAACTGTGTTTGACTGGGCTGCTATCCTTTCAGACAGTTTGGCATCCACAGTGGCCGCTGTAAGAGAAGGTATGGCCTTAAAAAAGTCAAAATTTTACATGTCTTCCTATCTCATTGACTGCATCTTGGCCAAGCTCTCTTTCCCCAGGCTAGGTTGCACATGGGATAAATCCAACACCCCGATCTACACTGCTTATAAAATAATGTGGGCTCAAAATTATAGAGCAAGCTATAAGCTCATCTGCGAAGAATTCATCATGCCTCTATATGAGCAGATGTTCAAGGAAGAGCCCAATTTTCTATCAGAAAATTCCGTGGAGGTCCTGGAAAAATATGGCGATTTTTATTTCTCAGAGTAGGGCACCTACATCAGGATGTTTGGAGGTACCAAAGAGCCATACATTTTTCCAAAATACGCTACTGATTATGTAGTCCTCAAGGAAGCAGTCAGGCAAATTTTCCTTGATGGAATAGGAGGGGTGCTTAACAAGAAACATAAGGCTTCTTTCCCTCCTTTTCCCTTCTGCATAGGAGCCTACAAATTCTCAGGGGTTGCATCAGCTGAGGAATTCGTTCAAGAGCTGAAAGCTTTCCACTTCGGTGAAATGATCTTCCATAGAAATGATAGACGGAGCAAGGTTGCCGAGCATTGCAAAGAGGTTTATGCTCATTTTGAATATGCTCATTACTATGATGCCGAGGAAGAAGTGCTCAGAGGAATCAGCAACATGACTAAGTTGCAGATTTGTCATTAAGGCAATGGAGCAAGCTCTAGCTCTGCCCCAACCCGAAAAGCCAGTCTACAGAAAGAGAGAGAAGCAGCTGATGCCCTATCCCACGAAGAACAAAGATTGAAAGAGGAAGCAAGGTTGCAGAGAGAAGCTGAGGAAGCAAGGCTGCAACAAGAAGCAGAAGATGCAAGGCTACAACAAGAAGCTGAAGATGCAAGGTTGCAGAAGGAAGCGGAAGATTGAGAGCAGAGGGAAGAAAGTGAAAATCAGCAGCAAGTTGAAGAAAAAGAAAGAAGGCGTAAAGCTGAAGAAGACCAAAATGCGGAGGAAGAACTTAAAATCGATGAAGATGCCCAGGCAGGTGGCTCCGGCACCCAAGATATGGAAACAGATGTATCTCAAGCAGGTGTTCCCGGCACCCAAAATATGGAGATAGACACAACTCAAGCAGGTGTCTCTAGCACCCAAAATGTGGGAACAGATGCGTCTCAAGTAGTAAAGACCCCACCCATAGAAGCATAAATACATGTAATAGACCTCCCAATCATCCCTTACACTCCATCAGAAGATCATACTGTGTCCCGATGGGATGAATTTGTGTATGATAAGAAGAGGAAGGCAGTAGTCTTGAAATCAGAAGAGAGGATAAAGAGACTCTTCCAAGAAGATATTGTTACCCGGCGGGATGCCACGGTGATGCAAAATACAAATAAGGCTCCCATAGCCATGGCATCTTCCGCTGTGTCAGTAGCAAAAGCAACACAAGACAATGTGGTCGATATGGTTAGAGAATTTGAGTCAACAAAGAGGAGAGCTCGCATGTTGCAACATACTATGGCTAATGAGCAGGCTTACAAGGATCTTGTAGTGAATAAATATAATCGCCTATTTGTTGAGCACAAGGAATTGTCAGATAAGTTTCTCCATTTAGAAGAAGAAAAGGAGAACCTGGCAGTCCAGATGATGGTTCTAGAAGCAGAAAAGAACGATTCTGAAGCTAGTGTTTCTCATCTAAAAGCAGATAAGCAAGCAATGGTTGAGCAGTTAGAGCAGGCAGATAGCAGAGCAATAGATATGTCTCCCTTTCATGAGTTGTCCTGTAACATTCTGAGACAAATGCATGCCACACATGAGCTGATTACAAAGGAGGTGTGCAAGCTCAAAGCCATGATGGCTAGATTGAAAGAAGTCAATGCAGAGGCCAATAGGCTTAAGGGAAAATATACTCAGGTTAAAGAAAACATCCTGAGCCAGGTGGAATAGAGAGAAGGGAAGGTTGATTTCCCCAAGCATCTCCCATTCAAGTCTGTAGATGATTTTAAAGAAGATATAGCCCTTATTGAATTCTGCAGGAACTGTGGCCTTAAGCTAATGGCTAAGATCCAAGGAACAATGGATAAAAGTAACAGTCTTTATCAAAAAATCCATGAAGTGCATGATAAGTGCAAGATGAGTTTTCCTCAGTCCCTCGAGGAGTTCCCAAGCAAAGAGCAATGTTTATCATACTTGAAGGAAGAGCTAGGCATTCAAATGGAATATGTAAAGAAGATTGATGTCCTAGCCATTGATTATCTCCATCACTATATTGGGATGTCGTCAATATACAGTCATTTGCTTAAAGAAGTCCACCATGCAGCAGTTGCAGAAATTCAGGGGGTGGAAGTAGAACTTGGTAAACATGTAACTTCCCAAAAGATCTTGCTCCCTTCCCCAGCAAATGTGGTTATCAGAGACACTAGTATCTAGTTCAGTTACATAGAAGAGGAGGAAAAGAAAGAAGCAGCAGTAGCACTCAGTCCAAGTCCTTCTCTCCCAGTAATAGCAGCTAGTCCAAGCCCTTCTCTCCCAGCAGGAACGCCTTCCCAAGGGTGAACACGCTTATCCTAAGGTGTTGTTCCCATTTTTCATTTGGTCTCCCTATGTAGAAAGCGTAGAATCACTAGACAGCTGTCCTTTTCTTTTTTCGAGAAATTTTCTGTTTTAAGAAAAGGGCCACGATTTGTTTATTAAAAGGAAAAGTCTGTAGAGGACATATGTAAAGAGCCAGGTGGCAGCCCAAGAGGCATTTTGTAAAGATATAAATAGAAGGTTAGGGAATAGTGCAAAGGGACTTTTTGCAGGGAAAATAATTTTCTTGACTTGTACGAGCTATCTTGCACTTGCTTCAAGAAAATGACATTTGCCTAATAAGAGCCTGGAGAGGATGTCTTTTGCATGGAAATAGATGTTGGATGCCTGCTGAATTATTCTTGTGACTTTCATATTCTACAGTGATATCTTTATTTGCTGTCTTGAATGATTTCTCTGTATTGAATGATCTTATTGTTTCTTGTGCAAATGGATTTTCTCCTACATGAGTAATGGAATGAGTTATATGTGAATTGGAAGCTATCTTCTAATATCTGTTGCTTTCTTGCTGTAGATATATCTTTACGATTTAATGGTTTTCTATTGATCTTTAGATAACTCTTCCGGCACATTATTCATACTTATAATTTTGCTCCTTGCAGGGATAGTTTAGGTTTTTTTCGGTTTTTTTTAAATACAGATTTGTTTCGAGTTCTTCATTTAGATTAAGTTAGCTTAGGCACTTGCATATCATTTTAAAATCATAAAATCAAAAGAACAGTGGATCGGGCCAGAACCGATGTAATTGAAGAAAATCTCCAAACCTAACAGTTGCCAGAACCGCTAACCGGACGGATTCCCCACGCCAAACAGTGGACAATCTAATTGGGATAGTCTACCAGGGAGAATCCCTTTCTGCTTGATGTTGCGATCTTCGGAGCATCAACAGGATGCATCTAAAAATGATGAATAATATCTAAAAGTTAAGGGAAAATTGAGGGAAAATATAGATGGAAGTGAATCCACATATTTTTCTATGGGATCAAAATTCTTATTAACATATAAGAATCCGTTATATGTACCCAACTTTGAAGAAGTCAAATGCTTAATCCTAACTGAATTACATAGGAAACAATATTATGTTCATCTGAGATATGAGAAAATGATAACAATGCTAACAAAATATTATTGTTGGCCAAATATGAAAAATGACACTGCTAATTATTTAGCTAGATGTCTTGAACATCAACAAGTCAAAATTGACCATTAGGATCTAGCCAATTACTTCAACCTTTACCCATTCTAGATGGAAGTGGGAAGTGATAAGCATGGATTTTATAATAGGGTTTCCTAGAACTGTTAAGCAACATGATTCAATTATGGTGATTGTTGATAAATTGAGTAAAGATGCACATTTTATACCAGTAAAGTCTACTTTTAAAACAATAAATATAGCAGAAAACTTTATGAAATAATTTTTTCACTTGCATGGTATTCCTAGATATGTAATATCTAACATGGATGCAAAGTTTATAGGTAACTTATGGAAATATTTATTTAAAGGTTTAGACACTTAGTTAAATTTTAGTACTTTTTATCATCCTCAAAGAGATGGAAAACTGAAAGGACTAATCAAATTCTTGAAGATGTGTTACGTATGTGTTTGATGAACAGTCGTAATAAATGGGAAGATTGTTTACACTTAGTTGAGTTTGCTTATAACCATGGTTATGAAGCATCTCTTAAGATGAGTCCATTTGAAGTGTTATATGGTCGAGACTTCCACACTACTATATCATGGGATAACCTTGTTGATAGGATTGTTCTAGGACCTGATATGTTGAAGGAGATGGAACAAACTGTTAAACAAGTATAGTATATTTTAAAAGTTGCTCAAGATTGACAAAAAATTTATGCAGATATTAAAAGAACTCCAAAAGAGTTCAATGTTGGGGATCATGTATACTTAAAGGTAAATCCAAGGAGAAGTACATTAATCTTGGGAATATCTTCCAAGTTATCGCCCAGGTATTGCAGATCCTTTGAAGTGCTAGCCATGATAGGTCTAATAACTTGTCAGCTTGCACTTCCTCCCTCTATAAAACTTCATGATTTTTTCCATATTCCATTATTCAAAAAATATATACATGATTCTATTCATATCATCGATTGGGATGTGATTAGAGGGTGAGTTCCAAATAGATCCTTTGTGTATCCTAGACAAGAAGGATCTTATGCTATGGAACCAAGCCATCACTCAAGTAAAAGTGTAATGGAAGCACTTCAGCCCTGAGAAGGCAACATCAGAAATGGAGGATCGTATGCAAGCATCATATCCTTCCTTATTCCAGAATGAGCAATAAGAATCTGAATAAAGAACACCGAGGATGGTGTTAAAAATAATGGGGGTAGAAATGTAATACCCCCAAGACTTTTGAATTATTTGATTAAGAACTTTTATTTGAGAAATATTCTCCAACAATTATTTTGTAAACAATTTATAAAAATCTATGAGGAAAAATATTCACACTAATGTTGGTGAAAATTATGAACAAGAAATATTATTTTATTATTAATAAAAATAGACACTTGGAAGCCTCTAGTTTGGATTAATGATAAAAAAACCACTCTAGTTTCACATAATCATTTTTTCAATAACCATCATTCCATTCCATAATTCCAATTTTGATTACCACTTGGTTGAATTAATTATAAACCCGTGCAAAATACATTTTAAGATTGCATTATGATTATCCGTTATAAACTTTGGTTCTATAGTATGTGATTGCATTCATTAATAGTACATTATGTTACATGTAGATTGGTTGATAATCGAGAACAAATAAATTTCAACCATTTGAATTCTACTATTAGTCAATTTTGTTTGTATGCCCAACTTGTCAATCGTTACTACATCAGTTGTGATAGTCTACCAATATTGATGGCTTTTGCTTTATCAATCATGTTCAACATAACAATAATCAAAATTGTCATGCCTATTGGTGCCCCCCTTTAATAAATTCCTACATGTTACAATTGAGAGATTATATATATATATATATGAAATTAGGTGCAGCTCTCAAATGTTGGAATATCCACACCATCATTTTTGTATTTTGCATGCTGAATGCATTTGCATGCATCCAGCCATCATCATGGTTGTCTCCCCAGCACCTAGAGCTTACTTCTACCTCTTTAGAGCCTGTCTTTATCCCTCATTTGGCCTCCTACCTACCTAATGCGCCCTACTTGACTCATCTTCTTGGCAAGTGCACCTTTCTCACCTACCACTGTTAGTTAGAGAGCTCTCACTCACCTACCATTAGTTATCACTCAGTTAGGGCGCCTTATCTCACCTACCGAGAGTTATGATTCAGTTAGTGCATTGATTGTGTAGTTCTTCCACTGATTACTCATGCTAACTGCTTGTAGATTTTAGTTAGCTAGTTTTGGAGTTCCACTTGACTATTTGACAACCTCATGTTCCCCCCCTTGGAGTCTCCATTCCCTGATTCATGCCTAGATGGTTCTGTTAGACTCAGTTAGACACACTTGACTGACTATTACCATTTATGACTGATACTATTGACTGGATGATGTCTCCATTGTTATCCAAGCTAGACTTTGAGTTAGACAGCCTCATGCACTCCACTTAGAGCCTCCATTCCTTGATTTATGGGTAGTTAGTTCTATTAGACTCAGTTAACACACTTGACTGACTCTTACCACTCATGACTGATACTGTTGACTAGTTGACGTCTCCATAGTTATTCATACTAGACTCTTAGATCAGTGATTCGAATACCCTACTTGGCTAATTCGAATCCTATATCATGCTGCTTTGCAGCCCATTGTAACACATTCTCATTATTCACTGTATGATATTGACATTGTCCATTATTTCTGTGTTTATGAGTGATTATTGAATGCATGCATCCTCTTCTTTGCAAATAATATTGAGAGTTAGATTGTGAGTTTGTTACAGTTGCTAGATCCCTACAGATTATCACATCAAATGCCTCTTTTCTTACTAAAGAAACATGGAGAAACCGACATTTTTTTTGGGTATTTACACAGTTTTATCACTAGCACAACCATAAGTAAAGTGGCCAGTGAACATCGATAGGTATAGCCAACCATTTAGTTTTGTAGAGATCCCTTTTCTTAACCATTGCTTAACTGAAGCTTATTTAAATCTTAGTCAAGATGCATTTGAGCATAAAAAGATACGACCACCATGAAATGAATCCCCACTCTACACTTGTTACACTCAGGTTAATCTTGTTAATCCATTGAAGGAAGTCCAAAATGTGAGATAATATCTAAACACCTATCGGTGTAATTATGAGATTCGTTCACGGTGGAACATGAAACCATGGGATGATTTGAAATTTATGATCGTAGTGTTTTATGATATTCGTGAAGAGTGACCAAAAATAGGTAATTTCAAGTGTTAGTTATCGAACACCTCCCTAACCGAAAGTTAAATGTATACTAGATTTACAAATTGATCTTATAATATGGGTTGGTGCAAGGTAATGATACCCAATTATGACACGTTAGTTGTAACGACATTCTGGAAAAGCAGAAATATTATCATTAAAATCAATTATTAGAGGTACCTACAAAACTTTTTTCGATTAGGTGTAAAAAGATGAAATGTAGAAAAACTGATGACCTTCCGGAATATATAATTTTTATTTATGGAAACATGGTATAACCACCCCAAAATGTCATTATTCGAATATTGGTATGTTATTTTTTTTCTAAAACATAATGCACATGTTTTTTTTGACCCGCCTGTTTGCTATGTAAATTTTCAATTTACAAGAAAACAAATATGTAGAGGCGTAGGGAACAGAAAAATCTTGTGCGGGGTTATTTTTCAAAAATTTTAAAAGTCAATTTTATATTTTTTTTAAATTACTGAAGTTAGTGAAGCCCTAAAATGACATTGTCAAGATTTAATCCACCATATCATGGTCTAAAAATAATCAAGATGCATTTTTTTTTTTTAGGTTGTAGGTATTTTCATGCTCTTAGGTGGGTTCTTTTCCATTGTCGAAATAGGTAAGCTAATCAAAATGTATAGGCCAAATAAACGACCTATGTTTTTTATGAATTTGAGATGAGTGGAGTTTAAAATGAATTAAAAATAGAGAACAACAACATATCTATTGAAAAATTATATATCTGGAATCTGCACACAGAGCTCGACAAGTGTTTGCAATTTCATCTGCAGTGCACTTATGGAGCTTATGCAGAACTAGCTGTGAAAAACAGGAAGTTGCAGCATTTGATGTTTTCTGCTATAAATCAGGGATAAATCAGACCGATCCTAAAGGTGCAATCCGAAGCTAATTCCAAGCTTTCAAGGGCGCCAAAACCAATTTGAATTCAAACACACATGCGTGCGCTCCTGTGCATGCATGCGCTATAGCGAGCGCGTGCTCCTGTGCATGCGCACGCGCTATAGCGCACGTGCGCTTCTATGCACACACGCATTGTTGTTTTACATGTTTATTTTTTATCTATCTATCCCTAATGAGCCCCCCCCCCATTATCTATAACCCACCCCTCTTCCCTTCCTATCCACCCAATCCCCCCCCCCTCTATTCCACAAGGGTATCCATTGCGCTAGATGTATCCAAGTCTTGGGGACTTAGGGAATTGGACATGGTCAAGGGAGGATACCTAAGACTCGAGCCTTAAAGGAATCTTATATCCATCTAGGGCTAAGAAGGTTACCTCCACCAACTAGACATGGCCTCTTGAGGTATCATTGTATTGTGATTGAGGATGGAAGTGCCATTATATGGTTTTGAACTTAGTATCTATATGTCTCAGGGCATTGGAAATGGTTTTCCAAGGAAGAATTATTCTATCCATCAAATACTAAGAAGGTTTTCTCAACCAAGGCCCATCATGTGGTTATCATCATCATCATCATCATCATCATCATTTTGGTCGTCATCCCCACCACCACCACCACCACCATCATCATCATCATCATCATCATCATCATCTTCGTCATCATCATCTTCATCATCATCATCATCATCATCATCTTCGTCATCATCATCTTCATCATCATCATCTTCATCACCTTCATCATCATCGTTGTCATTGTCATCACCATCATCTTCATGGTCTTCATCATCATCATCTTCATCACCTTCATCATCATCGTTGTCGTTGTCATCACCATCATCTTCATGGTCTTCATCATCATTATCTTTATCTACATCATCATAATCTTTATCTCCATCATCATCATCATCATCATATTCGTCATC